>OZ038459.1:19970320-20323333 GCA_964036195.1 Sphaerolaimus hirsutus
AGTGTCGTTCTAGGATATAATAAATACTATACATATTTACAAATCTCTCAGGGGGGCATTTTTTGGGGGGTGTCAAAAGTGACTGAAACATGAACTTTACGGGTTCATTGTGGGGTTGAGCGGGGGTGCTAAAACCTCATTCCACTAAGATTTTTTACAGTAAATACCCACTCTGGTTTACTGTCGAACCCCCAAAAAATACCAAAAAAAGGCATATTTTTGTACAAAATCCTGAGGGTTTCCACGGAGAAATTAAATACCCCCATTACGCCCCCTAATATTCAATTTCTCAAAATTCTCACGTGAGTTGAATTTTCACGCTCTGAATTCGAACTTTTAGAGGATATTATACATTTTGGTATTAATACATTTTTTCCACCCCGTGCAGTTTTTTACCACCCCAAAAAACGCACCCTTCATTACAATTACTCCCCGGGGGTATTTCGAGGAAATATAGATATCAATTCCGGAAATAACCCATTTCACGCTGTTTTTGTACAAACTTTTCACAAACTTCACGTTTCACTTTCACCGACATCTGAGGGCACCCAGTTTTTTTTCACCCCAAAAACACACCTTTCATTAGAATTACCCCCCGGGGGTATTTCAAGGAAATATGGATATCAACTGCGGAAATAACCGTTTTTCACGCTATTTTTGTACAAATTTTTCACAAACCTCACACTTCACTTTCACCGAAATCAGAGCCCACACAAATAAAAGCGGTACCCACTAACAGCGTCAGTTTCATGGCAAATCGGTAATTCCACGTTTGTCGGTGTTAGACGAGGATTTGCGGCTATAACATCCACGAGAAAGTCGTCAACAATCGGTGGAGATAAACAGCCATCGATTGCAATTTTCAAGAAAACCAAGTTGCGCTTCAAATCTCTCGGTTCCTTTGGTAAAGATGAGCACTGGGCCACACTGCATGTTAATTTGAAAATAGGAACTGGGGAAAAATAAATATAAAGCATGACATATTTATTTTGAATAACCCCCGGGGTTAACATCTACCAGCCGTACAGAAAAATATTTCACCACCAGTCGCACAAAACTCATTTTTTTATGATAAGAACTGAGTGAACATTGAAAAGTTGGGGGTTATTCAAATAAATAAGGTATTTTTGAAAAATAAAAGTATTTTTAGAAGAATTTTAACTATCGATATAAAAAATTTAATTTTTTTCCTTGATGAAATTTCAGTGAAAAAGCGATTGTTTAAAAAAATTTCAGATGTAAAAAAAGTAGCTCACATTCCACTGTGCAAATCACTCCAAAAAACTGTGCACTCTTCTTCATTACCAAAACCGAGACCACAGAAGAACAACAAGAACACGAGCAAGAACTTCATTTTTCAAAAAATGAAACACTTTCATCTGAAGAAAAAATGTGTTGCGAGGGCATTTAATAACGTTTGGAAGGAAGTGTAAGTAAAAAACAGGAAATGAAACAAAACAGTTGCTTTCCACAGATCCGACCAAAAAAACAAAAAAACGATCAATCACAAACTCATTCGAAATAACCAACTAAAATCGCTCTTTCATCATCTGTAATCACATCTATAGAGAAAACATTTCATTTTGAATTGAATGCTATGCTGATAATGAACTAAAATCAATTACCATCGGCCGCTGGATCGTGAAGTTCAGCTGGAAATACCGGATTGTCCACGGCATCCATTTCTCTTGGCAGATTTTGAAAGCCAAAGCCCCGGTAAAATCTGTAGATCAGTGTATTACTATGTATACATCACAAAAAATACCATATTTTTCGAATAAAACGACTCATTTCGGTTGAAATAACATCCACAATACCATATTTCATTTAATTAAACCCGATGCTTATTTCCGAGTGAAATTTTTGAGAAAAAAACGTGAAAATTGCTAACATCTATATTTCTGTAATGAGCATTTTGAGGGGGGGTATTTCAAGTGGGGGGTATTTCGATGAAAGATGCTAATGTGAAAGATTGATTGTTCCCTACTAAGCAACAAAATTCTCACATTAAAAGTTCTTTCATATGATGATCAACTCATTTATATTTTTTTCAACATCTAAAACTTACGCCCTCAAACAAAACCAAAAAAACACAATGAGTAAAAAGCACTCACTTTTTCCACATCCAAAACAGACAAAAAAAGCTCCCAGTTGCCACACAACAACCAAAAATGCCAAACGTAAAACCAAAAATCGCCAGCAGCTGCCCCTGGTTAGATGTTGAACTAGTTGTTGTGGGTGGAAACGAAGTTGTAGTTGCTGTAAAAAATACATTTTGAATTTCTGGTTAAAACGTTTGATTAAAACAACTTTTAACAGATAAAACTTACTACAAAATTCAACACCGGTAATCTCTAAGTGCTTGGAGCATGGAACAATGCACGGGCACCCCGGTTTCACATAAACAACTTGTTCCAACAACAAAAACTTCTCAGTCAACTTTGAACAATTCAAATTGGTGCACCCTGTACATTTCACATTCGTTTTAGTGAAGATGTGTAAAATACATCAAAGCAGTAAAAAACTTTGAATTATAACACTCCCCTTGAATTATCTCTCCAAGAGTTTTCACCTTGAATAAAAAATAAACCGATCAAAAAACTTCACGTGTGGTCCATATGCCACAAAATACACATACTGCATTATTTTTTACCAATGATTCCACAGAAAAAAAATGGGTTCGTGAAGTGTGTGGAAGTGTGCTCTGTGAAGACACTTCCACTCACTTCCACACACTTCACGAAGTTTTCGATGAAGTCCCTGAAATGCAGTGAAGTGGCTTCACGCGGACATTCCGCGTCTGCGTGAAGTCACTTCAAGAGACTTCACCGCGCATCAGACACCCTTTTTTGCTATGTCCCAATATTCAAAACACCATAAACTAACCATAAAAATCCATTTTTTTTAACTGAATGCTTGAAAATTTTGAATTATCGGGCCAAGTGATTTCATTGTCATCACAATACCCCTCAGTAGCATCGTGGGATTCCAAACAACAAAAATATCCTATTTTGTCACACATTGCGTGCATCTCCACAAAAAACCAACAAAGGCCCAAAAAGAAGCTTATGTTTTGCATTTTTTTCACTTTCAAACGAAACCGTAGTTATTCTTTTTGAACACTTTCAATCAAACAAAAAACTTATGGACATCCAATAAAAATAACAAATATATTTGTTCAAAAACTTCATGGTCACTGATTCTCTTCCTCCAGCTCTCGAAACAAATCCGGTTTGTAAGCTAAAGCAATCCTACCAACATCTCTATGTGTATATGGATTTAAAATATACGTCCCAGTTAAGGATTTACTTTTCAATATTTTTAAAAATATTTTTAAAAACCACCATCGGGACAGCTTTTGCTTTTTGAAATCCAAACAATTCATATAATACTGCTCCTGTATTTGTATCCCGAACTTCATTTATTGGATTACTACTTGCAGCAAATTGATCAATAATCTGGCTGAAAAATACTTTTTTATTTTATCGGTGTTTTTTAAAATAAAATTAATGAAACAATTACCTCAGCATATCAACTGCAATTTTAGCTTGTTGCATTTCTTTTAAACTCTTTGAGCGCCTTTAAAATTATATTTTTAATTATTTCAAAAACTCAAAAAAGTAAAATAACAGAAATATAAAAAATTTTACCATAAAAATGGTGCCACAATATAGTTTTGATTTGGAAAGTAAGGTTTTGGTACATAAATATCACCAGCATTCCTCATATATTGTGAAATCATGGAATCGTTATCATTTAGATTTGGGGACATGTGTATCATTTTTTTGCCACTTGCCATTTTTTGAAATATCTGCGAAAATTGAGTTTTCAAACTGACCATGAACTTCTTGAACCCATTTAGGCGCCTAACCTACAGCCAAAGTAAATACTAAAAATGCTTATCATTACAAATAAAAACTGACTTTTTCGTGTGATGTGCGCGCGAAACAAATTAGAAAAAAACGTTCATGAAAATATAGTAGTGAAAATCCGATAAGATCAAGTTTATGAAAAAGTTCCAGGCTATGTTATCTGTTTTTCGATTATCTTTTTTGTCCTATATTTTCTATACTAAACTTAATAAGAAAAACCGTAAATTAGTCCGACAAAAAATTTTTTAGAGGAAATGAATAAAAATTTTCAATGACTGGCTGTAAAATCCAGTAAAATGAGAATAGAAAATTTTTCCAGTAAAATGGCTGGAAATGACAAAGACAAACGGAGGTGTGAGAAAAAAATAAGCTTATATTATTGTTAAACAAGAAAAATGCTGACGCGGAATTACATCACCCCAAGTTAGGTGTCTCACCCACAGTATTTTATTACTATCATTTTTGCTTGAATAACCCCCCGGGGTTATTATTTCGAAAAGTGGAACTTAAACTATTGTACATTATTAACACTTCGAAGGAAATTTTTTCAATGAGAGAAATTCCTAATTAATTAAATCTTTAGTTGTGGGTTTATTTGAGTGTGGGTTATTATTTTACCAACTTGTCTTACTTTGGGAATATTCAAGGGGGAAATTATTCAAAGGTGGGGTATTAAAACAAAATATGGTAATTCTCATCATAAGAAGTCGAAGAAAAGCCGATGACACAAACGATAAAAAAATTTAACAACCGCCCCAAAACGCCTGGCACTGTCACCCAGATTCATCAGATTGGAATTATAATGCCAAACCATTTTGATATAAAAGGGAATCCAAAATATCAGAAACCCCAACACTTTTCCAAACAGAAAAGAAAAAGCAAGTTTATACTCTATACCAATCTGAAAGAAACCGTGAACAGTTCACACCTGCCGAAATGTCAACCAACCCGAGAACTCCCGCTATGTTGGTTTCTTAGTTTGACATTTTTGACACAATGTTTAAAATGAGGAAAAATCACATCTACAAAATTCTCATAGCGGTGTGTCAGTAACTGAAGATCACTGTGCGATGGTTGGTGGTCGGGTTGCCCTATGCCGGTGCTCAATCCATGAGTTGCTGACCCTGCGTAACTGCCCGACGGCAATTGCTGCGGCTGCGACACTGCCATCAGAATCTGAAGCTACTGTACAACCTGCTGGGGACATCAAAGAGGGACAAGATGCTACACAAAACGAGGATGGACACCCCACGGATACCCCTAGGCAGTTGGCTAGCGAAAGTACCGAAGAAGGTCTCAGTAGGGGTAGAAGTAAGTGACATCATTTTATAGGTCACCAACGTTGGTGTTCAATTTTTGGCAATTTTTTCACTTGTTTTGAGATTCTGTGATACCAAAATCCTTAAAAGACGAAAATTTTCTGTGGGGGAGAATAGCATCTGCTTGAAGATTCTCACAAAGGTGTTTTTACCCAACTGTACTGAGGTAAACACCTCAGCGTTCTCTAGCGTTCAAAATAGCGGTTTATTCGGTAGAGGACGCTGGAGTGTTTACCTCAGTACAGTTGGGTAAAAACACCTTTGTGAGAATGTACAAAGAGATGGCATTGTCACAAGGGTGTTTTTACCCAACTGTCCTGAGGTAAACACTCCTGGCCTGGGGTGTTTAGCTAAGTAGAGTTGGTCTCACGGCTTATTCGGTAGAGGGGGCTGGGGTGTTTACCTCAGTACAGTTGGGTAAAAACACCCTTGTGTTATACAAGATACTATGTACTGTTCAATTTACCATGTACCGTTCAATTTCCCGAGATGTATATATGACTATTTTCTCAGCACTGTCGGATTTGGACAAACACTTCTCACGAATTTTGAAAAGGGCTCTCAAAATGTATCGACTAAATGCAAAATACCGGTCCAAAAGCATCAGAAATGCGGATAAAGCCACAAAACGAGCAAACAAAGCCTTTGCTGTATACAAAGTAGCAAATGTTTTGCTTACTCTTGTGAAGAAGGCTAAAAGGGGTATCCCTTTGACCATTGGAGAATTGGCATTTCTCAATGCTGAAACAGTTGGGGATGCGATTGAAGCACAAGAAATGCTCAACCGAGAAATGCAGGTACTCACTTAGCTAACCACCTTTTTTCTCGCCCGCCATCATGACCGAAAATTGTACTCACAGCAACAAGCGGTTGAAAATTCAAATTCCAGGAACTTAGGGGTTGATGAAGTGGCAGAGTGCAGTCAGGTGATAAATAATTTATTTTTAGAAATTTTTAATTAAATTTTTTCAAATTTTTCCTCAAAAAATTACCTCAACACCCCCACAAAGAATGACTGTTGTGGAATTTTACCAGAACCTGTGCACCCCCCACTGTTCCAAAGGAAAACCCCCAAAAGTTCGAATGTTGATGTTGAGGCGGTTGAGCAAATGGAAGCGACCGCGGCACAAACAAATTCAGAAAGGAGGGATATTGAGGAGGGTTCAATGGGTATGTAATACGGACAACATAAATAAATACATCCCACAATCATTAATCCATCTCCAGAAATGCACTTTCACTATCCCAAAACGAATGCTTCAAACCCGTCAATGAGATTGGGCTGTGCACAACAGGTTGTGCACAACAACTGCATTACAACTCAAGCGCCCTCCCAACAAACTGAAAATCTAAGCGCTGGCTCATCCAATCAGGTAAAACAGAAAACTTCGAAAATACCCCCTCCAAAAGTCTGTCTCATGCATAATAGGGTGTATTTAACCTCCCTCAGATGCCAAACTCCCAACCGGAAAACAAAGGGACTGATAACAATACAGGAATTGATATAACTGGATTGAGTTCTGGGCAGCCTTTTCATGATGTCAGCGGGCACCTGCTGGAACCTACCGCAATCACACAGCAGAATTCTGCGGGGGATTTGCATCATTTCCCGGGTCAAGATATGAACTTTCGCCCAGAGTTGATAAAAAGAACACCTGTGATCACATTGGATGTGAATCCCACAGGTTATAGAATTAGCCTATTCCTTCTCATAGTACTTTTCTTACTTTTACTTGGAATGTTGATTTGGACACTTGTTCAATATTTTTAATTAATCAACATGTAAACTCAGTCAAATAGTTTCATCTCATGAATCACATGCAGTCAATACATGTATCTGAAACAACTAGACCGAGTTCTCATGTTTTGTAAGCATATCCACTTTTTATCTTGATAAATAAAAATTCAGAAATGCTTGGAATCTACGGGCAAAACATTAAAATAGGACGGAGAGTACACCCAGCCACACTGTATGATCCACCACAACAAGAAATGGTGTTTTATCAGGGAAATGCTAATTTTGTGGAGAATCAGCCACCCCCCGGTAACTTTTTAATCGGAATTGGTGTGTATTTTTTTCATGCGTACCAATTCAATGTCAATTTTTTATTAAAAAATGTAGTGAATATTCGCATGAAAAAAATAACCCTGGGAACTTAATTGAAAATTTATGGCAAACACATTTTTAGTGTATGAGGAGGCTGCTAGAAACATGGACACTGACGAAAGGAACAATGTAAATGCAAGGGCTGATCACATAAATAATTGGAACAGGGGTCGTTGGAATCCATTGATGGCTGTTGATCACGCAAATCAACTAGGTGCTCTCGGTGCAAATGGGACTCATTGTTGTCAGCAATGCTACATCAATAGTATTGCTGAAAAACAACAATTGAGGATTCATCATGTTGTGGTATGAAAATTCTATTCAATTATATTAATTTTTACAATGTGTTTTACTTTCCCTACTATCAAAGGCACATTCTGAAATTGATGGAGGTGCTCTAGAAAATCGCATCAGGGTGGCATGCGATCGCAAAGCCATAGAAGAAAAAACAGAAGAACTCGAAAATACAGCTATGATGAAAGGTAATCAGATTTTCTCACATTCATCTAAATTTCGATATCGGTGTCAAAATACCACTGTAATCACATCACTTCTCAGATAGAATCCCAGATGGACGATTTATACACATTCACACATCAATCAAAAATGGGGGAAATTGTCTGGGTTCTGAAGAGGGATGCCGCAGTGCGGTGCAAAAGCAGAAAATTTGTGTTGTCTATCCCCCTTCCGATGGGAAAAGCTTCAATTTAAGGTAAAAAAATTATTTTTGTTTGAAAAAAATCTACTTTCCACTTGTACTTATTTTTTCTACTTGAATGAATATAATTCAGGTGCAACGGGATTTGTGGAGCAATTCGCTCACATATTCTTCTTATGCAATGCACTAGTTGTGGAGAAGTAGAAAATTGCCGTATCCCTCCCCAAAACCTGGCGAAAACAAAGCTGATAACAGGGAAACTGGATCTTCGTGAAATCAGCGAAAGAGAAGGTATCAGCACCCAGTGGTATTAAACTGATGTACTTCTAACCCACTGTTATATATACAATTACTTTTGATAATGTTACACCTACTGTACACTCAATGGTTCACAATTTTTAAAACATTTTGGTAATTTATTGTGCTTAATTGAAAAAACACACAATATCCACTGAGTATACAATTTTATGCTAATTCAACCTTCGCCGTCACTGATTTCAACTGGGAGTACTTTTAGATGAATAGAATGAGTCAATAATCCTGAATCACTTTTCTCAGTTACACCTTTGAAATCAGCAGTGGTGTTTCCAACGATGTGTAAATATAAGATAATTTTGGAGTTATTGACATCTCCAATACAGTAAACAAATGGAGTCTCGGGTGTAATCACACCTTTTATTTGAAATTTTGCGGCTTTCACTCTTTCGGAAATGTTCGGGAGTGTGTCATAAACTCCCAACATCCCCAAACCACTTCCCTAAAAAAAATTTTTTTTAGTGGTCTGAAATATATAAAAAAACAGAAATCCCACCTCAACTAAATGACATATCAACACATTGTCTTCTGGATTCTGTGGTTTCGGTATAGCTTTCAATTTTAAAAAAACTCTTGCTTCACCAATAAATCCTTCATATATCCAAACGCCATTCCATGGGTGAAATGTTTCCTTTTTAAGGCTAATTGGGGAATTTATGTTTCTATCCACTTGAGACTCCATTTTTTTACTAAATTTCTGTTTCTTTTCAAAGCGAAACGATATAAAACTAGATGACGGTAGTGTTTATTTAGATACTTACATTGACCGGCACATTAAATATTTTTTTCTCACCTATTCTCACGCCTTTCCTTATCAAAACATAAATTAATACCTAGGTGCTATCTGGTCTACTTGTAGAACCGTAACGCACACGTACATTCTCTCCAACGGTTGGGTCTATGGTAGGGTCAGCGTCTAATTTTACAACAATTAAAATGGATGCGACACTCAGTCGACTAACTGTGCCAAAATGAATCACTTTACCAGTTGGATTTCAGTTAAAGACAGCTAAAAAAAATTCACGATTGTAGATTCTTCCAACGTTGAAAACACTTGTTTCATCTTTTCGTAAATGTCCTATATGACAACAATCTACCGCGACAGTGGGGCCTAGTTCTTGAGCCACGTCGTAATCCGATGGGTGGATAGCAACAACAGGATATCCAATATCAGTCTGAATAGTTTTCTCGTTATCAATAAACACATCTAAAAAAGTAAAAAAAGATGCACACAAACATGTTCAAAATTCACTCTTATAAATTGATTGGCTGGAAATGGTTCGCCCTCCAACATGACCAATTTGATCAGAACATTCTGTTGACACCTGACACCTTCAAACGACCACTCTACTTTTTCCTTTCCGTCCAAAATCCCATCAATTGGATATATAACACCTATGTATAAACAGAATGTCTATATAGTCAACTAGTCTCATAGAAAGTTTTTCATCTTTTACAAACCAGCATGCTGATGTTGTGGTGTATCCCAAGGACGATGGTCTTCATTGTCAGACATTACATTAAACAATTTTTTAATTTTTTTCACAAGTCTAATAATGACCTTTCAAACGAAAAAAATTCCTAAGTAAAGTTAGTCACAGAGGTAGACCTAGACATTCTGTTTACATAAGACATACACATAAAAAAGATAAAAACAGGGCTTCGGTCACTTAACATTTACAGAAAATGTTAAGTGTTCGAGCTAGGGGACGGGAACCCACCCTGTGTGCTAGCTCATATAAGGTTTACTGTGAGAAAAAAGATAGCCTAATGATATTTTAGGACTCCGCTAAATCCCACAGTGAACCCGCAAACTTCATGTTTCGGTCACTGTCAACACCCCTCAAAAATTCAGTACAGCAACATTTGTACAGTCTGTACAGTATTTATTTTACCCCAGAAGGAACAAGGCAACAAAACAGCCTCGGCTCTGAAGGCCACCCTTCGGTGTCGGGGTATCTTTTAGAGGGGGTTTTCTTATAGAAAACCCCTGCTTCTTAATAGTAGCTTTCTCAATACAAACAAAAAGTGAAGTGGAATGATTTATTTGGCTGTCCTATCGCTATGTAGAAATTTAACAGGTTTTTTAAAATTTTCAACTTTTGACAATTTTTAACACTTGCGTTTGAACTGAAACGGAAGCGATGTTTTTTTGCATTGTCGCCGAGTAGTCTCAGTCTATGAAAATATCTATGTCGTGGTAAAAAAATGAAAGTGGAAATGCATTTCAGGTGGAGCGAGCTAATGCATTTCACTTAGAGCCACAGCGAAACACGAACCCGCAAACTTCATGTTTCGGTCAGTGTCGACACCCCTCACGAATTCAGCACCGTTAAATTTGTACAGTCTCTGTACAGTATTTATTTTACCCAAGAAGGATTGGCGACCAGCCTCGGCTCTGGAGGCCACCCTTCAGTAGTCGGGGATATATCTTTTAGAGGGGGTTTTCTAATTGAAAACCCCTGCTTCTTGATAGCATCTTGCTCAATGCAACCAAAAAAAGTGGTGCGGAATGATTTTTTGGCAGTCCTATCAGTATGTGTAGAAATTTAACAAGTTTTTAAAATTTTCAACTTTTGACAATTTTTTACCACTTGCATTTGATCTGAAGCGGACGCGATGTTTTGTTGCATTCTCCCTGACTAGTCTCAGTCTATGAAAAATTCTATGTCGTGGTAAAAAAAATGAGAGTGGAAATGCATTTCAGGAGGAGCGAGCGAAGCGAAGCTCCAACTGAAATGAAGCATTTCCACTCTCATTTTTTTACCACGACATAGAATTTTTCATAGACTGAGACTAGTCAGGGAGAATGCAACAAAACATCGCGTCCGCTTCAGATCAAATGCAAGTGGTAAAAAATTGTCAAAAGTTGAAAATTTTAAAAACTTGTTAAATTTCTACACATACTGATAGGACTGCCAAAAAATCATTCCGCTCCACACTACTAATGGTAACTTTACACTTGCAGCTAGCTAACAATACATACTGCATGCAACTTTTGAAAAGTAAGGGAAAAATTTGTCACAGGTTTTTCATGTATAGGTCTAATTATAACATTTTTTTGGCCTTGCATGCATGATTCTGATTTTTTTGTAAAATTTTTGTACAATTTTTGTAAAATTTTTGTAAAATGTGTCATTTTATTTTATTAATGACTTTTGGGAATAAAATAAAATACAATGAAACAAGAATAAAATTAAAATAAAATAAAATTTTTATACAATTTTAGTACAATTTTACTAAAATGAATTTTTATAAAACCAACCCTGCTCTGAACGCATCCCGTTGTGATGTGTTTTCTGGTGGCAGTGCGTTTGGCAAGGTATGCAAGTTATCTGAGTTTTGACGACTCCCTATTTTTCTATCAAACCACATTTTTCATATTTACAAATAAATTTCACATTTTTTAATTTATTTTTCAAACCTAATATTTGTCGTACATGTGGGCAATTTGCCAGTTGGTCGGGGCAATTTATCATAGGATTAAGTTTCAAATGCAAGCAATTTGACACTTATTATAATGGTGCGCTATTCAAAGGAATATAAGTGGCAATATGAATATTTTTAATAATGCAAGGTATGGAAAGCAGTTCATTCAAAGAAAAATCCAAGTAATTGCAAGAATGGCCCCACACACGCTAGTTCACATCGACACCAAATGTCAACTGGTTCCGTTCCCAATTCAAAGATTGCGTTTGAACGTCGTTCGTACACTCGTCAGCAAGCTTTGAATCGGGATCGGCACCAGTTGACATTTGGTGTCGATGTCAACTAGCGTGTGGGGGCCCAATGTGTGTGTTCACGCATAAAATCTATAATTTACATTGAAAAAACATGGCATTCAATGTGGGGGTTCAGTAGGGGGTTGGGGGTTACACCAAATGCTCCAGCTATCTAGTTTTAGCTACTGAAACCCACCCTCAACCAGGAAATTTTTCAGCTATCTATTACCCCGGTGGGGCGCAACAATCAAAAACCAAAGCAATATTCTCCACTAAATGTATGGCCAATCCTATAACCTCCAGCTTTTGAGCCATTCCATACCAAATTGTCGATTGAATCAGCGCAATTAACATGCATGCAATGTGGGGGTAATTTTTTTCATTGGAAATCGACCACATGCATGCAATTTACCCAGTAATATGCTTAACGCAAACAGATGTTTGACCTTTCCTGCATGCAAAGCCCGAGACAAGATTGAAAACTAAGTCAACTGCTATTGATTTTGTTGCTTTCAGCAGCTAAAATAAATGGGTCCTTCTTGTTATAAAATACATGCACACCATTGTTTTTGCCACAGTTCACAAACCTTCAACCAACAGTGAACTGAGTCCATTTTGTCGAAATGGAATGTAACAAATAGGTGAACCGCACCCACTGAAACCCACTGAAATCAATCCATATACCTTTTATGATGAATGTAGCATCATGTTATTTTACCATCATGTTTAAATATTCCGTTGTGTTGTGTTCCGCTAAAGTGGTAAATAAATTCGTTAATGTGACAAAAGTGCCGTCAAAATGACAAATTAATTAGCATGGCGAATACACGATTTGATGAATGGATGTTTGTCCACTTGACACGTTGGTGGACCGGCCCCAGCGCTCTGTTTAATATATTTACGTGCCGCGTGAATACTAAAAGCAAGGTTTCTGGCTGATAGAGTGAAGATTTGCTTGAGCGACACGGCGGCGCCGCGCAGGCATCGGAAATTTGCTTTCAGCGCTCGTATTTATTTGGTGTGCCAGTTCTCAGCTACGAATCGCTCACGCTCTTGCGAGCCCATACCACTTCGAATGCTACCCGTTTCAAATTCTGCCAAGAGCTCACTTCGGATGCCAGCATTAAATCCTCTTGCACTTTGCAGCACCGTATTGCACAACGTTTCACTTTAAATATAACTCATGCTATCTCACCTGAAATACGTATGAAAGTGTGGAATTCATGACAAAAGAAATCATGATTGAGCATTTTAATATCGTACTACCGTATTTCCTCAAAATGCCCCCCTTGAAATACCGTTGTCTCGAAATACCCCCCTCAAAATGGACACTATGAAATAATTACCCACCCCCTCGAAATATCCCCCAAATTGAGTGTACAGAGAACGTACTTGACAAAACTGCGGTTTGTGATTCTGGCAATGCAAAGCACACATTAAAAACTATGAATTGTTATGTTAGAACAGTGTTACACACTTATATAAGTCAATAGACTCATATATAGCAGTTATTGTTGCATTTTTCCACATCTGTGTACGTTACAGACAACAATTTAGTACTGGAATTTCAAAAAATTTCTGGCGAAATAATAAGCCCCCCTCAAAATTCTCACTCTGAAACAATCACCCCCAGGAAATATTTTGAGGAAATACAGTATATGGCTTTTTGAGTGTGTAAAATGAGTAGAATGATAACATTTAATGCTGCATATACACGGTGGCGCACGTCAGGCGCATGGTTTCAATCTGCTCCCAACATGTCAATTTTTAATGAAAAGTGCTCAAATTTGGTATGATACTAGATAAATGTCCCCCATTTAGTATGTTAATAATACACACTCATATCACAAAATTTTCACAAACAATCACATCATATGCGAAAAACATCACTCCACATAACCGCGCACTTATTGCAATCCAACAATACGCAAACGATCAAGCACTTCACGCATGCATGCATGCTAGGCAAAATTTCTTTAATCTTCTGGACTGGTTCAACTGCTCAATGTCCATCATTTTTGGCCATGGTGGACTGTGGACCTTCTCCTTGACATAGCCCCAAAGGAAGAATCTGATTTACAGTGTTTCACATTCCAACATAAAAATCTTGCGATATGAGACCATGCTCTTCACATACTAAATGGGGTCCATTTATCTACTATCATACCAAATTTGAGCACTTTTCATTACAAATTGACATGTTGGGAGCAGATTGAAACCGTGCGCCTGACGTGCGCCACCCGGTACACAGGCTGTAGCACAGCAATGTTTGAAATGAGGCACTTCAGCATTTGAAGTGAGCTTTTCCGCAGCATACGACATGATTAGCATTTGAAATGATGTACCCTCGCTTTTGCCGCCCCTTTTGTACAGCTTTTTATTTACGGTGTGTGTTGCTTGCCGAAGCGGCGCTTGAACTAATCGAAACTACCTAGCGTGCGTTTATATTTTTATAAATATAAGACGAAACATTTTTTCCAGTTTGTTGCAGAGAAATTTTTAATTTTATTTCTCTTATGAAAGGAATTATTAAAAATCTCTTTCTGTATATCCTGGGATAGGACCCCAGGAGAGATAATTTTTGTCAGAGTTTTTGAGGGGGGGGGGGAGTAATTCAAGGGAGGGAGTTTTTTCCTAAGATTTAAATTATGTATCTCTTGTCGCTGCTGTAGGCTAGTGATGGAATGGCGCCATGGCGCTGGCGCCATTTGAGGGCGCCAAAGGGCGCCGCGCCATGGCGCCATTGGCGCTTGGCGCCCTTTTCCTGTGGCGCCCTTGGCGCCTGGCGCCCACATTCTGAAAGGCGCCATGGCGCCCTTGGCGCTTGGCGCCCTTTTTCCGTGGCGCCCTTGGCGCCTGACGCCCTGCTTGAGAAGGGCGCCAAAAAGGCGCCAGCAGGGTTTCACGATGAGTGCTGTGTAAACGAAAAAAATATGAAAAACGCATCCGTGGATGATCTAAATTCGCCAGAAAAATGGACGGATTGGTGTGAGCGGGTGGAAATCTTTCGTCCAACGGTTCATCAGATCTGTCTGACGGATCAGAAGACAAGTATGATGGACCATCTAACTTGCAAAATCATAAATAAACGGATTTAAATCGTTGCAATTAGGAAGCATTGTTTGGAAAGGTCTATTTGTAATGAAATGTTGTTGTCAAATGACAATTTCCATTGCGTTTGAATTCGTCATGCATATTTTATTCAAAAAATTTTTTGTTGCTAGCCTTGTTTTTGTTCATTACATCTTGGAGAACGCGAATTAAGAAGTGAATGCGCGTACAATGGTGCTGTAGAAACATTTTTAGCACACACATGGTGTTGTAGGCACTTTTTATCCTGGCGCCCTTGGCGCCTGGCGCCCTATTTTCCAAATGGCGCTATGGCGCCCTTGGCGCTTGGCGCCCTCTTTCCGTGGCGCCCCTGGCGCCTGGCGCCCACTTTCTGAATGGCGCCATGGCGCCCTTGGCGCCTGGCGCCCTTTTTCTGTGGCGCCCTTGGCGCTTGGCGCCCACTTTCCGAATGGCGCCATGGCGCCCTTGGCGCCTGGCGCCATTTTTTCTGGCGCTTTTCCATCACTACTGTAGGCTAATATTCTTTTATTGCACGGCATTTGCAGCACAGGCGCTATTTGGTCTGTCTGACTCCATTGATTGTTTTTTTTATTGACCCAACATCTTTCCACCTATCACACACCTATTCAAGGGGAGGTATTTTTTCACTCCGCCAACAGGGAAAGTTATTTAAGGGAGGGAGTTATTCAAGGGGGTCTTATTCGGGGATATACGGTATTAAGATTTTCTCTGCGTTTTCATTTTCAGAGTGATATAATTTCGTTTTATTTTCTGAGTGTTTTTTTTCTCTGAAAAACACCAAAAAGTTTTTGGAACGCTATGCACATGCACAATCGGTTCGTCGTCTCGTTTCTATACGCACCTTAATTGCTCCTGTGAGAGATACCTAGGTACTTTTTTATTGGTCCCCTTGTTTTTCTCGCAGATATTTATTTACATAGTATAATACTTATCTGCGTTATGTATGCCAGTATGGCTGTAAAAATAAATAACGATTGCCCTGAACCAGGTAAGATATTCAATTAACCAGGCACGCTTTTTTATACTTTTTTATTTATGAGATGAATAAGACAAAACAGTGTCATGCTTAGGCAGGGGTCTCCTAGGGGGGGCTGATCTATCTGGAGTGGTTTTTGAGAAATTTTGCCCCAATTTTCGCTCAAAATCACTAATTTTTGCACCTTTTTTATAGTTTTTCACCTTCAAGACCATGCTTTCCGGCTATATGCATGGTTATATATTTACCGATTTTTAGCCATTTTAAACCTACTTTTGGCTACTTTCAACTGATTATTAGCGATTTTTTCTCCTTTCTGCCTTCCTAACTTTGAAAAAGCCTATATATTGTGCCCCCGCCAGCCCCCCCCCAAGTCCCCCCCAGAAAAATTTTCAGCTATCTACCCTTCCGGAGGAGCGATTTGCTATCCATCCAGCCCCCGCGCGGGCCAAAATCCTGGAGACGCATGTGCTTACAGTGTCAACAAAAAAATTTGACAAAAATTGTGCCAACAAAAATGGAAAATGAGCGGGAAAATGAAAAAAAGGTGGAAAAACAGAAAATTTAGCCAGAAAACGGACAGGCAGAAAAACTGAAAATTTAGCTGGAAATGCAAAATTAGCCGGAAAAACGGAAACGGAAAAAAAATTGGCTGCCAGAAAACTGAAATGGAAATGGGGAAAAAATTGCCTGCAGAAAGCAGAAATGGAAAATGGAAAGTTGACACCCTAGTCATGCTGATTAAACTTTTCCCCAGCAGGGTTGGCAAAATCTCAGAAAAAAAAAATATGGAAAATTGAAGAATAAAAAAAATAAAATGAAACATGAATAAAATTTTAAAAAAATAAAATTTTTTTTACAATTTTATTACAATTTTAGTTAGAAGAATTTTATTAAAACCAATCTGGTCACGAACTAAAATAAAAAATTAAAATAAATGGAAAATTGAAGGGTAAAATAAAATAAAATGAATCATAAATAAAATGAGAAAAAAAATAATTTTTTTAAACAATTTTAGTAAAATTTTTTATTACTAAAACCAACCCTGGTCCCCAGGTATTACTTCGCCTGCTTAATAAATATCTCTTTTGCGGCGCCCGCGTGGGGCATGATTTAATACGACCCAGTCATGCAATTCGATCCGCATGAATAATTCATGGAAGCCGGCAATTCACGATCACAACTAATCTGAATTAAACGTGCGTGCCTCGCTCACATCTGTGGTCCTGTCCTGTCTTAAAAAAGTGTGCTATATAGCTGCGTACAGTTAGCAGAGTTGTTAAAAATACTGAACTTTTATCAAAGTAAACGTAAACATAAAGTATTTATTTTTTACTTAACCCTGAGTACAGAAAACGTAAAGTACTTTTAAAATACTTTTACGCTGCGTAAAACGTGAATAAACGTAAATACCAGTATTTTTACTCAGGGAAAACGTAAAAGCTTGTTTTTTTCAATTTTGTACTCAGAAAAACATAAAGGTGAGTAGAGCAAACGTGGAAGTCATCGCTTTCCCTACCCGTCGCAACTTTGATCATTGCCGCTGCGATTTTCACAGCTACTCCAATTCGTTTGAATAGTTTTTGCTTGTTTTGCACCCCATTAATTTTTTTGAATTACGTTTCCTGTACTCGCGTACTTTCAAAAAGTACGCGAGTAAATGAGTACCGGTATTTTTTCGGGAGGAAACTTAAACGTATTTACGCAGTACTCGAGTATACGTAAAAGTCGAGCAAACGTAAATACGTTTTTTGACAACTATGGCGTACAGTGACATCAGGAACTCTGCAGCACTTCACAAACTTGACAGTTGACAAGTAGGGAAAATATGACAGTTCACAAATAAATATATGATACTTCACATGTGATACTGCTCACTTGACAAGTAGATGCCGCTCACTTGACAAGTATTTAGATGCCAACCAAATATTTACGCTCACTTGACAAGTAATTATTACAAGTTCACACGTAACATGTCATTTTCACGCTCACTTGACAAGTTCAAATGATATATTTACTTGTGAAGTTGCAATATTTACTTGTCAAGTGAGCACAAATATAGAGTTCATCTACTTGTGAAGGTAGAAATATTACCGTATTTCCTCGAAATACCCCCGGGGGGTTTATTGTTTCAGAGTGAGAATTTTGAGGGGGGGTTAAACGAGGGGGGGGTATTTCGAGGGGGGGGGGTTTATTATTTCGCCAGAAATTTTTTGAAATCCCAGTACTGAAATGTCGTCTGAAACGTACGCAGACGGCGAAAAATGCAACAAAAATCGCCATTTATAAGACTCTAAAGACATTTATAAGTGTGTAGACGTACAAACACTGTTCTCACATAACAGAGTCATCGTTTTTAACGTGTGTTCTGCATTGTCGGGATGACAAACCGCATCCTTTGTCATTTACGTTCTCTATACACTAAATTTGGGGGGGGGGTATTTCGAGGGGGGGGTTTATAAGTTCATAGTGTCCATTTTGAGGGGGGGTATTTCGAGGGGGGGGTATTTCGAGGGGGGGGGTATTTCGAGGAAATACGGTATATGAACTTCTGAAGTGAGCGTAAATATTTTGTTGGCGGATACTTGTCAAGTGAGCGGTAAATATCACTTTGTGAAGTATTATTACTTTTTATCTGTGAACTGTCATGTTTCCGTACTTGTCATGTTTTCCTACTTCCCTGATGTCACTCAATTCAATCCAATCTCTCTGGAAAAACCTGCAGAAAATACCGCATTTGCCTGTATGACAATCTAAACTTCATTCTTCGAATACCCCCCCCCCCTTGAATAGATTATCTTTGAGTTCTACAATTTTTGGAACGCTAATAGTGCCTCGGAGTTGTTCGGATTTTTTAAAGCTAATCCATTGCCATTACCGTGATGACCTGCCATTCTGCGCTTCTCTCATAAAAAATCACGTTTGCCCAGGATTATTTTTCGCAATTTCTGCAGTATAATACCAAGTGATGGATACTGGAACTGACTGATTTTTTTATATAAACTCGGCGTACCCCAAAGTATTTATGTTCAGAATCCTACCGTAATTTAATGAATAAAATCTTTTGATAAATTGCGTAATTAATTGTTCCATAATAAAAACGTAATATTTTGATGAAAAAATGTCTAATTTTGTTTTTTAAGTGTGTCGTTTTGAATTTGTAATACCGGACCTAGAGTACTTGCTGCTTTTCATTTCTTAGCACGTTTTTGTCAGCCTGCCATTTTAGTGTACCCACATATAAAATACTACCTAGTTGACATCAAAATTCGTGTAAACTAAATCCAACTAAATCTTGGTGAATTATGTGATTTGAACTGTCCTGTGTGATAGAGCATGGTGATATTTATATCGTGACACTCAATTTTCACTGTTTCCGTTAAGTGTGCTACTTTATATTTAGTGTTATCTAGTTGACATACAGTTGACACGAATTTGCGATTTCAACTAGTGGGTGTGTGGGCCCACAAAGGCGCCACACACGCTATATGTCAACTGAATTAGTGTCAACTAAATTTGAGTGAATTATGTGATTTCAACTTACCTATTTTGTCTGATAGAGCATAGTTTATGTTACGTCATGACACTTGATTTTCATTGTTTCTGTAAGTAGGATGCTTTTCAGAAACTTTTTGTGTTATTTATTTGACATTGAGTTGACACGAATTGCGATGTCAACTAGTATAATATAAACAAACCACACTAAATCCAAACAAACTCAAATTCCAGGAAAAACTAGTTAAAATAACCAGAAAACACTAATTATGCAACCACCTCAATTCGCCGCGGCGGCTGACGGCCCCAGCGCGACAATTTCCGCCAGCGAAGTAGATCCCGAGTGGCAGTGGCAGCGCGGCTCCAAACGGTTCCTCACTGAGTTCGCGGCTGCGCTTAGGCTTATGCAGGTGTTTTTTGGTCTTATACACGTTGTTTTAGATTACCTACTTTCGGTTGACATTTTGGAAACTGGTGAAGGTTTGAAGGTATTTGAGTTGACCGGAATGGATCATTGGCGATTTTGTCGACAGTAGTTGACAAAGTCCTCATTCCAGTGAACTCGAATGCGTTCAATGCTGATTTGATCAGTAACGAAATTTGGCCACAAAGTGTGGGGACTGTGGTAGGTATTTTTAAATGTGTTTTTTTCTTTTTGTCAAATTACCTATGGTCATTTTTATCTATAGTGCGGCCGAGCCCTGACCCGCGTATCCACAAAATTGTATATCCCGGTGCAATTCTCAGGCATTCGGCTTTATCACCTGTTCAATAAAACAGCACATTGGCGGCGATCTGACGCGAAACCAGTCGCTCAGCACTTTGACTGCGCGCTTGAAATCTAAAACACCGAGTTTCCGCAAATTTCCCGCCAATGTACGAGAAAATAGGAGGCATTCCGCCGGTGAACGAGTCCAGAAAAATACTACCGAATTCAGTCCGAATACAGTGACGGAAATTGTGACGGATGGAAGAAAGTCTGCTAAAGCATCCGCAGTGTTGCGGCATTTGCAAGTGTTGAGGTTTGTGTTGCTTTGGGTTCGCACACACTAGTTGACATCGAAATTCGTGTCAACTCAATTTAAGTAAATTTTTGTGAATTATGATTGGTTATTTCAACTTTTTTATGTGACAGAGTATAGTTACCTAATTTTTTTCGATAGACAATTTTTATTGTTTGTGTAAGTCTGATATTTATAATTTTTTTGTGTTATTTGGTTGACACTCAGTTCACACGAATTTGCGATGTCAACTACAGTTGTGGGTATTTTCCGTGAGTTTGCAAAACTTTTTACGTGCGCTCAGTGTCTTGCCAAACTCAGCCGGCGGTCGCGCAGCTGCGGCAAAACACCGGCCCCGTCACCGAACCCGGATGGTGTCAAGTCAAAAGGGTTAGCAGCCGAAATTCTAGAGATTTCAAATTCTATTAGTTGTATTGAAAAACTCATCTACCTATTTTTATTTTTGGGAAGGATGGACATTTGAGCATCTAAATTTGACGGCATTTAAGCCCCTAACAGTGATTAGAGCCGAGTTGCAACTTTGGTCCAACGGTTATGTTTCTGTGTTCTATACTAGAGTGCGGGTTCGATTCCCGCCAGTGGCAGTGCACATTTTGCACTCTTTCCGTGTGCATTGTATGTACCAGAAAGCTCAATTATCTGCATGTTACAACTGCGATACCAAACACCCCACCATGCGCAGCCCTGGCATCAGGCCAAGTCTGCATGCAGTGAAAAAATGCCTCCCAAAATTCTCCATGATCAGCTTATGGCTGAACCTTTGGTTGGTCATCCAAATCGCTGTACTCATCTTTCTGACCCAGTTAAACGGTTCAGTTTGCCTTGAGTTCGCCGAGATATATGGCGCCTTGGACGAGAGATTTATAGCCGCTGCGATCAACGGCATAAAACCCGTGCGTTATGCTACGTTGAAGATTGATCTGCGAGAATGAGCCCACACACACTAGTTGACATCAAAATTCGTGTCAACTCAATTTAAGTTAATTGTGTGATTTCCACTTTCCTATGTGATAGAGCTACCTAATTAAGGTAGGTAGTTAATTGTTTATCGTCACGCTTCATTTCTATTGTTTCTGCTAAGTGGTATGGTTTAAAACATTTTTGCGTTATTTAGTTGACATTCAGTTGACACAAATTTGCGATGTCAACTGGTGTGGGTCCATTCTCACGCGAAACGATATTTACGTCGCAGTTGGTGGTGCTTCTGCCGCTGGTCACGTTTCGCATTCACCAGTCGAGCCACAAGGATCTGCTGCATGCGATCTCTTTGCTGGAGGATGACTTTATACGGGAGTTTGGCGTCAGGTATGTTCATGTTGTTACTGACGATGGCAAACCCTCCGGAAAAAAAGTATTTAAATTTTTAAGTATTTTTCTAAAATGACTTTTCGAATTTTTGAATCTTTCTCCAAAATACTTTTCGAAATTTCGAATTTGATTTTTGAATTTTTTGGGTATAATGGAATACGAATTTTCGAATTTTTTTTGCAATCGTTAGTTGGGACTGGTCATGTAAAACGCCATTACTCTTTTGGAAACCTACGCCATTACGCTTGGAACCATTCCTAAAATACCCGTGGCGTCGGGCGCTGGCGCCAAAGCAATGAGCGCCATGTCGAACTTGGATTATCGACTTTTAGAAGTAGAGGCTCAAATGTCTGATGGTAAATTTCTATTCTAACCCAGGCCACCAGCCGGACGGCATTCAAAAACATTTGTGACCATAATCCTTATATGCGGTCTACTTGCGCTGATCGGCCGCCTGGTGCCAATTCCAGGCCCTGTAAAATGTCAAGTGTCATGTAAAGTGTCAAAAGTCATGTAAAATGCCCTGGAAAATGGCAAACACGTTTGCAGGGCATTTTACATGACTTTTGACACATTGCACGACACTTGACATTTTACAGGGTCTGGGACTGCACCCTGGTGGAAATGGTCGTGCTAAAGGAGCCTGTGACTTTTTTGACCGCCGTTGTGAGCAATGTCATTGTGCCGTGGCTATTGATGGGGCAGCTGGTCCCGCTGGTGTACTTTTGGCATATGCAGAAAATGGTCCGGTCAGTTATTCGAGAAATTTTCTAGGTACTTGTTGCGAAGTGACGTATTTTTAGGTTACTGCATCCACGTCCACTTATCAACTGAAAGTTGACGTCAACTTTGTCAAAAGTGCATAGTTGTTAAAACGTATTTACGTTTACTCAAAAAATGTGTACTCAAGTATTGAGTAAATATGTTTTCGTTTCCTCTGGAAAATATACATTTACTCACCTTTGTACGAGCATTTTGAAAGTACGCAAGTACAGAAAACGTAATTCAGAAGAACTAACGGGGTGCAAAAAAGTCGCTGCAGGGTTATCTCTCTGCAGTGTTTCAGGTTAAATATCAAATATTTGCTGGGGAAATAATTAAAATCGATTTAACTTTAAAAAAATTTGCAAGAAAACAGGCTAAAGTTTATCAAACCAATCGCCATTATCACCCATAACCTCTCGCAGCTACTTCTGCGACATAATGCTGTTGCACGGCTGCGCGGCGCCCTTCAGTGAGCTGCACAACAACAAGCAGCTAGTGTCGCTGCAGGTGCCAATCCCAGACCCTGTAAAATGTCAAAGTGTCAAAAGTCATGTCAAATGTCATGCAAAGTGTCAAAAGTCATGTAAAATGCCCTGAAAAATGGCAAACGTACGGTTGCCATTTTGCAGGGTATTTTACAGGACTTTTAACACTTTGCATGACATTTGACATTTTTCAGGGCATTTGCCAGGGTCTGGGACTGCCCCTAGGTCGCATTGCCCAGTTTGCGTAAAAATTTGACCGTGAGAAAAAAGGCGAAATCATCTTACGACAGCCACAGCAGCAAAATATTGATTGAATCGATGGAAGTGAAAAATACAATTTTGGCCAACTGCAATTCCACCAGCTCCAGTTTTGTGACCAGGAAAACTGGTCATGGTGACAGTAAGAGGATGGTCAGAACGTTGGTTTGAGTGCATGCAAAGATAAATGCATGAATTAAACACGTCTTAACTCATTAAATGATGTTGACATGGAGTACACATAGACTTGTCAAAAACTGGTCAAAAACTACTACAGCATTTGGCACAGCATTTTTATATCTTTATTTTGTGCATGTTTTTAAATCATATACCATACTTCTTCTAGTATAATTTGGGGCATTTTAATTTTCCCCAAAACCGGAGACCACCGGCACCGATTCAGAAAGTAGATGCCGAACCTAGCATTGAAGGACTATATGTAATGCACGATACTGACAGGCTTGTCAGCAAAGTATTATCAGAAGTCGCGAGAATTATGGTAGATCACTGTCAACTTTACAACAAAAATCATTCAACGCAGGCCACGGCTGACAATTGAATTCTGCTTCAAAAAGTTCCTGGCCATTGCGGAATTGCAGAAACTACTAAACAATGTGTTTGGAATTTATATTTTCATAGCAGTCGGATGGTCATTGACAACACTCAGCATGACCATTTACTTTCTGGTTTGGTTCGAAATGCCTGTTGATACATTGTTTGAAGGTCAGCCAGTGTTTTGAATTTCTAAATTGGCATCATTATCAACATGTGATGGAATGATAGATAGTGTTGTAAAAAGCGCCTCCAGGTGCCGGTTCCGCAAGTGGACAAGTTAAGAGTTAAAAGTTAAGAGTTGAGTAAAATGACAAATGGCGAGTTAAAGTTTAAGAGAAAAGTTAAAATTTAAGAGTTGAGTTAAAAGTTGAGTTAAATGTTAAGAGTTGAGTTAAAGGTTAAAAGTTGAGTTAAGAGTTAAGAGTTGAGTTAAGAGTTGAGTTAAGAGTTGAGTTAAGAGTTGAGTTAAGAGTTGAGTTAAGAGTTGAGTTAAGAGTTGAGTTAAGAGTTGAGTTAAGAGTTGAGTTAAGAGTTGAGTTAAGAGTTGAGTTAAGAGTTGAGTTAAGAGTTGAGTTAAGAGTTGAGTTAAGAGTTGAGTTAAGAGTTGAGTTAAGAGTTGAGTTAAGAGTTGAGTTAAGAGTTGAGTTAAGAGTTGAGAGTTAAGAGACAAGTGGAAAATGATGGTAAAAAAATAAAAATGTGAAATTGGTATTGATACGGCTGTTTGCTGGCATGCTGCCAATGTTGTATGCACGACATTTGAAAATAATGTATCCAAAAAAATTATCGCTAAAAAGAAAAATTCGCTGAACGTTGTTCCAAAATGGCCGTGTGGGGACAAAATATGATCAAAGATCAGCGTATCGCGCTTCTGCAACGAATTTCTGCATTTGTCTTTTAAATCAACTTTTAACTCACTTTTTAACCTTTAACTCAACTCTTAACATTTAACTCAACTTTTAACCTTTAACTCAACTCTTGGCATTGGCAGCATTGGCAGCATGCCAGCGAACAGCTGTATCAATACCAATGTCACATTTTTATTTTTTTATATTTTATTACCATTATTTTCCACTTGTCTCTTAACTCTCAACTCTTCACTCAACTCTTAACTCTTAACTCAACTTTTAACCTTTAACTCAACTCTTAACATTTAACTCAACTTTTAACTCAACTCTTAAACTTTAACTTTTCTCTTAAACTTTAACTTTACTCTTAACTTGCCATTTGTCATTTTACTCAACTCTTAACTTTTAACTCTTAACTTGTCTACTTGCGGAACTGGCCCCAGGTACCAGTTCTGAAAAATGAGAAGTGAGAAGTGAAATGACACAGGCAAAGTAAAGTGCAAAGGCGAAGTGATGCCTTGATGCTTTTCCCAACTGCAGTGCTAAGCGCCAATAGCGCCATAGCAAAATGGCATTAAGCACCACTTACATCGCTACCCATGCATCCAGGGATGTATCCAGGATTTTTGAGCGGGGGGGCTGCTTGTTTACGGGGGCCGGCGAGGGGGGGGCTCAGCCCCCCCCCCGCCCTAATTTTTTTCCCTATATAGGGATGGAAAGGTGTTTTGGCGCTAGCGCCATACCACGGCGCCACGCCATGGCGCTATTGGCGTTGGCACCAGCGCCAGGAACCGCTTTATATAGATGTAAATATGCATTCATAAGCAGCGAAAGTCGCAAAAATCTGTTCATTTTCAAGGATATTTGTTTACGGGGACCGATCCGCTAAAAATACAATGTATGGGGAAGGAATTGCGCGCTTGCGCGCAAAATTTTTAAGAAACATTGAAAAATGTATAGGAAAAATTGCATTTTCCGGGACTTTTTAGGTCTCACCCCAGGAGGGGGGGGGGCTGCAGCCCCCCCCGCCCCCCTGGATACGGCCCTGCATGCATCATGTTTCCTTAACGGTGTCGTTTGACCACTAGTAATGTTTTTATGTTCACCATTTATGTACATTTTACAGACAAAATCTCAATGTATGATGTGGAGCAAATTGTGAATTTTTTCTACGCCGCCAGCCAGTCCCTCACTGCCAGCTGTATTCTCGTTGTAATCACAGTTTCCGGTGTTATGACAAATGAGAAAACCAGGGATTTGTTGTTGATCGCAAATGACGCCCAGAGCACCGGTTGTACGGAAATGGACAGACATTATGTGAGGAATTTCACAAGAATTTTCGCTGTCCACGAATTTTTCGATCACCTCCAATCATTTTCGCAGTACCAGTGTTTCGCATTCAAACTATCGCAACAGGGAGCTTGGGGCGCGACCATTTGGCGCATCACGACACTTGAACGGCCGATTTTTGTCTCGGTACTCCCATTTTTTTACTGTTTGAACTTTGGGAATCCAGTTGCCATAAAAATCTTATATCGAAATCAAATCAATACCGTATTTGCTTGAAAAATCCGCCTTTAAGATGAGTGAGGAAAAATAATACCCCTTGAAACATTCACCTCATATGATCAATTTGTTGTCTAATTTGGCACAACAAAAATGGCATGTCATTGTGTTAAAAAAGCATATTTCGTGGGAAGAGTTAATAGAAACATGCTTGAAAATTTTGGCGAAATACTCATTCCTGACGATTAATAATTACCTTCCCCCTCGAAAAATTTTCCCCTCAAAAACGCCCGATGAAAAAATGATGATTATTCGAGCAAATACGGTAAATACTTATCTCCCAAAACCGACCCGCAGATATTCAGCGTGATCGTCACATACGGATTAATGATGCTCAGTGCCAGAATGGGCGAAAACAGCAGATGCTACCCGACGGCTGCGGGTGTAGACGGCGCCACGCCCGGCTGCAATATCACTGGCGCCAGGTGAAAGTTCTCAGGTTGTCACTGAATGGTGATGTGAGAGCGCCATGGTGCCATGGCGCCGGCGCCATAGGAAAATGGTTGGGGGACCCGGAGATTTTGGGCCCACACACACTAGTTGACATCACAAATTCGCGTCAACTCAGTGTCAATTGAATAAAACAAGAAGTTTGTAAAAAGCATCACATTCAACAGGAACAATGAAAATGAAGTGTCATGATGTAAAATCAACTATGCTCTATCAGATAGATAAGTTGAAATCACAGTATCACTTAAATTCAGTTGACATTTAGTTGACACGAATTCAGTTGACATCCAGTGTGTGGAGGCCTTTTGGCGCGATTGCGATGGCTTGTGATGGTAAAACGCCATACTTTAACGCTTGGGGCCATGGTGCTTTTCCCATAGCTAGCCTTCAGGCTTCAGTGTGCTTTTTTCCCATTATACTCTGCAATACGCATTACGCACTTGAATAACTTGAAACTTTGTGATGTTTATTATTTTACACAAACATATAATCAGCACTTTTGTTGTTGGTTACCGTTTGTGGAATGTCACATGAAAATAAGCTACATGAAGAAAAGTTGGAATTACATGTGTGAACAATTTTCTAAGCCCATCTCTAACGGGTGTTGATATATAGAAAGTCTGGACAGGGTGAAATAAATATCTCAAATAGCGAAAATGAGTGAGAGTAGGATATCTATACCAGTGGAAAACAAAAAAAAATGAAAAAAGTAGGAATAGATCATTAAATGCACTGTGTTATCATGTTTAGTGTATGGACTGCATACTTTGCACTGAAATTAAATAATCTGAACTATGAACAAAAATTGAAGGCATTTTTGCCAAATTGGTTTCACAAATTGGACATTCGAGTAAAGAATTTGTGACAACACCTTACTCGTGAATTTATGCAATTGAAATTTTCGGCAAATCGTGCAATCCAATAGCAACATATAAATAAAAAGGTAGCAACAATATTCAATATACTGGCACTGCTATTATGCAGTTGTGAAATCATATTGTATTCCAAATTTGACATCATTTTTCCGGCCGGCTAGAGGGGCAGTGCACTATTCCGCATCTCAACCCATCCCGCATGTTGTGTTGACCCGGAACACATTTAATTATACCTGGCATGTTGAAAATAGGTAAAAAACACATGACCTAGTTATTTTGAAGGTGAAAATCTATAAGTGGGAAAATTAGGGAATTTTGGTGAAAATTAGGGAAAAATTGCTAAACAGCGCTCCAGATAGCTAGATAGCTAGGCAATTTGCGGGTGTGGGGTGTTCAAGGGAATGTAGCCAAAAAAATTTGCGCCAGGGTCAGATAGATAGCTGGGCGGTTTGGGGTGGTGTTACCCACCCCCCTTTCTTACCCCTGCAGGCATAATGTGTCTTTAATGGGTCTACATGCGGAATGGGCTTTGATGCGGAATGGGCCCTAGCCGGCTAGAGGTCCGTCACAAAAATTTTGACACAGAATAAAGAATAATTTACGTTCAAATAACATTTTAAAGCTAACCATAACGTAACGATCATGGTCTGTGAAACAATTATCAGACATCGATGAAAATAAATGCATAAAAATGACTACAAAAAATCGTGTAACTTGAACGTGAAACGTATTTACAAATCTGCAGAATCAAACAAGTTCAAAGAAAAACCGGAATTGTAACCGAGAATTCAACATGGCATCAAAACAGATGAAAACAAAAACGGCGAAATTTTATTATGCCGACACCGTTTTGGGGGTAGTTCGATTAAAGTAAATATATTTTGGTGTCAATTTCACAAGTGGATAGGTAAAAACATTTTAGTAAAGAAGAAGTAAATATTTATAATGAGAAGTGTGAAGTGAAATGAGTTTCTCATTTCACTTCTCATTTCATTTCTCACTTCTCATTTTACTTCTCACTTCTAAAATGGTCTTTTACTTTTCGACTTGCGGAATTGACCCCTGGCATTATACGCTGCCATATCCAAACGTTAGGGCCTAAATCAATTTCGCACCTGGCATATGGAGTAAAGGTGTTGAAAAAAAGTGTATTGGCTAAGATAACTGTGCTAAGCCAATAAATATCAAGCTCTCAAAAAGCCGGTGGTAAACAGTAGACAGATTTTTGTACACTGAAATTAAATCACCGAATGATCACAACGTTCTGACACTCTTTCACAAACAAAAACTCTATTATAGTATGGACAACAAATAATATATTTATGTATTTACGATATTTATTAAGAGGAATTTTAAACGAGACTCATTGGACAAGTGCCAAATTCTGTTGAGATACTTTCACCTCGTCGACGGGTATCGACGTGCTATTCACGCTCTGAGTGCTGCCGTTTGTGCTCACCTGCGGAAAATTCACAACGATAAAATAGTCTCGATAATAAAATGGCTTTAAAAACTCGCAACCTGCTGCAAATCGGCCAAATCGCCGATAGAATTGTTCTCCCGATCGGATTCATTCCAATTGCAGTGGCTCTGCGTGCGTTCATCCGAAGCCTCACTAGACCCGGCGGGTACCCGGTCGTTCGGGTTGTTATTCGGGTCCGATTCCGGGTCGGAAGGGGTCGCGTCGGGTCGGTTTTCCGCGTCCGCGGATGTCGACGACGTGGAAGCGACGGACACCCGTTCCTCGGTCTCGGTGAGCGTTTCGGTTTCCCGGTGCGCCGATTCGGACACGGTAGACGAGGTTACGGTAGTGCCGGCGGTGCTCGTGCCCGCCGAGCTACCGTAATCGGCCGAATTGGCGGCCGCCCAGCTGTGCGGCCGCGCCGACCCGCTCGGCCCGGTGGAGGGGCTATTCTCTGCGTGCGTAGGATCGAAACTTTTAGAAAGAAATCCACAAAAATCATCAAAAATCAGCGCAAAAAATGCGCACCCCTCAAAGTCGCATCATTCTCAGCCGCGCCGGGTCCGGTCTCGATCGACTGACGCTTGCGGTGCTGTTTGGCAGTGGACGCGGACATTCTCCGGCCGGCGAAGGACGAGTGAGGCTTACCGGCCAGAGACATTGTGGACGCGCTCGCGCTGTGCGCTAGCTGGTGGGAGGGGCTGGCATCTGCGCGAGGGGGGGAAGGTTGCAGTCAAGCACACATTCAGGGGGGCGTAGCATCCCATGCTACACTAGTCAGTACGGTTAGTTCAACCAGGTGCATCTCCCGGACCCTGTAAAGTGTAAAGTAAAGTGTCAAATGTCATGTAAAATGCCATGGAAAGTGTCAATTGTCATGACAAACGTAAAGTGAAGTGTAAATTGTCACGCAAAGTGTCAATTACCATGACAAATCTTACGTCTCCATATCCAGATCTGGGACTGCCCCCAGGGTTAGCTCCGCAAACAACCCCCCTATAAAAAATCCCCCTCAAATCAAAGAAACCTTCCAACCCCCCCCCCCCAAACAACCCACTTTTACCCCCGCCCAGCAATCCATTCAATCTGGCGGACCACCTGTCCCTGACGGCCGGCTGCTCTGCAACTAGCGTGTACAACTCGTGCGCCGACGCGCACCACAGGAACACGTTGTTAGAGTTGTTCGGCGCGCACGGCGGCTGCCGCAGGTTGTGAGTCTGGGGGGGGGATAGAGTGTGGGGTGTTTGGGGGTGTGGAGTGGAGAATGAATGGGGACAGCTGGGGGGAGTCAGCGCCATGTAAAGTATGTGATCAAGTGTCAAATATCATGTAAAGTGTCAATAAAAAGGACTGAGTATTTGAAATTTTGAATGACATTTGACAAGTTTGTATGACATTTTACATGACATTTGACAAGTTTGTAGGACATTTTACATGACATTTGACAAGTTTGTATGACATTTTACATGACCTTTGACAAGTTTGTATGACATTTTACATGACATTCGACACTCAACATGATACGAGGTCACGCTGTGAATACACGCGGCTAAGTTTCACATGTCAAGCAAAGTGTCTGGTAAAATGTTAAATGATTGAAATTTCATTTTTATTGTAACCAATTTGTACTCACATTTACCATGACATTTCACGATTTACATGGCATTAGACCATTTACCTGACATTTTACAGGGTACTTAACAATTGACAATATCACGGGATTGGTCACAGAAAAATAGCACTCAAACTGAACTCAAACCCACCAGCACTTGACACTTCATCTCATACACATCACCATTAGCACTCTGTCCCCTCTGAGCACCCCTGGCGGGACTGTGGGACACGATTGTCCCGCCCGCCGACCCCCCAGCAAGTGTCCGGTGTTTGCACAAAAGTAGGGCTCGCGTAAATAGGAAAATGTGTCGCGATTGCGCCTTGGAACTTTTGCGGCTGGCCGGTGTTTGAGACGAGCACAGGCTGACTGATTTTTCGTAGGTTTTGCACGGTGTTGTGTAGACGGTGAAACGGCCGTGGGCTAGCAGGGGCCCCAAGGTGGAGAGTTCATCCTGGGAGGGTGGATGGAATGTGATAAGTGCCCGTCCCAAGCCCTGTTAAGTGTAAAGTAAAGTGTCAAATGTAAATGTGAAGTGCCAAATGTGTATCCAAATCTTATTTTTTGTATCGAATTTTTTTTAATGTAAGATTTGGATACGCAAAATAAGATTTGGATACGCAAAACAAAGTTTGGATACACAATTGACACCTTACTTTACATTTGAAACTTTACTTTACACTTAACAGGGCTTGGGACTGCCCCATGATGATGAAAATTGTGATTGAAACGTCAGAAAATTTCCGATCGCAGTTGATTTGACTTCACTTTTCGACGTTTTATTATTTCTAACATTTGATAGGAAATTTTGTAAACGCGGACGCCTTCAGGGCATAAATAGTGAAGATAAAACCGTTGACAACTTTCCGTCAATGATGCAAACCTTTTTTACTCCTAGTGACAACTGAAATAAAAATTTACTTCCCATCCGCAGCAGCGTGATGGTGCATGCACTAATATTGTCATTTTGCCGTCATGGAGCTTTCAAATTCAATCAACTGCAACCCATACAGCCGTCATCCACTTTTTTATTTCCCAAACCCAGTTCACGGAACCCCCCACCCCCAAAAAAACCCCACCCAACCCCACCTGAAACCCCGAAATCCTGCCCGTATGCATGGTAGCATTAACCAAATCCAACAATTCCAACATGGCATCCAAAGCCGCCTTCACATCGGCCCTGCACTCTGCGTCGTGGTTGCCCAGCGACCGTTGCAGTTCCTTGAGCAGCAATTGGTACTTGGTGACTCGCTGCACGGGCTTGAGCAGGTAGGCGCCGATGGGCAGCCGGTGGCCCGCTTGCCGCTGGCATAGCTGAGGGGGGTGGGGGGTTTTGAAGGGGGTTTTGAAGGGGTTTGGGGGGGGGGGTTGGGGGATTTGGGGGGAAGCGAAGGGGGTGAGAAGTTGTAAAAACATCGTATTGGGCTGTTTTGAGTGTCACGCTTGAATCTTGAAAGTCTTTATAGTCTACTGGTGGCAATCCCAAGCCCTGTAAAGTGTAAAGTAAAGTGTCAAATGTCATGAAAAGTGTCAATTTTCATGCAAAGTTCAATGATAAATTTTATTGTTTTTTTTTGTTTTGCTTGACACTAAGCTTGACACACTGCTTGTATAGCATTATGTCCGTCCAGCATTAAAAAATCCCCATAAAATATCAAACAAACACCCATAAAATCAGCCAGCTGCGTCTGATTGTCGCTTCTAATCCTCTCGCTGTGCGGCTTGTTCCTGCAGTAATCGATGTAGAGATCAAAGGAGGGCCGACGGTGTATAAAACATGCGGCGACTGCACGAGCCGCGCCGCCGTCGTGGCCGGGCTGCCGCGCGGCTAATTCCAAGTCTCTGAGGGGGGGGGGGTGTTATTTGCCTGAATAAATGTCAACTTGTTTATGTCAACTGAGATTTAAACTCGCAGAGTGTCGCAGAGCGATCTTCCAATGCACTTGGCGTAATATTTATTTTTCAACATCGCCGCATGTAAATTTGGAGATTGAGGGTTTCAGTTGGGGGGGGGGCGTGTGGGAGATGAATGGCGGTTCACACACTAGTTGACAATGGTGTGTCAACTCAGATTTCGGCTTCACATGTCGCAAAGCGATCTCTAAAAGCACTTCCCATAATATTTATTTTTCAACATTGCCGCATGCGCATTTGGACTTTGGAGGCATCGCTCTGTGACACGTGAAGCCGAAATCTGAGTTGACATTCAAATGTCAACTAGTTTGCAGGCCGCCAATGGAAACAATAAGTTCGCCATCAGAAATGGCATTTTACAGGGTCCGTGAATAGCACCCGAGCCACCTATCTAAACAGCGAATTGTTAGCCCCCTTGTCGGGGCCCCAAAAATTGCCAGTGCCGACCGTGTTTCAGGTCGTCATGGCGGGCAATTGGGAAAAGTTTTCAACCAGCAATAAACCCCACTCGGCTGAGCCTCATCGTGTGGGTTATCGCCTCTGCGCAAAGCTGAACAAATGAGTTATTGGATGAGTGTCGATGGAGCGTGAAACGTGATGTTTGCGGGTTTGGGGAAAAATACGCGCGGCGTTCGAAATTGCGATTTTTTGATGGGCGGACAACACAGTTTTTAGTTTACGGCCGAAATTTAGGGAACTGATGAGCTTTGGGCGCATTTGAGTTGTCCGGAATGAGAAGTCTGTTGACTACAGTTCACTGCGATCGTAAATGAGTCATTCTGGTAAACCCAAACGTTTTCAGAACAAATTCATCAACTTCGGAAATTTCGGCAGTTAACTCAATAGTGTGTGGCCACAGCGAATTTGCGCTATAGTTATTGTAGATGGCACGATTTCGTGTTTACTAAATAGTGATTATCATCCTGAACAAAAAATATATATTGGTCCTAATTACACACACTAGTTAAAAATCCGAATTTTCGAAAATTAATCAATCGGTTTTGAACACATTTCAGTTGACAAGAATAAGATAATTGTCAACTACTGATATCAACGGATTTAAACTAGTGTGCATAAATAGACTCATCGAGAGACAGAATACAGATTAATACGCACAAAAAACAACAACATAAATATGTATTTAGGTACCTATGGGTAATAAATACACTTCCACGAAACTACAAAAAAATGTCCACGCACCTCAAAAACACTCGCTCGTGAAACTCGCACAGCATTTCGATGTTGCCGAAAATCGCAGGACAAACGTCAACTAGTTTTGGCGGGATGCCAAATTCCACCGGGGAGTCGTGCAAATTGCGAACGTAAGTATCCACCACAGAGCGCAATTCCTCCACGTAGCTCTGCGGGGGAATTATTCGAGTAAATACTGTAGATGTTATTTACTGCATACACACATTCATTCTATATTTTTTACACTGCACTTTATGATGCAAAGTTTCTGCGCGGAAAGTGTGCGTACGGCCAGACCACGGTGAATGTACGCCATCCCGTCTGATCTGGCAAGTCAAGCACCTTCGGGCCGGGTTAGTACTTGGATCGGAGACGGCCTGGGAACCCCCGGTGCTGTACGCCTCTTTTTGCACTTTTTGAAACAAACAGGCAACTAGTTTTAGCGCAACGGCCACGTTTTTCGGCGCTGTTTTTGCACTTTTCTCAGTCAAATTGACGTTGTGCTTTTTTGTAATGAATAGACATTCCAACTAGGTCGGTAGTTTTTTGGACTGGCCGGCCACATACATATTTTTGGAGAAATTTTAAAGTACTCGTTCAATCAAACAAACATATCTCAAAGTTTCAAGCAAACCATTTTTTGCACAAACCCCAAAGCCACACTCAACTCACCTGTTCAGTTGCAACCAACTCTCTAATAACATAAGTCGCCTTATCCAACGTCTTCCCATTATTTCCCACATCGCAACTCTGCTCACAATACATCCCATTTTCGTCCACTTTACATCCGCCAATATCACTGCCGTTTGAATTAGATGTCTTGCGGTCGTCAGTAGGGGTTCGTTGTTCACCCAGAGCTGCTAATTCATCGGCGAGCGTTGGACATCCGTCCGAGGGGGAGTTTTCAGTTGTCTGGGGGTTTATTTGGAAGAATGTGAGAGCGGAGTGATTCGTTGGAAAGTGTGCTGACGTATCGGATTTATTTTTAAGAATGTATGGTAATTTGATCGACAAATATGATGACCAAAGACAGAATACTAGTGATCTTTCCGGCAAAATTGTGTAACGTTAGAAATGACAGCGTCAGTATATTTTCCTCCCTAAAAATTTTTGGTAATTTTCCCCTGGTAAAATTTTCCACGATTTACGCACATTTGACCGTATCACTATCACACCATCAAAGTACATTCCACAAAACATTAAACGTCCCACCAATCACAATAAACTCCACCCGATGCCAGTACCCTGTAACATGTAAAATGCCCTGTAAAATAGCAACAAAATGCGATCTTCAAGGGCATGTTAAATACATGACTTTAGACACTTTGCATGACATTTCACATTTTACAGGGGCTTGGACTGCCCCCCAAACCCACCCTCTGAACATCCGCCTTCTCCACATGCGCAGCGGACTCATGCACACTGACCCTCTTCTTCTCGGGGCTGACCGCCTGCACGGGTTTGGCCTTGAGCTCCTGTTGGTGTTGTTGATGCCCGTCGAATGCGGAGAGGCGTTCCAACACGCGGCAGTGTAGCGCGCACACGCGTCGCATGTCCGCTAGGCGGGCTGAGACCTGTGGGGGATTTAGAAAAATGAATTTCCAAAAATTTCTGGGGAAATAATAGACCCCCCTCGAATTATTTCCCCCTCAAATTTTGCTGGCGAAATAGTAAACCCCCTGGGGGTACTTCGAGGTAATACGGTAATTAGTTGTTATTATTAATTATTTATTTATTTAGCGAGAAATATTGTTAGCTCAGCGTGTTCTTTGGGATTGCCCATAGATTTATCGGTATTTTCCGTTGTCCGACTCAAATGGTTTCTGATTACTAGCCTGACACTGAACCACCCCTCCCCCAAAAAAGCAAGACACTCGAAAGCAGCGAAACAATCCAGCTATTAAACATTTCAATGAGCGTGGTAAATGAGCATTGACAATTCTCTGGGCATTTTCTCTCGGGGCAGGCCTGATACGCACATCTGCCCATTACGCACATTTGCCCATTTTTATCACTTGACACTTTTTCAAGTGATTTTCAGATATGAGTGACGTGAAAAAAGTTCACTAATGTCATTGCGCAGCGTTTTTCACTTCACTCATATATGAAAGTCACTTAAAAAAGTGTCAAGTGGAAAAAAACGGGCAAATGTGCGTAACGGGCAGATGTGCGTATCAGTGCACCCCCTTTTCTCTCGCCTCCAATTTTCTCGCCCCAAAATTTTACTTCCCAACAAATTTGTTCAACACCCTCACATGTATCCAAAACAGACGCCCCCCACCAAAAAGTCCAACCCAAGCACCTGCAATAGCAACGTCCTCGTGTCCGTGGTGGTCGACAACAGCAACATGTTCTCATCATCCGCTGGCTTTTGATTATTGCCTCCCTCCAAGCCAGGTTCGGCACTCTCGTTGTCAAAACAATTGAACTCGTTCGCGGTGTCGTCCACTGGGGCCGGATTCAATGAAGGCGACTGCCGCAGTTTTAGCTGGCCGGCGATCGAATTGACGTCGATCGACGCGCCGTCTTGCATGAGGGACTGGAAAATTGAGAGTGTTGAGTGGGATTTGAGTTTGATTGATTTTTGAGGGTGTTTATTGTAATTTGGACTAGTGAGACCCAGGTGCCAATCCCAGACCTGTAAAGTGTCAATTCTTATGTAAATGTAAAGCGTCAATTGTCATGCAAAGTTCAGTAATAAAATATTTTCTTTTTGTTTTGATTGACATTTGACACATTACTTGACATTTGACACATTACTTACACTTGACAGGGTCTCACCCGCAGCGTGTAAAGCTTCAAATGAAGTTTCAAATGCCATGTAAAGTGACATAAATTTCATGGAAAAACAACCGCGAAACCAAACAATAGCACCCATAACCACAGTCCACACAACCCAAAACCATCACCCAAACCCAATCTCAAACCCACCTGAATCTGTCCCAACAGCGCGACCACAGTGTTCTGTTTGTCGACCTGCGCGAAGGGGCCCCTGTGGGCATTTACTAGCGCCTGTTCAGCTTCGGATGATGTCAGAATCGACACGGATCGATCGCACCACGAGTTTGCCTGAATGGGGGTTGGGGGGTGGTGTGAGGGGGTAGCGTGAGGGGGGTGAATGGTGTCGCGCAGTACACCATCGAAATTTGGGGAACTCGTAAATCTGTTTTGACAACATTTGAGTTTACCACAATGAGGAGTCTGTCAACTATTTATACTCCAGTTACTTTACACCCTGCACGCGTGGTTACCGCTGGAAACGTGCCAACGGTTTTTTTACAAAGCGATTTTCATAAAAAGTTGAAAAAAGTCGTCGCCGTTATAACGTCATACGTCAACTCATTCACAACAATGATTTTCTTCATCTTTTACCAAAAATCGCATGCTTTATCATTCTTGGCACGCTTCCAACGTGAGACATAAATCAGTGCGAGGGCAGAGTATCATGTCCGCCGAGTATACTGTTGATGACGGTCAAAAATCATTTCTTCTGGTGAACTCAAATGTGTTCAAAACTGATTTACGAGTTCCCGAAATTTCCATGGTGTACTAGTGTGCATGGATCGATAGAGTGATTTTGTTTGGGATGAATCTTACTGCTGGTAGTGATGTGCTGTCGATGTGGCTTCAACATGATGATAAATATGCGCAAAAACAGTTGCTTATTAATATAAATCACCTCTTCTACGCATTTATCTACATGATCTATGTGTATTTACATGCGCGCGTGCATTTATTTATCTATAAAATATAACAAACAATTAATCAACACATAAATACATGAATACTGCCAGCAAAAAAAATCTGGCGCCACTCAATGATTGATAGATTGGTAAAATGGTAGCCAATTCTCAGCCTATCACATCGCATCATAAATACGATTTACAAAGCATCATAAAAACCGATAGCACCATAACACGACATACAGCTAGGGTGTCAAAAAATTTTTTTTACGGAAAACGGAAAACGGAAAGGTAAAATTTTTTCACTTTACGGAAAACGGAAAACGGAAAGGTAAAAAAAAAATTTCTGCCGGAAAACGGAAAACGGAAAGGTAAAAAAATTTCACTCAGCGGAAAACGGAAAACGGAAAGGTAAAAAAAAATTATCGGCCGGAAAACGGAAAACGGAAAAATGAAATGCCGGAAAACGGAAAACGGAAAGCAAAATTTTCACGGAAACGGAAAAAAATAAAGTGAAATTAGCACGGTAATAGACAAATTTGCAGAAGGAAAACCTGCATGCAGGTTTGCCTGTTTGGCTTTGATTGTGGTAGCTGTACATTCTGCAACTATGGATCATGCCTGTAACTTCACTTGTAGTTCAAGCTTAACTGAACCAACAAAAAATCATCAAAAAGTAGCCATAGTGGCCATAGGAAAGGAAACACTACAACAATTTCACAGTCTAGAAGCAGTGGGAATCACTGATGACCCCTATGCAATTGATGACAACATTGCAGAGGAGATAGTAATAAATAGCATAAAATTCAACGACAACAACAAACGATACTATATTGACTGGCCGTATAAAGAGAGTATCAGTGACCTGCCCACTGGAAAAGCAGAAGCCTTGGTGCGGTTCAAATCACTGATAAGAAGATTCAACAAAGATCCAAACTTATTCTAACAATACGGGAAAGTTTTGGACAACCAACTAGAAAAGGGAATAATTGAGATCTGTGATGACAAAACAGACAACAAGGGGATTCATCACCTGCCACACCAGCCAGTAATCACGCCGGGCAAATCGACATCATGCAGAATCATGTACAATGGGTTGGCAGGTAAGCCCAGTTTAAATGAGTGCCTTTTTAGACGACCAATTACAACACCATTAGCACTGGGCCTACTCCTGAGGTTCAGGGCAGGCAATCTAGCATAAATTGCCAATATTGAAAAGGCATTTTTGCAAATAGGATTGCATGACCAAGCTAGAGACTACACATGATTTTTCTGGCTGAAAGATGCCTCAAAACCAGTAACTGAAAATAACTTAATAGTACTTCGTTATAAAACGCGTACTGTTTGGACTTGTCTGCAGCCCAGCAATTTTGGGAGCAGTCATAAAATACCATTTAAATGTGACAATAAACAACATGAATGAATATGAAGAAAATGAAGGGGAATGAAACCAGTTGGCGATGATAATAAACAACATTTATGTCGATAACTTCATCATGAGTGTCACGAATGAAGTTGAAGCTTTAGAACTATATTACAAAGTCAAAGCTTTATTTAACCAATGTTCTATGAACATGATGGAATGGCTGTCAAACTCCAGATCAGTCATGAATGAAATAGCAGAAAATGACAGGAGTCCAAAGGTGAATAAAATTGTCGCAGTAATGGGCATGAAATAAAATCACCAAACGGACATGCTGGCAATATCAACACCAAAATTGCAAATTGACAGCATCACAACACCAACCAGACGAAACTTGAATAAATTATTGGTGTCAGCATATGACCCAATTGGGTTCACAGCACCTGTTTCACTGACCCTGAAATCCCAGTTGTCAATGCTGCTCCAAGGGACAAAAACAACACAATGGCATGAGCCAATTGAAGATAAATACAGATTGGAAAACCAATGGAAAAATGCCAGAAAACTGAAAATCGAGCCAGAAAATGGAAAAATGGCCTGGTAAAACGGAAACGGAAAGGTAAAAATTTTTCATCCGGAAAACGGAAAAATGGGCCGGAAAAACGGAAACGGAAAGGTAAAAAATTTTCAGCTGCCGGAAAACGGAAAACGGAAAGGTTAAAATTTTGCGGCTGCCGGAAAACGGAAAACGGAAAGGTAAAAATTTTTCGGCTGCGGGAAAACGGAAAACGGAAAGGTAAAAAATTTTCCTGCGGAAAGGCGGAAACGGAAAACGGAAACGGAAATTTGACACCCTACATACAGCGGGGAATATAACGCGGCAGAAATCGCCCACATATATGCATTTATAGCCGCCAGAACAACAGAACCGGCGCTGCGATGATGCGCAGCAAAACAATAATCTCACGGCCGGACATTTGCGCATTTATATGCAAATGCGGTGCACCGCAGCTGGCCACCGAAACCGGAATCATGCCCTCGATTACGGATGTTTGAGAATCAAGGGATGTCGGTGTTTGTTGCCGCGTCGCCGATCCGCAAAAGTGCAAATTCGGGATTTCGCGCGCGCGCTAGATTTGCATTTCAAGGTGAAAAAGTGAAGCACGTGCGCGGCCACGTGAAGTAGAGCCGGTTGACCGCACACTTTACAATGAAACTACCGTATACCATCTGAATAAAAGGACAAAGATAAAACTTTTTCTTATCATGTGCATCACACTGCTTCCACTTTGGGTGACATTGGCGCTTTTTTCACGTGACCTTATTTATCAAAATATGGTATCATTCATTGCATAGCAATCTATCTGTCCAGTTTATGGCATGACATTTTTGCGGGCAGCCGCATATAAATATGTACCAGCAAACAATTTCACCTTGAAATGGCGACAATTTCACACCAACGTTCATCAATGTTTGGAATCATGGCGCCATGCCAAGGTCGCATTTTTATCGCTTCCAAAATGGTGCCACATACACTGGATGTCAACTGTTTTGGTGTCAACTCGATTTTAGATCAATTTAGGTTACAGGACAATTTTAAAGTGCAAGTGTGGCAAAGTCGAAAAGGAATTTATATTGCCATGAGCATCTGAACATGGTTTTGCAGCCCATAAACCAAAAAATTTATGAAAAACCACCAGCCCAGTTGACATCCGGATGTCAACTGGTCCGACATTTTTTCACAACTTTCCAATTTCTGGGCTGCGAAACCATGTTCAAACCATCATTCAAATATAAATTTCTAAAAATAAATTTCAACTTTGCCGCACGTGCACTCGAAAATTGTCCTGCTACCTAAATCGAACTAAAATCGAGTTGACACCGAAACAGTTGACATCCAGTGTATGCGGCGCCAATGCGATAACTGCCAGTGCCAGTTTTTGTCATCAGCAACGATCATTCATGTTTTGAAAATGAAATCGCTCGGATTATGGACTATTTGGCCACCAGAAAAGTATTAAGGTATATTTTACTTTAGCTTAAAATGTGCGACATAAACTAGTGCAGAAATCCAGATTTCAGCGTGCTTCATTACTGGCTGTCGGGTGATACTTGAAAGCGATATTTGAAAGAACGCTAAAATGCCAGACGGAAAGTGGCACAAAGTAGGTATTCAGAAGTGCTACCGCTTGCGCTTACGCATACAAGGTGGTCCAGTTTTTAGGATGGGAAAAATTAAACTACCGCAACAATAAGTGCCGATTAGCATTGAAAAATGCAGGGAGTTTCAGAAAATATAATTAGATATAATCTCAGAAAAAATCAAATCTCACTGGAAAACCTGCAAAAATATGAAAAAATATAAACGTGATATTTTTATATTTTCGATATGTTTAAAAATCTCAGCTAATTTCTCAACAAAATATTATTCAATTTCTTCGCAATTTCAAACTCCTGGCAAAAAATGAATATAAATAATCGAAATTTGTTATATTTTACGATATTTTTAATATAAATTGAAGGAATCATTTTAAGTGAAATTTACCGTTTTACCGTAAGTTATGTTCATCGGTAGTCCGTACCGTTCCAGACACCACTTTCTTTTTTCATATTTTACGACGTGTTTTTCCCCATAAACTATTCGAAAAGAAGATCAATAGGGGAAATGACAAATATCGCGAAAAGTTTTGCTCGCATGCGGTGCGATCAATCAGAAAGCGATGCTGACATTAAAAGATGATGGTAAAATGTGAAACAAAACTGTCATAAATTCGATGTTTGACATTTTCTGCGGGATGGAATAGCACTTTCTACGGCAGCGCCGGAAAATTTTCAATGGGGTTTGCAGGGAAAATGTTCAGACATGGATGGGAAAATCCTTATATCATAATCACAATCCAGCGGCGGTTTCTATCGGTTTTAAGTCATTTTTTATGTACCGTATTACCTAGAATTATCCCCCCTCGAATTAACCCCCCCTCAAAATGTGCTCGGGATATAATAACCCCCCCTCGAAATACCCCCCCCCCCTTCGGAATGATTTACGTCATGTACATAATAACTACGTCATGTATGCAATGTACATGATGTATATTACCGCTAATTTGCATTGCAGCTACGAAGACTAGTTTGTGTAGCTATCTACATTTTTATGTCCAAATATATCCTGTTTGGACACATTTATTACCTGTTATGGGTACGCAAATGCCTACTATTTACTACGATCCTTACGAAAATTTCTGACGAAATAATAAACCCCCCTCGAATTAACCCCCATCGAATTTTGCTGGCGAAATAATAAACCCCCATGGGGGTATTTCGAGGTAATACGGTATTAAAGTTATAAAAGTAATAGCCACCACCACAAAATGCGGTATTTGGCATTAATATCACCTGTCAGTAATTCAAAGGCATCAAATAACAGCCATTAAAAACACCGCCTACAAGTAAAAGTATTTTGCAGAAATTTCCCACGATGGGCGGTGGATTTCTACACACTGCATTGATACATGATACGGAAATCACCGAAACATGAATTCAGTGATGTGTATTTGTAATGGAAAACATGTGTGTCATCCCATGTGCGCCTGGTTTCAGTTTGAGGATACATTTTGACAAACGTTTCAAAAAGAAACATTGAAACAATACACATGTGAATATGGCAATAAACAATGTTTATTGCCTTTGCTTTGTACAAGTTTTTCCGTGAACAAGAATCATTCTTTGACTCAAGTTGGAACTAGGCCCAGGTATTATTGAACTTAGGACACCTGTGTCTGTGGCAGGCAAGTGTATCCAATATCAGATCAGTGAAACATTTTACATGCATCTAAGGAATGATACAACAATTTCCAGCACACGCGTACATACCGTATTTCCTCGAAATATCCTCCCTCAAAATACCCCCCCCCCCAAATGGACACTATGAAATAATTACCCACCCCCTCGAAATACCCCCCTAATTGTATGTAAAGGGAACATACATGACTGAAGCTGCGGTTTGTGATCCGGGCAATGCAGTACACACGTTAAAAAACCCACTGTGTTACGTTAGAACATTTTTATACCATCTACATACTTATGTAAGTGTAAAGACTCCATTACATGGTGTTTATTGGTGTATTTTTCGACGTCTGCGTACGTTACAAACAACAAATTTGTACCGGGATTTCAAAAATTTTCTGGCGTATTAATAAGCCCCCCCTCGAAATACCCACCCCCTCGTTTAACCCCCCTCAAAATTCTCACTCTGAAACAATCACCCCCCGGGGGGTATTTCGAGGAAATACGGTAGTACATATACATGACTTATTTTACCAAGATAAATAATGTCATTTAAAATACTTGACACGATGCCAGAAATATAAAATCTTCGCATTGGGTCATGCAAGTTTGCAATCATGCATCGCATGATATTCCCATGTTTATTCCCGCCGCCCCACTTTGATTACGCTGCCGCATGACATAAACTTGGGAATGAAACAGAAAGTATTTAGGTATACTTCAAGGATAGGAGTTAAAAAATATCGAAGGATTTATATTTTTAAAAATCTCAGAAAATGTCAAACATCTTATATTTTTTATATTTATATTTTTACCAGTATTTTCCAAAAAGATTAAATAATATTTTCGTTTTGAGAGATCCTGTAAGATTGTAAAAGATATCAGAAAATCTCTCAAAAATAAAAAATTGCATTTATTTATATTTTCCAGGCTTTTCGAGATAGATTTTTTTTTTTAGAGATTTTCTGAGATATATGTACACGATTATATTTTCCAATTTTTTCTCTCCATTTTTAGGACATTATCCATGAACCGCATGCTATACCGTTTTCTGAACGTCACACTCCAACATGACCTCACTGTTGGTAAATAATTGTTTCCAATTACTAAAAACGCTCAATGGTCGAAACGTGAAGGTGGGTATTACTTTACACCCTGCACGCGTGGTTCCCGCTGGAAGTGTGCCAACGATGCTTAACGCGTCCGAGTTTCATAAAAAGATGACAAAATTAATTGTTGTTATAATGTTATTCATTAACATATTCACATCGATGAATTTTTTTCATATTTTTACGGAAATCGCATGATTTAATAAACATTGGCACGCTTCCAACACGAGACATAAATCAGTGCGAGGGCAGAGTATCACGTACGCCGAGTATACATAAGTAGCGCGTTGTTGCGTAAGACAGAAGTAAATATATGCGCAGATGAACAGTGCTGTCCGCGGAGTATATTTTAAGTACTTCAAAGAACGGCAAGACATATCTTATGTTCACTTGCAAAAAACATCGTTGTTATGTAAAAAAATATGATAGCAATGTATAATAGCAATTATATAATGCTATTGTATAATGTATAATAGCAATTTTCACCGAGCGGCCCAATTTTTACAATATTCATATCTTTGGAGCGAATTCAAAAAACGCCAGAATTGCGTCATGGCGCCAGCGCCAACAAAAAAAAGGGGAGCGCAAGGGAAAACACCACCAAAGAAAACCCCAACCCAAAAGAAACCCCCACCAAAACTCCCCCCCCCCCCCAAAAAAAAAGAAACCCCCACAAAACCCCCAACCCCCAACCCACCCTATCCACACACTGATGCATCTCCCTACTCAACAACAACACCCTTTCCCTCCTGCCCAGCGCCGCGGTCAACGCCCCGCCCATCCTGTTCAACTCGTCGCACTTGGGCAACAACGAGCCCTCCAGTTCCGTGTCGCTGTCGGCCATTAATGCGGCCCCCCGGTCGCGAAGGGACGTGGCTAGGGTGCAGTCGGTCTGGGGGGTTGAAGGGGGTTGTATTTGAGGGAGGTTTTTTGGGGGGGGGGTTGGAGGGTTGTATTTTTGGAGGGGGGGGGGGGTGTTTTTTGGGGGGTGGGGGGAGGGTTGCTTTGTGATTGGATGGGGATTTTTCCGAGCGTTTTTGAGGAGTTTGAGTGGAAATGTGAGTGGTGGCGGCAAATGTGCATTTTGTAATGTGAAATTTGTACGCATTGGGTGTGCGTACGGCCAGACCACGGTGAATGTACGCCATCCCGTCTGATCTGGCAAGTCAAGCACCTTCGGGCTGGGTTAGTACTTGGATCGGAGACGGCCTGGGAACCCCCGGTGCTGTACGCCTCTTTTTGCACTTTTTTTGAAATGAATAGGCAAACAATATTATTAATTGGATGTTCGAAGAAGTCTTCCAGTGGTGTTTTTGCACTTTTTCGATCAAATTAACGTCGTGGCAGGACAGAACACTCCGCACAAAATATTTTGCATACTGAATACCACATATTGCGCGTAGATCAACAATTTTATCCAGTAGACATCATGCCATGAAAAATAGTCGAATCGACCACACTTCAACAGTCACCCCCCCCCCCAAAAAAAAGTCACCAACCATGGCACTATTCATATATTCCCGATGTTGTTCCGCCAGAATGTCTGCCTGCTCGACACTCTCGCCCACTTCTCTGTGCTCCTCGAGATAGAGCATGTGCGTTGCGAAGGACGCTTGCAGCTGCAGGGAGATTTTTGGGGGTAAAAATGAATTTTTGGAGCCTTGAATTTTGAATTAAAAGAGAATTTAATGGCCGGAGATTGTGTGGACTTTTGTTTGCAATTTTACATAATGTTGGCTTTTTAGCAGATCAAATGCCACAGGTAAGATTGTTACATAGAGTATGCTAGTGAGTAGTGTAACTGCTTCACAATATGAAATGTTTTACGCATGGCATAGGTGAATCGCATTGCATTGAAAACAATGTATCCAAGCAATATCCACTAATTATCTCACAAAACTTTCATATTAAAAGTTTTTTATGCAGAAAAACTAGCACTCACTTAGTCGCGCTTTCACGCCTGAAATAGCATCAGATCAAACGCAAAAAAAATCTCCTAAAAAACTAAAAAAACTTGAACCAAATCAGCACCAACTTAAAAGCTCAAAAAGTTCGCTCAAAAGAGTCTGCCTCAAAAAAGTAATTGTCGCCGCTTTGTGCAGTGCACTGCCAAAGTTCCGCAGTGCACTACTTACACGCTTCCCGCGGGAGGACGTGCCATGAACAGAAAGTGCCCCAGCCTATCTCTCTATCTGTCTAAGCGGTCGCTAAACTGCAGTGGCGGAAAATGGGACTTATTTGAGGGGGGGGGGGGTTTGTCAGGGGGGGGGAAGGTTTTTTTTAGAAACTCGTCTCTTGTCTTGACACTTGTTTCTAGAAACTATGTTAATCAATCTAGTTGGTGCTACGCAAATTGTCAACATTTTCCGTCAATGCTACCAACAGCAATGCAGAACTTGTCACATGGCTCCGCGGAGGGGAGGAGATGCTTCAAACCACAAAGGGAACCTTATGCCAGTCCCAGACCCTGTGAAATGTCAACTGTTATGCAAAGTGTCAAAAGTCATGTAAAATGCACTGTAAAATATCAATTCCAGGACATTTTACATGTCGTTTCACACTTTGCATGACACTTGACATTTTACATGCTCTGGGAGTGCCCCCTGGGGCTGCAGCGCGCGTGCAATGAAGCCCCATCAGAATGTGGTCTCTTTGTGAACCAACTTGGGAGAATAGCATGCAGGGGGCAATGTCACATGCAAAGCTCGAGACATCGCATGAAGTTCGGTTCACATGCAAAGTGTGCATGAATTTCCTGGGCTGGTGACACATGAATAATGCAGTAAATAACTATGCGGCGGGGGTCAGATTTGGTTGAGGTTTTGACAAATTTGTGGATTATGCTTGAAAAGTTTCAAAAAAAAAAGCTATAAAGCTAGCACCTTAGCTAGCAATTTGATTCAATAAGCTGCTGATAGCCGGCTGGATTTAATCGGGCAGCACATCGGAAACGATGCAATGAATCTGACGTATAATTTTTTCGACAGATTAGCGATGATGGCAAATGCTGCTTTTTAATGTGAAATTTGTGCGCGTGGTGTGTGCGTACGGCCAGACCACGGTGAATGTACGCCATCCCGTCTGATCTGGCAAGTGAAGCACCTTCGGGCCGGGTTAGTACTTGGATCGGAGACGGCCTGGGAACCCCCGGTGCTGTACGCCTTTTTTGCACTTTTTTGAATTCAACTCTTAGAAGAAGTTTTTACAGAATTACTACGCATTGCGGAATTTGTTGCAAATTTTTGCAAACTGCATAAGTCAAGTGATAAATCCTGCACTCAATTTCCCCGTGAAAACTAGCACAGTCAAATAGAATATCACTAGCACTAGCAAAATAAAATATCATCAGTCTGGTAAATTTTATCTCGTCCTAGAGTTAAGAATGATTTTAGAACGTTTAGAGCGATGAACTTAGAAATAAATACGCAACATCCAGATCGGATACTAAAAATTCTAAACTTCTAAAACTTCTAAACGACCCACAAACCTTTCTAAATTCGTCCTCGAACCTCCTCAGCTCGAGGCACTGCAGCAAGCGGCGTTCGTGCCGCAGCCAAAATCTGTCAAAACTCCGCTCGGTCTCGTCCAATTGCACCAGCATGCCTGGGGGCGGAGTTGAGTTGGTGATGTGAGGGTAGTACAGGTGCTATTACCATTAGACCCTGTAAAATGACATGTAAAATGTCATGCAAAGTGTAGAGTAATGCAAAATGTCAAAAACCATGTAAAATGTCATGACAAATGTCAAATGCCATATAAAAGGTAAAATGTCCTGCAAAGTGCCAAACGTCGTGTAAAAGGCCCTGCAAAAAAATCTATGTCATGCAAAATGTCAAAAGTCATGTAAAATGTCAGGAAAAATGTCAAATGACATACAAAGCGTCAAAAGTCATATAAAATGTCATGAAAAATGTAAAATGTAATTTTATTTCTTCATTTTCCCCTGCTTTTAAGTAGCCCATCTAAAAAAGCCATTTATCCAAGTAAATACAACCAACGCTCAATGGCGGTGACGTTGTTCAGCCGCGTGGGGCTGAGCTGCTCGGGCCGCGGCTTGGACTCGTGCTGCCTGATGCCGCGCAGCAAACCGACGCCCTTCCGCGACGCTATTCGAAAGTCCTCCTGGGATTTATGGATTTTTGGAATTTTGGAATTTGAGTGCGACAAGTTTCGATTTGCGATGTTTTGTTGAAATTTGGGATGGTAAAAAAATGGCTGATTACACTTTGTTGACCGCGATTTGTGAAAATTAGTCGGGCTCGAGTTTCAAAGTAAACAAAATATTCGACTCTGTTTGAATAAGGCATTAAAAATTCACTCGCAAACGTCGAAAATTGCGGCCTGGGTGAATTTTCAATCATTTACTACCACTATCGACGCTCATTTTATAGAGTAACTGAGCCCGTTTCAGTAAAAAAAAAACTGTTACAGCGTTGCAAAAGTAAAACACATACCTAAAATCAGTCAGCTGGAATATTGGGTAATGTATTATATTACATCGGAGGCACAGTAAACGCAAAAAAATTGGCTCGTTGTTATGCAACGCAACAAGTGTATAAATAAACGCGGTAATTTTCTACTTCATAAAGTTTAATTGGGTACAAAACCGATGTCTGTGGATGTACTGTACATCATCTAGGTTATGATTTTAATTGGCAATATTGCTGAAAAGTTCTTGCAAAGTTAAGATATGCAACCTATTAATAAGGGATAGAAAATGCAATTGCAAGAAATTTCATTGCACATAAGTATTTAATATAGGTAAACATTTGTACAAAAAGTAAAAAAACTACAAAATTGAAAGTAGGTAGGTAATTATGACAAGCATCGGGAATGTCTAATGAATCTGCATCGCATTAGTTATTGTGTGAAAGGTTTACCGTGTAGCAGGCACATTGTTTACGGGTAAAACAAACATACCTAAATATAATTGAAAAATTTCATTGGCATTTAATTTGAGTGAAATCTGCAAAATAGGTATGACATAACCTAACACCAAATAAAAAGCCATATCCGCCAATTGACCTACATTTCACAAGCATTAACACCATCAAAACCCAATAAAAACAAGCCAAACCCCCCCCCCCCAATCCCTCTAGACATCTAACCCAAAACAACATACCTTAATGGCGTCTCTCTCATGTCTCTGGGTGTCTAGCACATGTCTAGTAGTGTCCGCATCGTTGGGCAACTCCGTGTCTCGCAGACATCTCGAGAAGTCGTCCAGACTTGCAGCTATTTGTGCCGCCGATGCCTTCATGCGTTCGATGTCCTGCGGGTGGGGTTATTTGGGGTTGAGGGTTTCAGTTGGGGGGGGGGGGTAGATGAATGGCGGTCCACACACTAGTTGACAATGGTGTGTTATCTAGTCTGTGTCAACTCAGAGTTCGGCCTAAGTGTAGCAGAGCGATCTCCAATGCACTTGCCGTAATAAATTTATTCATTTTTCAACGTTGCCGTATGTGCATTAGGAGATCGCTGTGCGACACGTGAAGCCGAAAGCTGAGTTGACACAGACCAGTTGGCACACCTGTGTCAACTAGTGTGCGGGCCGTCAATTGATCATTTTTTTAGCATATTAAACTGCACGATTTTGCGCGAGGTCATAAAATATTAAATTATTATTGATTGAAATATTGAATTTCATATTTTATGACCCAATTTGGTTTTGAAACAGTACAATAATTATTACTTTTTCTATTTCTACTTTTTGGCGTCGAATGCATTTTTACCACACCCTAGATACCTACCTAATTAGCCATCGCACTAAACTTCAATAAACATAGCACTGGAGAATTTCAAAAGTGCTCAAAAGTGTAACTGTCAGTCTCAGGCATATCCGCACATCGCGAGTTGCTTTTTTGGAAAAACACAAAAAACGCAACTCACTCTATCATCGCATGAAAATTTGGTCGGATTAACTTTAGCATCGTGAATGCATTGAAATAGACCAGCCATACAAAATGTCATGCTGCATTCAAGATTTCTCCATTTTAGCAGCATTTACATTTTACACAAATAGGTAAATAACACTCAATAAATAATTAAATCAGGCAGTACTCAGTAACATGCAATGAGTTCAACAGAGGGCCATAACATTTTACAAATGGCCAGTAAATACTTCCGCAAGTTGTTGTGTAACAAACATGTCACCGTAATTTGACCTTAAACTAGGCACACTACATTAATATAGATGCATGTTACTCAAGGACGTAGCCAGGGGGGGGCGGGGGGGGCGGCCGCCCCCCCCCTTCCCGGGCCGGACCAAAAAATGTGCCAGAAATGGCACTTTCAGAAGACGATTTTGTCGACATTTTGAAAAAATTTTGCGCGCAAGCGCGCATTTTCCATTCACAACATATATTTTCGGCTGGCCGGTCTCCGCGGCCTCAAAGCCAGTGAAAATGGACTGAATTCATGTCCATGTCGCTCTTTATGCCTGTAAAATAACGACGTATGCTGCTGTTTTGGCGCCAATGCCAACGCCAGTAGCGCCATGGCGTGGCGCCTACGAATGGCGCCAGCGCCATGGCGCCATTCCCCTTCTACAGGGGTAAAATCTTGGGGGGGGGGGCGCCGCCCCCCCCCCCCGTTCGCCGGGCTCCGTATACAATCCGCCCCCCCCGCTCAAAAATCCTGGCTACGTCCCTGATGTTACTGCCCACTCAGTGGTGCATGACCACTTTATGTACACACACATAAATACTGGGCACTTTCATTTTCTCTGTTAGAATAGGGTTCAGGGTAAATACTGGTGAAAAATGCAGCTCAAATGACTACATAGTTGTTAAAAAGTATTTACGTTTACTCGAAAAATACATATACTTGAGTACTGAGTAAATACGTTTACGTTTCCTCCCGAAAAAATACCAGTACTGATTTACTCGCGTACTTTTTGAAAGTACGAGAGTACAGAAAACGTAAACACCTTTTACGTTTTCCCTGAGTAAAAATACTGGTATTTCCGTTTACTCACCTTTTACGCAGCGTTTACGTTTTCTGTACTCCGGGGTGGGTAAAAAAAATACTTTACGGTTACGATCACTTTAAAAAAACTTCAGTAATTTTACCAACTCTGATATAAAGTTGGAATCAGCCAGTAAAAGCTACTTTAGGTATATTTATCTACTCAACAAAAGTAGACCCAACCATTTGATAGATGTCATCATGACTTAGTAATGAACCACCTCAGCATGCAAAAATTGAGCATGGAAGAAAGATAGAATAAAAATTGCATGTGCATCTAAATACTTTGACATTGTTGCATCGCGTGCTCAGTGAGCAGTGAACTAAATGGGTCATGGAAGGGCTTTCTTGTCATCGTCAAGCAACCTTTTGTGAGTGATGAGTATAAAATAGGTTACTAAAATAGATTGTGCTTTACTCTTTGCATGACCATTCAGAGGTTGAAATGAAACTCGCTGAGTAGTTTTATTACCTAGTTTTATCACCTAGAATATACATTATTTTTTATGTATAAAAGAAAGGATTATAGATATTGAATAAATCAAAATAGATAAGCTTCAACGAAAATACATGCAAGTGTATTTACATATCCATTACCTCACTGTTACAGATACATATTTAAATGTATTGTCTCACAACTGTATTTGTAAATACTAGGTAGCTGATTTATGTATTCACGTACTTAATGAGTACAGCCAATGTAAATACCTAGTATTCTCCATGTTCACAACTTTGTTAGCGTGCTGCAGAAGCAAAACAAACTACTGACTACTGAGTATATTTTATAAGCGCTTGTTGCCTAGGCAGTAATTTTCGCTCAGAGAAAATACGTTTCATGGACACACACTGCTTAACGTAAGCTGACGGCTCTGTATTGTGCTACAGAACGTTGATAAAACGTTAAAAACCTACGTAACAACTGGAAGAAAGTACTTAACTGGACAAAACATAACGGTAAAATTGAAAAATAAATATATGGGCGCTGAGCCGCAACACACAGCGAGTTACTATGACCTTGGAAAAGTTGCACATAATCCCAAAGTGTGAAACGGTTTTGCACCATCGCTCAGAACAATGGGATGCGCACAATGGATAAAAATCTACCCGCTGCAGCGCCAGAGTTGTAAAAACATACCGTACTACCACGAAATACCCCCCCCTCAAAATGGACACTATGAACTTATAAACTCCCCCTCGAAATACCCCCCCCCCCCAAATATAGTGTCTAGAGAACGTAAATGACAAAAATGATGGTTTGTGACCCGGGAAACGCAAAACACACGTAAAAAACAATGATTGTGTTATGTTAACAGGGATTATACCGTCTACGTACTTATATAAGTCTAAAGAGTCTTATAAATATATGGTGGTTTGTTGCATTTTTCGACGTCTGTGTACGTTACAAACAACAATTTAGTACTGAGTTTTCAAAAAATTACTGCCGAAATAATAACCCCCCTCGTTTAACCCCCCCTCAAAATCTCACTCTGAAAAAATAAACCCCCTGGGGGTATTTGGAGGAAGTATGGTAGTTTGTTATTTTATTTATTCGCGCGCCATTTAATTTCGTGTTGCGCACGGTTGAACAGCAAAAACCAGCGTGACAAAATTCTAAAATGCGTCAATCATGCCGCAAATTGACAAATTTCTAAAAAACCGACCATTCGATTTTGGACCCATTCCAAATGGTTGTACTTTATATAACCGCCGAACTCTATGGTTAGACAGTCCCGTCCAATGAATTGGTGCAGTTCTTGTGGATATTGGCACACTGCGACCTGTATACGAATGTGTAAACGTGAAGGATATAATTCTTGCGTGGTGCCATTCCTATACCCTGTAAAATGGCCTGTCAAATGTCATGGAAAGTTACAAAAGTCATGTAAAATAGTCCATAAAATGTCAAATGTCCAGTAATTTTATTTTGACATTTACAGGGTATTTTACACGAGTTTAAACACTTTGCATGACATTTCACATCTTACAGGCATTTTTCCGGGTTCTGTTGAAAATTGTTTTACGGATAGGACTTATCTACCGCTTATCTTCGAATAAGTGCCTCCATCGAAAAACTCCCCCTCTTGCAAGTGTGAAGAAAAAATAACTCCCCCCTCAAAATAAATCTGACGGAAAAATAACTCCGCCGGGGCTTATTCGAGGAATTTAAAATAAATACGCACACATGGTTAGTATTTAAATGAATTATAATTTTTAAATTTTACCACAAACACAACCCACATGAAATTGGCACGCATCCAACACGGTCCTGTATCCAACTTCCATGGCCCTTTGCAACACCCCCTCAGGCTTAAGCAACAAAACAGCCCTCAAAGGCTGTGGGAAAAATCTGTCCAACTGCGTTAGCAGCGACCGGACCGACGCCCACTTGTCCAAGCGCCGGTCGGCCACTATTATGTAGCCGTTGTGAGAGTCTTCCAGGCTGCGTTAGGGGGAGGGGGGTAAATGTTTTGAGTGGGGTTATTTGATTGTATTTTACCTATGTTGTTGGAATGATGCGCGATTAATAGTGATGGCAAACAATTTAACAAATAGTAATGCCGTGAAAATAATGTATTTGTTCAGGGTTCTATCAATGAGGTGGCGAAGGTTCGGAGAAATGATGGATAATTTATTCAGAGAGATCAGGGTGTAAAGTGTAAAGTAAAGTGTCAAATGTAATGTAAAATGTCAATCAAAACAAAAATAAAAGATTTTCTTACTGAACTTTGCATGACAATAGACACTTTACTTTACACTTTACAGGGTCTGGGATTGGCACCACAGGTGCAAGATAAAAATAATCCAAATACCCCAATATCACTTGTTGAAATGTTAATGCAACGCAACGCTGCTCGATCCTATGTGATTCTAATTAGCAATAACCACATTGAATCGGGTATCCTATTATGTAGCCCTAAAACAAATCGTTGCACAACATAAATAGTTTGCAAAAAAAAACGATGTAAAAACCCACGGTGGCACGGCTAATAAATAGCTGATCAAACGACAATAATCCTGAAAAGGCAAAGATGTCCGCGTGTCGGGGAAGGAAACTATGGGCATGCCGTCGCGCGTTCGGGAACCTGAGTTGACAATTTAGTTGACTATTCAGTTTGCAAACTGAAATCGAATTACGAATAAAAATGGAATGAAACAACGTGTAAAAACCTGATATGTAAGCATAGCGACTGGCCAAAATGTCTGACATGTCCTTGATTTTCACTTTTTCCCCGCCCACAGACATCAGCCCATCTGCGTGAGGAAAATTACATTTTTTGGTGATTTTGGCGGCAAAAATTATAGATAATTACAAACTTATGGCGTAAAATTGCGTCTGAATAGACAGGGGTGTCTCCGACGTGATTTGAATGGCAGTATTCATCTCGATTTGAAGGTTTTGTAAACCAATAAAATAGAAAATTGCAGCAGTAACGTTATGGGCCTTGAATAAGCTGAACTTTGCTATTCTGAACTTCACAGGTAAAGTAATGAAGCGTAAATCTCGCGTGCCACATTAGAAAATTAGTTTGAAACCTGATCCTATCCCACTTAATTATAAGTGGTGGTACTAAATGAATATCCACTCAGGGGCACAATATAAATATTTCGCAATTTAACAATTTCGCTTACTGAAAGTGTACCTGCACACGTTGTGTCTAGCTTGTATAGCGAATACACATGTGAAAATGTGTGGGTACCGTATTCTCTGTAATATAGAAGAGGCCGTTCTATTTTTCCATCAACCATCCATTTTTCTACAGTTCTAATGGAGGTGTCGTTTTATTAGAGGTATGCAGTTCTATCAGAAGAAATACGATAGCAGGTGCAAATTCCATCAGTTTTACGTAACGCACTAGCTGGTGAAAACCACCTAGTCAAAACAATACTTTTACACAGTGCCCGCATACAATCCGGAAACGAATGGATAAAAAACCTGGCTAAAACATGACAAAAAGTGGGTGATATACTGATCGGACCGTATTCTACACAGATAATGCTACCATATTTTGATGAATAAATTGACACTAAAATTTATGCACCGAATTCAAAAATAGTTGTACGATAGCAATGTAGTGTGACGAGAAAAAAATGTTTTTTTTTTATTAAGATGGAATGTGTTAGTTTTCAATGTAAAGTGTGCGGTCATCAGACTAGTTAAATTTACTGGTATTTGTACCGAATATATTTAAAAGACTAAGCACGTAATTATCAGTGTGTCGGAACAGGTAAATAGGTAAACACACTCCCCAAAAAGATATCACCCTCACTACAAAATATCCCGCCATTTTAACACAACAACCCCCTCCCCCCAAAAACCCCCCAAACCCCCCACCCACCCCAATTTTCCAAGCTCTCAGTGTCGCTGGAATTATCGCTCAATTGATCGGCTACCATCCAGCCGGTGCCGTACTGCGAGTGGGCGCTGCGTGCTAAAATGGAAGCATAGCCAGATTCCTCTAGGCGCTCCGCGCTTGCGATTGCCTGAGTGTCAGGGTGAGATGAGAGGGGGTGATTTGAGGGGAACTGGGGGCAGTTTCAGAGTTTGGAAAATGTCAAGCAAAGTGACAAAAGTCATACGAAATGACCTGCAAAATGGCAAACTCGATTTTCAACAAAAATTTCAAAATGGGTTTAAAATGGGTTTTTAATTGGGTTAAAATGGGATTTTAATTGGGTTTAAAAATAGGTTTTTAACTCTTTTTAAACCCTCTCGAATATGATTAGGAGTCAACATAAATTTACAGCTGTATAAGACAAGTCACAGATCACAAGTAGTTTGTGATGTTTATTATTAGCAATATAATGGCTGGGGAGCCATGGGATAGCATTTAAATAGTTAAGTGAGATTTCTGCCAAATAAAGTACATTTTCATGTTGACTTTTAGCGTACGTCGCCTTTTTGTCAAACATTCCCGATTTAGTGATATTGGACATACTAAAAACCGGTTTGACGCTTGCGTTTAAAAAACGGTTGAAAAACTTGTTATTAAAATAATAAAAAAGTGACATCAAACCCGCAGTTATCAACACAAAACCACACAAACTTCAAAACCTTCATCACAATCCCAAACCAACTTTTTTCAGCGCATCCAAATCAAAGTCCAAGTCGTACTGCAACTGCGTGCCCGCCATGACCACCGAGCTGTCGCAGGGCGTGCTCGCCGACAACTTGTTGGGCGAAATTAACGATTTTGCCGAGTGGGATGATAGGCTTTGGCTCTGGTGTGCGCTGCGCGCATTTTTGTCGCTGTGTAAATTGGGGGTCAGACTGATTTTTTTGGTTACGGGGAATGCAGGCGCAGTAAATTGTGCAGTGTGAATTTAACTAGTGTCGCGACTAGTGATAGAAAAGCGCCATGGCGCCGGCGCCTGGCGCTAGTGCTCAAGAAAACGCGCCATGGCGCTTTGGACACTTGGCGCTATTTTCCTGTGGCGCCATTGGCGCTTGGCGCCACATCCGTAAAAAGCGCCATCGCGCTTTTGGCGCTTGGGGCTGTTTTTTCCTGGCGCCAAGAACAAAATGCCCGGCGCTGGCGCTAGGCGCTAGCGCCAAAGCAAAAAGAGCCATGGCGCTTTTGGCGCTTGGCGCCATTGGCGTCTGACGAAGTAGTTTGGAAAAGCACCATGGCGCTTTTGGCGCTTGGCGCCAAAGTCCTGGCGTTTTTTCCATCACTAGTCGCGACTGGTGAAGTGCCCCATGAAGTGACAATTTATAAAAAATTGAAATTTCTGGTAAAAAGCTGTTTAAAAACTTTCAAATATAAAAAAAAAACTGGTAAATTTTCGGTTAACCTGCAAAAGTTGAGTCAATTTGAACTTCGTCCGAAAATTGTCACTTTACAGAGCACTTGAAAGAGTGCGAAATTGTGCCGATTAGTTTTTTCGAACTGAATTGGGCAGGCAGCAAAAATTTAAGTTATAATGAAGTAATCAACGGTGTTCCACAAAACTGTACACAAAAACACTGTGTAAATATCCGTAGCGAACACGCGGCAAAGTTATGATATCATTCAAAATGGGGATTTAAATCGTCAGTCAATCAAATATTTTTCAGTCGCACGTCACGCCCAAACAGCCATCAATCATTCGCGCATTTTATCTGTTCATGGGAAAAATTTGACAGCCGAAAGAAAAGTATGGGAAAATGTCAAATATTTGGATGTCAGTTGCTATTTTCGGTAGCTCGAAATAATTTTAGACACATTTTATGTACGTAGCTAAATAAAATTATGTTGACATAATGATTCTGAAAAATAGTGTGCACTAGCACTAAATTTGCGAAATGCCAAATGCGACCCAAGGGGCAGTCCCAGACCCTATAAAATGTCAAATGTTATGCAAAGTGTCAAAAGTCATGTTAAATTCCCTGCAAAATGGCAATAGCGGTAGCCATTATGCAGGTCATTTTTACATGACTTTTTACACTTTGTATGACATTTGATATTTTATAGGGTCTGGGAATGGCACCAAGGCCACATGTCACAACGAAACATTCAAGCCTTATTTCAGCATGTTATATGATTGGTTCAAAGCGAACCTACGATATTTTTTTGAATGGAACCTGCCGCAATTGAAAACAATACACATTCATCTACATTCTCTGATCAAAATCATTGTAAAACGTGCAAATTATAAAACAAATAAAAGCTCTGCCAGCCGTCAAAACACAACTAATTCACATCACTCGAACAGGCGAACAGAAGTCATAAAATGTCATAGTTAATGGATTTATTTACAGCCAACTTCTGTTCACAAATGGTGCGAATGCTAAATAAGAATGAAAAGTGTGAGATTTGTGAATGAGTGGCACTGCGTTCCGGGGGTTTCCAGAAACCGGAAACACATGCTATGAGCTTTTTACCTTTTCTATCTAGGTAAATAAGTTCAGGGTTGTTAAATGACTTTTTGCTAATTTAAACTAAAATACACCTACTTTCATATAAATACATTTATTTTTGCTTATTTCGCCGATTTCTTAACTGAGGTAAATACGTTTCCCTGGGTCACCTAGGTAGGTTTGAACTCGTACACCACAAAGGACATATCAGAACCCCAGCACCCCCTACCATTTCAGTTTTCTAAATATTTATGTTCAATAGACCTAAATACATGATGAATCATGCACACAGTTCGAATATTAGAGATAGAGACTACCGCAACTTCACTCACATTGAGTCCAAAAATGTCGATTCACAAATGCAAAATGACATTTCAAAGTGACACTGTCCTTTCTACCAAGTTACATGCACCAAAACAAGGGTGATTCACGCAACACCAAACTGTAAGCAAATTCATCGCTAGCTAACATTCACAATGACCAGTACTCAGTCACTCAGAGGAAAAGTGTACGATTCGTATCGATCGAAGGTTGTTCACATGCTAAAAAATGCAGTGCGCTGCATGTCCGGCGAATGTATGTGGGGTGGAAAAATGACTCGGATATGCCTTTTCAGGAACCAATTGTAATTCTTGTCAAGGGTTTTGGATGCATAATTGTTGAAAGAAACACATGTAAAGTGGCGAAATGCGAGTAAATAGGGTTGGGAAAACATCGATGTTTTTAAGCTGCGCGATTGGAAAAATCGGGGTTTCTTTTAAAGATCTGACCAGGTGCTGCGATAAAAAAATCCCTTGCCAACCCTACGCCTAACGAACCACGCAAAAAATAGAGCCGATAAAGTTTTCCCTAGATATTTGATAGCCTAGACAACTAACAAAGAACAGTCTCAGCAATAAATGGCTAAAAATACTGGTTTTCCGCTAAGTGGCTAAAAAAACCAGCGGGTTTTTCCAAGTCAATAAACATGCAACCCGGTTCCGCCAACGGTATCGGGTTTCATTCCAACCTTTTAAAAACCGCATGCCCTTGGCTTTGCCGCAGTGCACGCAACCATATTTTATGTACAACGCAACACGACTCGACTCAACTCAACTCGCCATTCATTTTCCGGTGAATAGCAGCGGAAAACGCGTTAAAACGCAACAACTGTTCACCCGTTCTGCCGCTGTCAGTTTCAATTTCAAGCCGACAAATTCACTCAGCGCTCAGCGGCGCATGAGCTATGACTCATGCGGACGCAAATTGCACTTCAAAGAGACTAGCCGCCGTACTTGCAGCTAGAGCTCCCAATACATGGGCACCAGTGAGCCTACACTTGTGGACATCAATTCCTGGTCACATGCAATGCATTAGGCGGTGCAGTGCCACTGAGCACTGTACCCACTGCATGAATCTTCTCGTGGGGCGACTTGAGTCGAATGCATGTGACAGCTTATTGCATGTCGCCGCTCAGTGTACTTGGCTGGTAGCGTGGTTTACGGGGAAAGCTACCATATTTTGATGAATAAAATTACACGATAAATTAGACACAAAATAAACCAGTAGTAGAAACAATGTGATGTGATGAGAAAAAAATGAATAAGGTTTGGTTCTTTATTCAGATGGGATACGGTAGATCCAATGGTAAAGTTCGCAGTGAGTGAATATTAGAATACGCATGCATCGCTCTGCATTGGCACTGCTACTGGGTCACTGCACTGTAAGATCACTTATGCAATTTATACATTTTTGGTAAAATGTATACACATCTGGATTTTCACAAGGACAATTAATTTTGGATCAAAAGCACCAATTTTCAATTTTCAAAGTACGTTTAGAAAGGCGGAAATTTAGACGATGGAAGTCTGAAAAATTGGTGAAAATGATGCCATGCCAGAAAGTACAGCTCGAACTAAAACCTTTCCAGGGGGGGGGGGTTGATACTTCAGAATCCTGTAAACAAAATTCTTACGGGTTTAGAGAATGCAGGCTTTCGCGCTAGATATATGTATATATCTGCAAAATACCTAACAAATGGGAAATAAACTTCATTATACCTATTTCCGATCTATCACCAGGAAGGGGCTGCCCCTGAACACGTCCTTACACATGTACACATTTGAGCATTTCGCATATCCAAGTACATTTTTAAAGCATGACGCACATCGCTTTTGGTGACATAATTTCGCTCAGCTAAAGCCAGACACTTCCCTAGACTCAAGTAAATACACAGAACCAGCCTAGCTCTGGCTTTCGAGGTTCAAACCCCAGCCACGAAATGATTCCATGATGGGCACGAAATGCATGTGCACCGCCCAGTCTCACGCTCCAGCGAAGCGAGACGCGACCGCATTATCTAATCCATGCAATGTGGGATGGAAAAAATTGCACTTTTGCGCTCAAAATGGAAGTGCGATTTCGTGTTGCAAGTGACGGTAAAGTGAGAGTGATGCAAGGCTAGTGGTCGAATGGCGCCATTTTCTGGTAAGATTTTAACTGTAGGACAAATTTTGCGCTTGGAAGTGTTTTCTTGGCACGGTGCCAATTTAGCATAACGCCAAAGATGTCGGCGGACTGTTGACAACATCTATAGTTGGCGTCGTTCAAGTTCGGCGCTGTTTGATGCATGTAGCCAGGGGTCTCCTAGGGGGGGGGGCTGGGGGGGGTGGCTGCCCCCCCCAAATCGGCCAGCTATCTATCTATCCCGGAGGCCGCTCAGCTATCTATCTATCCCGGAGGCCGCTCAGCTATCTATCTATACCAAGGCAAAATTTTTGGCTACTACCCCCAAAGACCCCCCCCCCCCAAATCGCTCAGCTATCTATCTATATGGAGTGGTTTTTGAGAAATTTTGCCACAGTTTTCGCTCAAAATCACTAATTTTCGCACCTTTTTATAGTTTTTCACCTTCAAAATCGTGCTTTCCGGTTATATACATTGTTATATACCTATTTTTAGCCATTTTAGACCCACTTTTGGCAACTTTTAACTAGGGTTGAAAAAAAAACGTTTTTTTTAACTCGATGTTTTTTTAATAAAAAAAAGGTTTTTTAAAAAAAACAACGTTTTTTTTCAATAAAAAACGTTTTTTTTAAAAAGCTCCCAGATATAATCTTGTGTCAACATATATAGGTATATCAGACAGTGGCAATACTCTGTGATGTTATATATGACCATATAATGTCTGTGGAGCCATGGGATAGCATTATAAGTGGTGATTTGTGTCAAAAATATCCATTTTTCGTCGACATATCGTTCATATATCGCCTAATAGTCAAATGTTCGTGACTTCAGGTAAAGTTTGGCACGGAATAGTGATCAAACAAGGTTATAAAACGAGGTTGTTACTTTGGGAGTGAAGTTACACACTGTGGAGGTACATGGAAGCACATTACCTCAATATTTTGTACTACAGCAACATATGACGGCTTATTAACCCATGGTAGCATATATAAATGGATACTTTGATACTAAAAATGCCACAAAACCAATGAAAACAATCACCAATGTCAATTTGTGTGTGAAATTGCGCGCTTGCGCGCAAAAATTTTGCAAAATACCTAGTGCTTAGTACTAAAAATTTCGGTCGATGTTTTTAAAAAAAACAAACATTTCGGATGTCACGTTTTTTTTAAATAAAAAACGTTTAAAAAAAAACATCGGCCAACCCTACTTTTAACTAATTATTAGCGATTTTTTCCCCTTTCTTAAGCTTGAAAAAGCCTATATATTGTGCCCCCGCCAGCCCCCCCCCAGAAAAATTTTCAGCTATCTATCCCTCCGGAGGAGCGATTTGTTATCTATCCAGCCCCGGCGAGGGCCAAAATCTTGTAGACACCTGCATGTAGCGCCATATAGGCGTTTACATTTGGCGCGATTTTTACTCGGTGCTTATTACCATCACTATTTACGACTCGGTCACTGTTAGATAAAAGCAGAAAAGACTGTAGCTTAGAGAAAAAGTCTCTAAGTAACTCTACTCAGATTTCATTTCGCTATGTACATTCCTATTTACGCGGCAGAAAGTTTCTCAAATGACTGTGGGACGTTTTTGTAGTTTGATTCCTTCTCTGTAAATTACTGAAAGCTGAAAGGTGACAAATGACCGTTGGTGGCGCAAACAGATCTTATTTCGCACGCTATAAAATATTCAAGCAAAAAGCATAGCGGGTACATCGGTCAAACTTGATCAAAAGCAGCTCTAAAATAATGACCTTAATAAATTGCGTTGAGAAGAAAGTGGATTGCATTTTTGATCCTATCGAAAGAAGACTTTATATACTCCGCCGACCGCACGCTATGCATTTTACCGAAGGAAACACTCGTATAATAACGCCATAAAAAATAAAAAATTGGTCAAAAATAAATCACGTTTTGTAAAAAATACTTGGTGTCAGTTCTGCAACTAAAAAGAGGAGAAAAGCAGAGCTGTTAGACCTACAGGCTATGTATCCTTTCTATGGTGTATCCAAATCTTATTTTGTGTGTTATCAAAGCCTATGTTAACATGATTTGGATACAAAAAACCTGACATATCCATACTATAGGATAGGATACATAGCCAATAGGTTTATCGGCTCTGGTATTTTTATATGTCATGTCACTTCTCTCTCACATCTCAAATGGTTTTTAATATCTTCACTGGCCTCAGGCTTGTTGTTTTCTCTTTCTATTTTTTATGTGAAAGCGCATACATAAGTATCCTGCTCGACTAAGACATAACTAATTTTGGACGCATACTTTGCGGTCACCAGAATATACGATAAAACACACTGCAGCTAAAAATTCAATCATCAGTAGTCTAGTTGCTTTGCAAAAAAGAAAATAAAAACTCTTAATTTCCGGCAGGTTCCGACCAACTTCCGATTGGAATTTCACGCAAAAAAAACCGCGCAGAAAAATGCCGCGAAAACTAATCAAGAGTGAAACTGGGCAGTGAAATGAAAATTGCGCTGCGGCATTTGCATCAGTTTATGTTGTTGCCAGCGGTCGCTGCCGGGCGCCGGGCACATTACAAAATTAAGCAACGGTTGCCGCAAAAACGATTTCAGCCGGTTTAAACTGCACTCTGCGGTGACCGCAGTTGGAACCCGACCAGGTGCTAATTTCAGACCCTGTAAAATGCCCTGTAAAATGTCAAATGTCAAATGTCATTCAAAGTGTTAAAAGTCATGTAAAACGCCATGGAAAATGTCAAACGTCCAGTAAAAAAATGAGAGAAAAATTGACATTTTTAGATGATCTTACAGGGCATTTTACAAGGGGCCAGTCCCGCAAAAGTTGACAAGTTCTTTACTCTTTACTCTTGACTTTGCTCTTGACTTTTAACTTCTTGACCTTCGGAACCAGCAAGTGACAAAGTCATGAGTCAAGTTAGAAGTCAAGAGCAAAGTCAAGAGTCAAGTCCAGAGTATAGCACTTGTCAACTTGCAGGAATGGCCCAACGCCGCCCAAGGTTTGGGAATGACCACAGGTTTCTGCAGCCACACGTGCAAGTATACTTTTTATCCGTCAACCTGGGTCTGTTTCGGTTCCGGTTCCGGTTCCAAACCCTAGCCACGGTGCAGCGCACTGCAATTAAGCCGGGCATCCCTTTGCCAGATTGCAAGCTCCTACATACATAGTTCTACATAGTTAGAAAGTAAATCGCCTTGAAAATCTTTTGCGAAGCGCATGGAAAAGCGCACCCAAAACCCGGACATCAAGGAAATATAAATATTCGACCATGCAATTCGGACTTATTCTCCGGAGACAAGGCGTGTGACGCAGAGACAAATGTATACTCAGCGAACATGATACTCTGCACTCGCACTCATTTATGTCTCACGTTGGAAGCATGCCAATGATGACGAAGCATGCGATTTTTGTGTAAAAGGTAAAAATTTCATTGTTGTGAATAAGTTAAGGTATAGCGTTATAACAGGGTTGACTTTTTCAACGTTTTATAAAAATAGCATTCTTAAAAACCGTTGGCACGTTTCCAGCGTGAACCACGCGTGCAGGGTGTAAAGTAACTGTAGTATACAGGGTGCCATCAGCTTTAGTGGCCATGATTTTATGCTACAATGTTTTTGGAAGGAAAAAAACGTTGTCGATGAAAGGAACGTGAATAAGATTGCTGCAACAGTGTCTTCAAATGAAGTGTTTCTTTCTTTTGACATACCTATTTACTGATACAGGTACCCAAACCTCGACAAGCGATTACAAAGGGTATGAATAGCATTTCTGCGAGCCCCGATAACTTACTCCACGGCAGTCGACGGATCATTACTAAATATATGGGAGATACTGGTATTATAAATGGTGCTGTACTGCTACAGTAGATAAATAAGTTTGTGGGAAATAGCCTAATCAAATAAGCATGCAAATATAATAGATATATACCCGAACATAATGCCGATTCACAAACCGCCCTCACATGATAACATCAATAGCTGTCTTAACCCATGAAAACACGACCAAGCCCAAAAACTGCACAGAAAAACACACACATATTTAACTCCAACCAAGAAAAAACCACACTTTGAACACAAACCACTCAAAAACAAAGTCTTAACAAAAGTAACCAACCTCTTAGAAGGCAACTTCTGAGCGTCATACTGCAGCCTCACAGGCCTCCTACAACTTGCACCCTCCTGCATCATACAAGAGTTTCCAAAGTCGAATTGTCTTTGTGTCCTTGCAAATGTGACCAGGGGGCAGTCCCAAGCCCTGTAAAACGCCCTGTAATATGTCAAATGTCAGGTAAAATGTCAAAAGTCATGTAAAATGCCCTGGAAAATGGCAAATATACTTTTGCCATTTTCCAGAGCATTTTCCATGACTTTTGACACTTTGCATGACATTTGACATTTTACAGGGCGTTTTACAGGGTCTGGGACTGGCACCTGATCGCAGTGTGTATCTGCTTGTGTATTGTACTGTAGGTAAGCTGGATTTCAAGCTGGAGGCTTAAAGTCAAGCTTTGAACTGCTAGCCATGCAAAATGCAGTTATGAATGCGGAATGGAAGTAGGTATGTAGCTTTAGATTGTGACTAGGTTATAATTTCGGTAGAAGAGAATGTAAGGGTTGCCATTGTTTGCTGGGTCTGCTTCTGTCTTCTGATTTCTGGGTGTGAATGAGTAGGTTAAATCTGCAATTTGGAGGTTATTAATTTTGTGGCAATTATTTAGCTTGCGCTGGGGTGTTTCTGGTAGTAACAGAAATTGTTGAGTAAATTTTTATGTTGTTTAGCTACACAAGATTGTTAAGCTCAAAAAAACTGGCATAAGTAAATAATTCCAAGCACGATTTAAATGCAAAAACTATACAAAAACATGAACTGTTGCGACAATGTGCCTACACACACTAGTTTTCACCGTTACTTCGTGTGAAAACTGAAATTTTTTCAAATGCAAATTAAAAATCACGGTTGAATGATTTGATTTGATTTAAATTTGAGTTAAAATAAATGATAGGTGGCCAATAAAGATAATTTGCAAAGAATGCATATTATGTAAATATTTTCCTATTCATCGCAGAAGTATTTACTTCGAAAACTTTTAAAGCAAGCAGCAGATCGCATTGTTCGTTGTTCAAATTGGGTAATTCATTTTATTTATACAAAATATTTAAAATTAGAATATTGTGCTCATTTAGTAGTATTTATAACACAACAAATATTAAATATTTGTCTGAATTAGAGGATACGCTAATTATTTTTTAAGACCAATAATGGACAATATTCTGGATTCCATGCAATAGTGTCAACATCAGAGATAACACAAAAAGATGGGGACATTTATTTATCTTTCTTCTAACATCTTATTTATAATTGAGGCATCTAATTCTCAAAGTCGACAAGTCCACAAAATTTTGAGTCGATTTTGAGTGAATCGCATTTTAAGTTTCAGACCCAATTCACGGTCCAAATTTGGCTCTTGCATGCTTTCCATTAAGTTCCATATGTTGACTTTAAAGTGTCAAATTTTCAGCCCCTGCTCTCAACCTATATGTGTTACATGGGGTGTCCATCAAATTCCATTTGGTCAGTGCAAAACTGTTTTGAGGAGGGAAATGGTCTTGTCGATGTCGACTTCATGCATGCGAGAACAATTTTGTTCCCGAGGAGGCCGAGGCTGCCTTATGGGCAATTCATGGACTTGTCCACTTTTAGAAATCGGTATCCATAGTGGACTTATTTATAACATTTCTTGCTTTTCCCAACAAAAAATGACGGAGGATGGACTTGTCGACTTTTAGCCCAAAACTAAGTGGACTTGTCGACTTCTTGCCCAATTTTTTTGAATTTTTCCCCAAAAAATGTCAAATTTGACACTATCGTATATCGGCATGGGAAGTCACAAAAATTTATGGAAAAGAATGTAAAATGTGCGGGAGCAGCCCCAGATGACGTTTCCGGGCCTAACTCGAAATTTTCATATTTTGGACTTGTCGACTTTTAGAATTGGACGCCTAAATTGCATTGCATGATTTGATTCTGAAATTGTCAGAAGACAATTGGCTTACAAACAGAGGCACTTATAACCACCCACACAACGAAGTGAGGAAGTGTGCAATAAGTTGCAATAAAACTTGAAGCAATGTGGTGAAGCAATTCCGGGACAGATTCTGAAGATTGTCAAGTGAGAACACTAAAGTCAGAAATCTAGAAAAGTTGAATATAAAAGTGAATATTGAACCAAAAATTCAATTGTAAAATTAAAAGCGATATCAACACTTCGCTGGCACTTAAAACTATTCATATGACACATCTTGACATACTTAATTGATACGTAGAATTACTGATACTGGAAGTGTGTAGAAATTTTTCTTGGCAGTTCCACTGATTTGACACTTGACATGATACAGAATAAGATCCAAACAAAAAAAAATCCAGATATCCAAAGTGCTCATTTTGAGAAGTGTAAACGCTGAAGTGAGGCTACAGAACTAAAAGTTCATATTCGCGTTCAAATTGACATATTTACCTACAAAAAAATGCATGGTTGTTATGAAAGTGTGATATTTTTAAAAACACATTAAACGCACCCAAGCAAAGGTTAAATCGCTACTAGTCAAGCTTTTCTGTGCTAAAATGCTGACAATCACATGCACAAGGTCTTGGTTCAGTCAAGATTGAATGACACTGGTTTGTGTCCTATTTACCTAAAGCACCCCATGGCAACTAAATACTATGATTTCTGTCCAGAGCAGAATTTGTGTCAGCCTCGTACTGGGAAAGAATTATTAGCTTAATACATATAAAATGTACATTATGCATACATTATTGCGATTCGATGGAATAATCCCAAGCATGGCTACTGTGTGTGGCATAGATCACGATTGATATGTGATATACACACGTGGTGACAGCAATAGCATGTATGCTACTTACAGTTGCACAAATGTTGATCCAAAATTATTCACCCCATTACTTTTATAAAGATTTCTTCAAGAGAAGACATATAGATGAGTTCCATTAAAAACATGTAGATTTACATAATGATGCATTTCGACCATGTATGCAAGCATATTCCACATTATTACACATTTTGGTATGTTGATAAGTACACAAACATGAACACACTATAGACATAAACACATAAATAATGCAAACACGCCCCTTCTAAATCACTAACAGAGCATGCTAAGTGACAAATGACCAAAGTCAATCAGCCATAAACTAATCCTCAGATGTCGACATGAGGATTATCACTTTAGTCGCCCATGTCACTAACCCAAAACCCAAAACAAGCTTCCATCTAGATTCTAGACATGATGTCAGGGGTAGGAAAGGGAGGGGGTTGGGGGGGGGGGTTACTCCCTACTCAAATCGGCCAGCTATCTACCCATCTGGAGCGATTGTTGAGGAACTATACCCAAATTTTTGCTAAAAATCGCTTTTTTGCGCCCCCTTTTATAGATTTTCACCTCCAAAACCACTAGTTCATGTGACTAACTGCCTATTTTCAGCTATTTTTAGTACTATATGTGCTTATATACCCATTTTTAGCTATTTTTCACCTACTTTTACTGATTTTTCTCCCTTTTCTTCTTTTTACACCTTGAAAAAGCCTATATATTGAACCCCCGCGAACCCCCACCCCCCAAAACGAAAATTTTTCAGCTATCTATCCCTCCGGAGGAGCGATTTGCTATCTATCCAACCCCCCCAAAGAGTCAAAATCTAGAATACCCCTGCATGACGTTCACGTTTTCATTTTCAGTCCGGCTATGCAGATAGCACATGAAAATGCACATTAGCGGCTAAAATTAGCTACGGAAAATGTTTTCCATGATGTTGACATTTTAGCAGATTCTGATGCGGACAGCTAATACATGTAAAAGTGGATAGGTGTTTTTTTCGCATTAACAGCCATCCGCGAAAGCAATCACTTTAATGGCCTTGTATGGTACTAGCTAAATAAACACCTTCCCGGTCACGTCCGGCAGCCATTTTTTGATTTTACTTCTTATATCCTATCCCCAGTTCTACGGCGCCCCCGAGGCTGAAACTTGGGGGAGATATTGGCGCAACCCCCCTCTACTTCGCATGAATTGGGGGGTCGCGGCGACCCCCCCAATTCATGCGAAGTAGAGGGGGGTTGCGACAATATCTCCCCCAAGTTTCAGCCTTGGGGGCGCCGCAGAACTGGGGATAGGATATAAGAAGTAAAATCAAAAAATGGCTGCCGGACGTGACCGGGAAGGTGTTTACTAAGGAGGGATGGGTGGCGTTTTTAAACCGTTTTTTAAAAAGCATGGTTTGTTAGCGTAGAAACAGTCGATGTGCTTCCACATACTTCCAGAGTGTGGAAATTGAACATTACTGCGAATGTAAATATTAGCCTTCTCTTAAAACATTATTAAAGCACTTTTCCATGCCGGACTTCATTCGGAAGTCACGAATGTTCGACAAAAGGTGATATTCCTAACAATTAACAAGTCGACATGAAATGATTGCAACGCTATCCCGTCGATCCGCAGCCATTGTATGGATACATAAACTTCACAAACTTTTTACTGCCATTTATCTTATATACCTGTAGATTTATGTTGACTAATCTGGGAGCTTTTGAAAAACCCGTTTTTTTAAAAAAGGTTGTTAAAAATGTTTTTTTTTCATCCCCATGCAGTACAGAATAGTTATATACTGTGCATTCATAAGTACACAATATTCTAGACATAAATACCATTAAGGTGCCTAGAGTATCAAGGTATTCTTAACATTCCAACAAAACACATTAATGTTAAGTAATTTGTGAGCTTCCTTAATACCAATGTTTCCCAGCGTTTGCAATATAGCTGGGACTCAGCTCAGTAATCAGCAATTCAATGAATAAAAAATGATGCAACACATCCAGTCTGCTGAAAAGCGGCAAGCTTCAAGCGTTGCGGCGGCTGCTTTGATCTCATGCGTCATGCTGTCAACAAGCGGTCCATCTGACTCGTGCCACTCCCAGACAGACTCTGTAAAATACCCTGTAAAATGTAAAATGTCATACAAAGTGTCAAACGTCGTGTCAAACGTCATGTAAAATGCCCTGTAAAATGTCAAATGCCATACAAAGTGTCAAACGTCATGTAAAACTCCCTGTAAAATGGCAAATCAAATGGACACTTTACATGACTTTTGACAGTTTGTATGACGTTTGACATTTTACGGGGCATTTTACATGCTTTTGACACTTTGCATGACACTTGACATTTTAAAAGGTCTGGGAGTGTCCCCTGGTGGAAATGAAATTCAAGAAAGAGCCCAGTGTGAGTCGCGCAAAAAAATTTTTTTCCTCAAAACGCAGACAATGATGAATGTATTTCAACATCCATCTATTCACAATGCATAACACAGCGATTAAAAAAACTTCGCAAATACATTTTCACGCCATCGACAATCGTGACATTCCATATTTTCACGCACTTTTTTCACTTTGACTAAACCAAATCGACCTAAATTGCATGAAATAACTCAATCACACACTTCACTCATCGTGGTCGACTCTGCGTGGGCAAATAAGTGCGGAAAAACACGCTCATCAGACATTTCACACGCGCTAAAAGTGCACCCGTGTGGAATGGGGTGATCATGTGATACTTTTCAACATACCCAACCGCCGTCGCTGCACATCCAAGATAAAACGAAAATCGAAACTTGGAAAAAGTTAGAAAATGTGGGAAAAAAACACAGATCCCACCAAAAATATACAACAATTCACGATAACAGTTAGATAGCTTCCAAAAATTCACTCAAAGCTCCAATGGCCCCACACACACACTACTTGACATCGACACCAAATGTCAACTGGTTCAGAACTCAATTCCAAGCTTGCATTTGAACGGCAAAAGCAGCGCGGCTCATCAGTGCCACCAGGGCGGCGGCCCCGCCCTTGGCACTTCCTTACTCACGCGCCGGGCGCAGTGCACTGCGGCGGGGCAACGCGCGCGCGCGGCAGGTCTTATTTGCGCCCGGCGCCAACCTAACCTTGGAGATAGCGGTGGGAAATGGAATCGAGTTGGGTGGATGGGAAGTGGGGAGTTTTTGAAAGAACTGGGGGAACGGAATTGGGATTTTAGAATTCAATGTTGCAAGGTTGCAAATTTAAATAGGGTTGCAAGAGAAAGCTAATACATTGACAGTGACTTTCACACCAGGGGTATCTTGAATTTTGACCGTCCTGAGTGGTTGGATAGATAGCTGAGTGGCCTTTGGGATAGATAGATAGCTGGAAAAAAATTTGAGGGGGGGGGGGTTGGGGGTGTGGTGGTTCAATATATAGGCTATGTCAGGGTGTAGAAGGACGAAAAGGGAGAAAAATCACACAAAGTAGGTGTAAAATCGCTCAAAATGGGAAAACAAGAGCATACAGTACTAAAAATAGCTGAAAATAAGTAAATAGGAACAAAAACTAGTATTTTGGAGGTGAAAATCTATAAAAAGGTCTGAAAAATAGCGATTTTGAGTGAAAAATAGCGATTTTGGGTGAAAATTGGGGTATAGTTTCCTAAAAATCGCTCCAGATAGGTAGATAGCTGAGCGATTTGGGGGGGGCTAAGGGGGTAGTAGCCCAAAATTTTGCCTCCGGGATAGATAGATAGCTGGGTGGTTTGGGGGGACCCCCCCCCCCAACCCCCCCCCATTCAACACCATTTTTTCACACGGTAGTATGTCGGAGCACATTGGCTGTGTAATATACACTACACTAGCATATCACAGTTTATTTTAACACAATAGCATGATTGAAGCTTTTCATAAAAAATGCTTCAAAACAAATGAAAACAACCACCAATGGTAATGTTTATGTGAAATTGTGTGCTACTGAGCAAAAAATCGCAAAATACCCAGTGCATCTCTACATGAAATTTAGCTTTTTGATAAAAGAAAAAAATCAGTTACCACCGTGATTTTTTAATCTCTTGAAAACATCAAGTGCCATCACTACACATGACCCCCATGAAACATTAATCTAAAGTGGTGTAAAGTTTTCAATTCTCATTTCACTTCTTACTTCTCAGATAATTTTCCCTCTCAAACTCCACTTGTTGAAATGACTCCCCTAATATCAAAGCAACCTAGTCGTATTTGAGAATTTTCCACCCGACAACAATTCCGGGTCGGGTTTCCAACCCCACACCCAGGTCTTATTTGAGCCACACACACAACCCGCGGCCGCCCAGGGCGCGGCGCACTGCCTCGGGGGAAATGCATTCGTTCGTGTGCACTGCACACTGGCGCATGTGACACGCGTTGGGTTTGAGGATGGAAAATGCATGTGTATTTGTGTGGAAGATGGCAAAATGAGCTAATGGGGTCGGAAATTGTATTTGCCGGTAAGTTCACCCCCCATTGTTCGTAAAAAAGAGGGGGGTAGATTGAAAAATGAATGCGTGTCGATTTTCCGCCACCGAAACCCGGCGTGTACCACGGATCCATGATATTATTTATTGCGTTTCAGCAATATAGTTGCAACATTGATCCTTAGTATGTATGAGGTAGGGCGGACAAATTAAATTTGTCATTCTACAGCGTGCCAGACGACAAGCAAATAGTGTCTCGCAAAATAGAATCATACCCGACAGGCAACAAACGCATGACCTTCTATTTATTAGCCAGTATACGGTAGAAAGCATTATGTATTTTAAATAAATAACTCTACGAACACTCACATTACAGTGGAATCTACCATATCTGACATCAATAAAAAACCAGAAATGTTATCACATTCGCATAGCATTAAGTTGCTCTGGCTATCAATGAGTTCAAAGCATAATCATTCACATGACTATATTCATCAAAATACGGTAACATCCTCTGAATATCATTCACTCCGATCAGTATATACACTGATATACATAGAGCATGTAAAGCAACAGTGCAGCGCGGCGGCACAAAGAACGCGGCAAAATGAAATGAACTCGCACGCACGCGCACCACTGGTTTGCATGTGCAGCATGCGCGCGCGCGAGCCAAGCGCTTGGAACCGGAACCGACCCGGAACCAGTCCTAGCCCCCCCCTGTAAAATGTTAAATTTCATGCAAAGTGCCTCATGCAAACTGTCAAAGGCTATGTACAATTTAATGAAAAGTGTCTAACCAGGGGTAGCGGGGGGGGGGGGGTTGGGGGGAGCGATTTCCATTTTTCATCCCATACGGTTTACATGCTCACGGTTTTCATGCCATTCTGTGTCACTTTACTAGCTAAGTGTGACACTTTACTTGCTACTCTACTGTGCCAGTTTTCATCCAAAGTATTACACTTTACTTGCTATAAGTATGCCACTTTTCAAGCCAAAGCTGTGTGTTTTGCACCAATTTACTATTTTACATGAAATGTGGCATACTGTATTTCTTCTAATAGAAGGGCATCTCCAATAGAAGGTACATAGTAAAACTGCTGTAAGCACTGATGTCAGACAGTTCCATCATTTAGTATGATGAAAATTAGGTAGTAAATCTTTTGATATCGTTGTTATTGTTCTTTTTAAATATTCTATGAATTGTTTTGAATGATGCTTAATAAAGACTGTCAGTATGCCCTGAACAATGTCGGCTGACATTGAAGAAATGTCTGAAAAAATGACGAAAAAAATAGAAGGGCAATCTTCAATAGAAGGGTGGGTAAAAACGTTGTTGAAAAAATAGAAGGGCGCCATTCTATTAGACGAAATATGGTATTTAGTGGCATGCCTGTGGCTTGTAAACCGTAATACTTTGGCACGTAAAGTGGTCTACTCTGGCATGAAAAGTGACACATCAATTTGACATGTAAAAACATGTCTGGGGCTTGAAAACCGTACGTTTCAGTAAGTAAAACAGATCACGCGAGAAAAACGCGAGCATGTAAACCGTAAGGGATGAAAAATGGAACACACTCGTTGGGGGTAGGGATGACACTTGATTTTTTAAACAGTTTTTTTGTCTGATTTTTTTACATCACAGGATGGAAACTGATTTAAAAAAAATAAAAATGCAAAATTTATTTTAGACATGTTGTAGGTGTTTCGCAATTTTCTGGATGCAAGCGCGCAATTTCACATACACATTACCCTTAGTGGTGTTTTTTTGGTTTTTAAGCTTTCTTTGTAAAAGCTTCCATTCATTCAGCTACTGTGTAAAAATAAGCCATGCTATGCTAGTATAGTACATAATATACAGCCAATGTGCTCCCAACTTACTTCTACAGTGTGAAACATCACTGTCAGTGTATTAGCCTTCTCTCGCAACTTTAAAAAACACTATTCAATGCTGAACTTGAAGTCATGAGCGTTTGACAAAAGGTGATAAACGTAATAAGTAGACATAAAAATTGATATTTGTGAAAGAAATCACTCGTTATAATGCTATATTTATCATGACTCCAGTCATTATATAACCACAATTGACATAACAATGCATTGTCTGACACTTGACATACACATCTGTTACCTGTGTGACACTTGACATACACATCTATATACCCACATTTCGGATGATTTTGAAAAAAATCTGATCTTTATTTAAAAAAATCATTTTAGAATATTGAATAAAAATCAAGGCATATGAAAAAATTAATATTTCCAACCCTAGTGGGGGGCCCCAAATCCGCCAGCTATCTAGCTATTTGCCAAAATGTTTGCATCAGATTCAGGGATATGTAGCTGAGCGGCTACGCTGGCAGATAGAATGCTGGGCGATTTACATGGGGGGGGTCACCCCCGCCACCATTGGAGACCCCTGGTTCCATGTCTACATTACCGACAACAACACATTCCGGGTCGGGTTTCCATCCGAACCCGGCGGCGGCACTGGGTCGGACAGACAAGACAGCAGGAAGCTGGGCTCACTGGGCGGCGGCTAAAAATCGATGCACGCGCCCCGGTCGAGGGGAATGGGAAAGAGCGCGGATAATAGCTCAGCCGAGGTCTGGGCTATTGGTGCACCCACAAAGGTTCGGCGCTCCATCATAAGCCCCCGGGGCGGCCGCGGCGTATTGCCGCATCAATCACGGAGTGATATTGCCCGGGGCCAAGTTCCAAATGCAAGGATTTGGACATTGTGAGATCTTCAAATTGGAAATGTTTATGCGTGTTTAGGTGGTCACACCAGTTCAAGTAGAACGCGACATGACAAAGCTACAGTATTTCCTCGAAATACCCCCAGGGGGTTTATTTTTTCAGAGTGAGAATTTTAAGGGGGTATTTCGAGGGGGGGGGGGCTTTTTCGAGGGGGAGACAGTTTATTATTTCGCCTGAAATTTTCGTGAAGGATGGTAGTAAAGAATAGTCTATAATGTACCGTAAACTGGTAATAAGTACATCAAAACAGGTTAAAATAGGGACGTATCAACGTGTATCGCTACACAATCTAGTCTATGTGTAGCAGCGATGCAAATATACCCCTGTTAATACATCATACTGCATACATACTGTATACTGCATACATGATGTACTTCATTCCAGGTATTTCGAGGGGGGGGGTTTTTTTTTCCTCAGCTCGAAAATCCTGGGGGTATTTCGAGGGGGGGGGGGTAATTCAAGGGGGGTATTTCGAGGAAGTACGGTAAATAATTTTCCCACAATGACATTCGCGGAGCGAACACGCATTTTATACATGTTCATCGCATTATAAATAAATACAGGCGCGAATGAAAACGCATGCATTCGGGAACAATTTTGCGCGTCGGGCATTATATTCTGTTCCCAGCGGATGCACACATTATTGGCCAGGTAAATTTTACATTACCTCCAGAACGTGAATGTTTGATTTGAATTAGTGCCACGACTGGCAATGGAGGGAAGGGTTTCCAAGGTACCAAATTTCAGTTCGGAATAATGTCATCAGAAAATTGATATAGTGGCGCTGCGTACGCCTGTTTACCAACACCTGTCAACACAAATTTGAGTAGTCATAAATTAGCTTTGAACGTATCTGAGTTGGCCTTTTAATCTCCGTCAACTGGAAATTAAAAAGCCAAGTAGAAATACAACTCAAATACCTTCAAAGCTGATTTACGAGTGCTCAATTTTGAGTTTACTGGTGTTCATAAACTAGCGTATGCAGCGACACAACAATGTTTGACAAGTGTCAAATGTCATTCAATTATCAGGCGACATGCGAATGAATTTTAGCACCTCATTCTCGTGTTTATTTTGCCGCGTGATTCCTATTTCGCTCTGCGACGAGCACCAAGTGAAAATTCAACACACTACCTAGCCGAAAATTTTCACTCGCACCCTTACCAGATGAAATGAACGTTCGGAACGTCTCAGGTGCCACTCCCAGACCCTGTAAAATGTCACGCAAAGTGTCAAAAGCCATGAAAATAACCAGGGCATTTTCCATGACTTTTGACACTTTGCGTGACATGTTACAGGGTCTAAGATTGCCGCCAGGGTATGCCCACAGCTACAATACATCCCGGGAGATACACACACCTGTTTTTTTGGTGAACTGTATCGTCGGAAATTACAGAACTTGGAAGATAAGTCAACAAATACGACGACGATCTTGGGGGGGGGGGCAGGCCTGATACGCACATCTGTCCGTTTTTTTCACTTGACACTTTTTCAAGTGATTTTCAGATATGAGTAAAGTGAAAAAAAGTTGCGCCATGACATTAGTGAACTTTTTTCACTTCACTCATATCTGAAAATCACTTGAAAATGTGTCAAGTGCCAAAAAAAAACAGTGAAAAATAGCCATTTTTCACTTAACACATTTTTAAGTGATTTTCAGATATGAGTGAAGTAAAAAAAGTTCACTAATGTCATTGCGCAACTTTTTTTCACTTTACTCATATCTGAAAATCACTTGAAAAAGTGTCAAGTAAAAAAAACGGGCAAATGTGCGTATCAGTGCACCCCCATCTTGGGCTAGACCCTGTCCCAGACTAGGGTTGAAAAAAAACGTTTTTTTTTTAACTTGATGTTTTTAAAAAAAAAAAAACGTTTTTTTTATAAAAAAACGTTTTTTTTAAAAGCTCCCAGATGACCTTGTGTCAACATATATAGGTATATCAGACAGTGCCAATACTCTGTGATGTTATATATGACCATATAATGGCTGTGGAGCCATGGGATAGCATTATAAGTGGTGATTTGTGTCAAAAATATCCATTTTTCGTCGACATATCGTTTGTATATCACCTTATAGTTGAATGTTCGTGACTTCAGGTAAAGTTTGGCACGGAATAGTGATCAAACAAGGTTATAAAACGAGGTTGTTACTTTGGGAGTGAAGTTACACACTGTGGAGGTACATGGAAGCACATTACCTCAATATTATATAGTACAGCAACATATGACGGCTTATTAACCCATGGTAGCACATAGAAATGGATACTTTGATACTAAAAATGCCACACAACCAATGAAAACAACCACCAATGTCAATTTGTGTGTGAAATTGCGCGCTTGCGCACCAAAATTTTGCAAAATACCTAGTGCTTAGTACTAAAAATTTCGGCCAATGTTTTAAAAAAAAACATTTCAGACGTCATGTTTTTTTAAAAAAACAACGTTTAAAAAAAATAACGTTTAAAAAAAAACATCGGCCAACCCTATCCCAGACCAAAATGTCATGTAAAATGCCTGTAAAAAAGCAGCTACCGTATTTCCTCGAAATACCCACAGGTGTTTTTGAGCTGGGGAAAAATAAACCCCCACTCAAAATACCCCCCGTTTGGAAGAAAGTACATCATGTATACCGTATTTCCTCGAAATACCCCCCGGGGGGTGATTGTTTCATAGTGGTCCCGAGAGGGGGGGGGTTAAACGAGGGGGGGGGTATTTCGATGGGGGGGGGGTTATTATTTCACAAGAAAATTTTTGAAAACCAAGTACAAAATTGTCGTCTGAAACGTACGCAGATGTCGAAAAATGCAACAAAAACTGCCATTTAAACTGGTGGCACATATAAATGAGAAACCAGGTACCCCGTTTTTCACAACAACCTCACAGGGAAACGTGCAGCCCAATATGGCTGCCATTTTTTCTGGGGGTGCCCACAACATTTGTCTACATGTATGCCAAGTGGCACCCCATGGCACCCCCCTGTTCTTCTGCTACAGATTGATGAAGTTTTTTTGCCAATTTTTTCCCGGAAAATATAAATGAGAATTTTCAAAAAAACAAACAAAATATAGCTGCGGTAAAGTGTGCAGCAATTTTTGGTGTGCTGACAACACAAGGGATGATTACACTTGTGTTGGTGCTTTTTCAAAAAATAAAAATAACTTGTGGCTTGCCAAAAGCCATATTTTGACCGGCTGGTCATTTGTGGGTATATTTTGACCCCCATTCCACTAACCCCAATTAAAAATGGCCCCAATATGCAGACATGTGCTATGAAGCCATCTCAACAACTATTTTGAACTTTGTCCTAATCCCAATTGTGATTGTAATTGAAAAACCATGATTTTCAACTTTCTGGACATGGCATAGTTTTTTGTCTGGCCCATTAAAACTAGATACATATCACATTGCCCATTGGCCCCAATAGATTTTTTACAGATAATTAGTGCCCACATTGAATGGGCACAATTATTTTGTTATTGGTGCTGTGACATTGCAGGCGTCGGACACGCTGTCACGCAAGTGCCCTCTTTACACAGGGCCGTTTTTATCCTTTGCTATAAAAAATATTTGAGTGCAGAAACAGGGCCCAGGAGCAGCCATATGTTGCCCCTGACACTGAACAAGCCAATTCTGGCCCCCATGTGCTCCATGAATAGCTTGGGATAGTGGATTGTCCACTTTCTAAAACCTATGTTTTTCTCAAAAAAAATGTTTCAGTTTGATCAACAACGCCATCATTGTGTGGGGGTTCTGGGGACTCTGAGGGGGTAAAAAAGTTGTACATACTTTGAATCTACCAATGTTAAAAAAACTTTTTGGTCTCAAATGTCCAGAAAAAAAATTATTGAAAATTTAAATTTCATCGGGAACAAAAATTTGTATGGAATTCTCATTTATATTTTCCAGAAAAAATGTGAAAATTTTTTTTTTCCTGCACCATAGGTGGCCTGAGGGAGGTGCCCCCTAGGGTATATATAGTAAATACTTGGGGGCACCCTCACACAAGATGAAAGCCTAACAGCTTGCACGTGGGATTTGTAAAATACAATTAAGTGATTTTCTCATTTATATTTTCCACCAGTTTATAAGGTTCTGTAGACTAATATTAGTACGTAGATGGTATAAACACTGTTCTAACGTGATTCCGACATTGTTTTAACGTGTGTTCTGCACTACGCAGAACATAAACTGCCGTATTTGTCATGTACGTTCTCTTTACACTCAATTTGGGGGGGTATTTCGAGGGGGGGGGGGTGATTGTTTCATAGTGGTCTCGAGAGGGGGGGGGGGGTCAAACGAGGGGGGGGGGTATTTCAAGGGGGGTATTTCGAGGAAATACGGTACAATATACATGTATAAATTGGGACCAATTTGCATCGCTGGTATATATACTGGTTCGTGTAGCGATATGTCCAAGTATAACCTCGTTCACTGCATTTACTACCAGTTTGGGGTATGAAATAGAGCATTCTTTCTGGCGAAATAATAACCCCCCATCGAAATTTCCACTCTGAAAAAAACCCCTGGGGGTATTCAGAGGAAATGGATCCGCACTAAAAAGAATTTGACACAGAAATCGGACACCGCAAGAACCTTGACGGTCGGGGAGTGGCACAAGGAAAGTAAACAGAAACAAACAAACCAGAACTCGTTAAAATCTAGCGGGAAAACATACCCAAGCCCTGCTATTTCTTGATTCAAAAAGTCCATCGCCCACGCTGTTGAAAGAAAATGTATGACTGAATGAAGAAAACAGCGCAACCAATCGCCGCATAAAATAAGTGATTAGGTTTGGGATTAGTCCAGACAAACCAAGCACCAAATAATAAAAAACTAGTGACCAACTAATCAAAAACCTCCCAGCGTAGATGTAATAAATATTTTATGTAGGTAGGCACATTTATACAGGATACTCACTAATATACCTAAACATAATATATATTTATTCATATCTGTAGAACATGCATGATCAATACAATACGGGATGGAGACAGCAACCAGAGTACCGATAGAAAAGCGACAGAAAAATGGCACCAGGCGCCATTTTAAACTGGCGCTGTGAAGTTAGGGGTCTATTCGAGGGTTAGCAGCACGCAACATAAAACCAAAAAGGTAGAAATAAATTTCCCCAATTTACAATCAGCAGCATCCAAAACAGAACCATGCATTGGAATGTGGCAGATGCTCCATACATATTTATAAATATTATACAACTTTAACATAAAATTTACTTTTAATCAATTTAATTAAATTTTCCACCAAAGCTAGCGATCAAAAAATTCGCGTATACTCGGCGGACCGCATGCTATGCATTTTTCTGAAGGAAACACTCCATCATGAGGTCATCATAATCAAAACAAAAATTATTCCAGCAAAAAAGGAAAAACATTTCGAGAAAAAACATTCCTCGTTTGTACACGACTCAGCCTTTATCTTTTTTTAGATATGTTTCTTTTTGTGAAAGTAAATACAGCTAAACGTTATCGACCAAGACATAAATAATTTTGGGCGCATACTTTGCGGTCCGCCGACCGAGTATAGTCAAAAATAGTGGCGAGCGCCATTTGGCTGTCAAAAAGCGCCAAGCGCGCCACGAATGGCTTCCATTTCTATCACAAGACCACAGTAGTAGGCAAAATTCCAAATAAATCAAAATGGCTTAGAAATAACTCTCGTCAACGCTTTTCAGCATTCATGCTATTTAAAAATTACCTAGTTAGTGATGGGATTAACGAATGGATCTACCACAAATATAAAGATTTATTGTATTACTTTACACTTGCAAGCGCAAATCGCAAGCGCCAATGAGCAATCGACTTTTACAAGTTCAAGCACTATGACCCGCTATAAAATCTGTCATCTTTAGCGAATAAATAATATTTGGAAAAAAGATTAAATTTTTCACAAAAATCGAGAAAAAACTCAAAAACCCGAATCAAGACTCATTCAAAGGCCCAGCAAGTCAACAGGAGCCAATTTCATCGCTTCATCGCAGCTCGCCGCAGCGACCAGACAATAATGATCCAGCAATTGGTCCAAAAGTTCATTTTCATCCAAAAATTCCAATTTTTCGATCCTGTCAATTAAATGCGACATAAATCGGGCGAAATAATGCAATAAAAACTTTTTTTCAAATAAAAAATAAAGAAAGCAAACCGGTCTCTTTCAACTGAGAGTGCTTCGCTTTTATACACATCGGACATGGTAGCAGCGCGCACTGCGCCGCAACCGGCAGATTTGAACCTGAACATTTGACTGTGGTTAAATGTGATTTTCTGGGGAGAAATTTTTGCCGGTATACCTAATATACCTATTTTACCCATTTTCTTTTTTCCACACCTCGAAAGACAGGGGTCTCGAATGGGGGGGGGTTGGGGGGGGGTTACCCCCCCCCCCAAACCCCCCAGCTATCTATCTATCCCGGAGGCCGCTCAGCTATCTATCTATCCCGGAGGCAAAATTTTGGGCTACTACCCCCTAAACCCCCCCCCCCAAATCGCTCAGCTATCTACCTATCTGGAGCGATTTTTCAGAAACTATACTCCAATTTTCGCTCAAAATCGCTATTTTTCATACCTATATATAGATTTTCACCTCCAAAATCACTGGTTCATGCGTCTAACTGCCTTTTTCCAGCTATTTTAGGTACTATATGCTCTTGTATACCCATTTTGAGCTATTTTACACCTACTTTTAGCGATTTTTCTCCCTTTTCTTCCTTCTATGCCCCAAAAAAGCCTATATATCGAACCACCACAACCCCCCCCCCAGAAAATTTTTCAGCTATCTATCCCTCCGGAGGAGCGATTTGCTATCTATCCAACCACTCGGAGGGTCAAAATTCAAGATACCCCTGGAAAGAGTCCAGTCCAGGGTTATTGAGCGGGCGGGGCGGATTGTATACGGAGCCCTGTGAACGGAGGGGGGGGGCGCCGCCCCCTCCAATTTGACCCCTGTGCTAAAGGAACGGCGCATAGGTGCCAGCGCCATTCGTAGGGGGGCGCCCCGCCCTCCTGGCTACGTCCTTGAACGAGCCTATATATTTAACCCCCGCAACACACCTCCAACTTTTACACTACATTTCCCTACAGAGGAGCTATTTGCTATCCATCCGACCCATCCATCAAACCCCCGGAAGGATCAAAATCTAGAATAGGTACCCGTGTCCAAGGGTCACAACAAACTTCACCACTTAGGGTTCACTACAAAATCCCGGTTGCCCCTAAACCTGTCGATCTGCGACTGGAGCGACTCGCAACAGGCGACGCCGGGCAGCGCGATGCCGCGCTCGTGCAGGTTGTTCAGCATGACCGAGCCGAACTTGTCCGCCATGTTGGCCTGTGGTAAAAATGATTATATTTATATTTTAATTACCATTTCGTCAATTCAAACTGAGGAAGACAGAAGCATATTAAAAGACAATGACATTTTACGCTGGTTTCAGCCCGTTTTGCTAAGCCGGTGTATATTTGAGCCGGGTCAGTAATCAGTAGGAACTCGGAAGGTCTTAAGCTTAGCTCGCTGACATAACTCATGCGACCAGCCGAATTACACCTACCTATTTTTAAACATTAAAATGATAAAACCCTGTACAGGCAAAAAAAGTTAGGAACAGCATACGGAGGAAAAAAACCAGCCAATATAACAAACCTGCTCATAATTAACAAACAGCACATTCTTTGACAACTTCAAAAAGTGTTTTATCAGTGTGTCCCCCTGCTCTGGTGTCATGTAAACAAAAAGACATTCCGCCAAAATCAAAGTGGGTCTACTCCAATCCGCCAACCCCTCCAAAAGTTTCAATTTTTCTGTCAATTCGTGTGACTGTCTGAGGTCGCAGCCAATAAGTGCATAGCAATTAGAAATCAGATCAGTGTGGTTGTGGATTTTGATGGAATCTGCGATATGGGAAGTATAAATCGGATGCGTTGACAGTAGGGATGGCTAGGGTTGGCCGCTGTTTTTTTAAACGTTTTATTTTTTTTAAACGTTGTTGTTTTTTTAAAAAACACGAGGTCCGAAACGTTGTTTTTTTTAAAAAACATCGGCCAAAATTTTTAGTACTAAGCACTAGGTATTTTGCAAAATTTTTGTGCAAAAGCGCGCAATTTCACACACAAATTGACATTCATGGTTGTTTTCATTGGTTTTGTGGCATTTTTAGTATCAAAGCATCCATTTCTATGTGCTACCATGGGTAAATAAGCCGTCATCTGTTGTTGTAGTATATTAATATTCAGGTAATGTGCTTCCATGTACCTCCACAGTGTGTAACCCCCCCCCCCCAACCCCCCCCCCACATTCGAGACCCCTGAGGTAAAGTTTGGCACGGAATAGTGATCAAACAAGGTTATAAAAGGAGGTTGTTACTTTGGGAGTGAACTTACACACTGTGGAGGTACATGGAAGCACATTACCTCAATATTATATACTATAGCAACATATGATGGCTTATTAACCCATGGTAGCACATAAAAATGGATACCTTGATACTAAAAATGCCACAAAACCAATGAAAACAACCACCAATGTCAATTTGTGTGTGAAATTGCGCGCTTGCGCGCAAAAATTTTGCAAAATACCTAGTGCTTAGTACTAAAAATTTCGGCCGCTGTTTAAAAAAAAAAAAAACATTTCGGACGTCATGTTTTTTTATAAAAAAAACGTTTAAAATAAAACATCGGCCAACCCTAATTGTCAGGTTCGACTTTTAAGCAAAATTTCAACGTCTTTAATTTGATCATCGCAAAAAAATTGATAGAATTTGAAATCAGCCACTAAAACCGACTTGTATCTCCAATGAGTGATTTCAACGGGGTGCCACTGGGTTTCATGATGTGGTGAATTTTCTTTGCAGTCACACTGCTGAAATCCATTTCCAGGTACATGCCGCAGGGGTGTGCATATTCCCGGGCCAATTGGAAATACAGCGTATCAAATCCGGCACCCAAACTGACAATTTGGCCGTTTCGGTTCGTTTGCTGAAAGGAAACAGACTTTTTTCCAGAAATTTTTGAAGGCATCTTTTTTCCCGAAAATGAACTACTCACACGGAGAAAGTGATCCACTACACTTCGGACCGCTGAAACGCGCGCCCAATATCCTCTATTAATTTCGGGATCTTTGCGGACTGTCTGCAAAAATTGCATAAATCAAAACGTCCTCCAAAATTGCAGCTGAATGCTAAAAGACGATACCTGCCAGCAAAAAAGTTCGACGTATGGATCCTTCACGTATCCCACAATTGCTAGAGACCTCTTGCACTCGGTCGCATCATCATTTGTCTGCAAATTGGGCGACAAAACAAAGTTGGACAGGTGCCAACTTCACAATTGATTTAAATCTAACCCACCTTAATGACGCCCGTATCATCTGAAATCGACTGTGATCTGCGACGCAAAGCCTTCGACTCGGGCGACAATGGCTCGCGTGGTGAAATGTCTGCCTCGGCGTTCTGAATGTCCAAATTCATGTCGAAATGGTCAAATTTTGGAATTTTTCTTCAACTTTTATAATTTATTTTTTTCAAAAAGCGGTGCGAATAGCGATGCGAAAGGAAAAGACCCCCGTATGTAATCTTGGCAGCCAGCCGAAACCGCTGTTTGGATACACCGATGTGTCAATTACATGGTATTCATGTGTCAATTTTTATTAGTGTGTCGACCGCCATTAGCGACCGTTTCCGGTGGCTCAATCGCATTTCACGGCCATTATCAGTGTCGTGGATAGAAATCCTGTGTATTTTTCTCTCGTTCGTACGATATCCAATTGTACCCCACCGTATCCAATACAAACTTGTACTTTTTTCAAAATTACATACATAACCCGATCCGTGCAAAATTGCGTGAAGAGTGAAACTTGTGTTTTGGTTGATAATTTGACGCTAACCGGATGATCCTTTCAGATTTATTTTCATTTTAAGTCCGACATGAGTGTAAAAAAGCAGACATTATTGCTTTCAACAAGTAGTAACACAGTGAGAAGAAATATTTATGACTTTACAACAGCTTGAACGCATATCTTCAATTCACGCGTATCTTCAATCTTCAAGTTTCCGGGTTTTATCACCGCCGAATTATCAATAAAAATGTGTGCATAACATTGAGTAATATTTTTATTTTGGGTTTCTTTGATTGTTTGATCCACATTTGATTGTATGACTCGGTTCTACATTGTTGCCTTTCTATGACGATTTTGTTTACCGTACAACTCTCAAGGTCGCAACAAATGTTAAGCCCGCCTTCTTTCTGTTGTGCAAAAATAAAATAACCACTCGTCGTAGTGGTTTAGTGCATCGGCGTCAATTTTTTAATAACATCGACCATAACAAAAGCGAAAACGTCCGATAAATATTTTGGCAACGCTCATTATTGGCACGATCCCAAATTCCTCAAAAGCGGCCATCTTTCGGTTGAATTTCTCGTGATCATAAGAAAATTTTGCATCACAAATTCACCGAACGGAATGAATACCTCGGGCGCGACGATCTCTGCAGCGGGTGAGCGATTCAATTTTTTTTTGCAATTTCCAATGCTTGCATAATTTCGGCGTCGTTTTTTTCTCAGGGGGTTCAATGGTGGGCGCTGCGGGCGACAGACATGAGCTGGGCGGTCAGGTGCAGGTGCGAAAAGTTCATTTTTATACGTTTTTATGGCACTTTAACGAGCGTTTTTCGGTTGTGCGATTTTTGGATGCGAAACAATAGTCTGTCTATAGACATCTTTCAAATCGGCAGTCTGAGGCTCGGCAAACAATTTCTCAGTGTTCGTTTACTAATTGGCTTAGGCCCAAGTGACACTCGTACCTCCTTCCAAAGAATGAGCGCATCACCAAAACACTCAAGCCTAAGCAGAGCCTAAAATATTGTGAAAATATTACAAATTTGTATGTAAAGCATATCAAAACCAAAAAAATGCCAAGTACAAACCGTATCCAAATCAATAATCCCAATAGAATTTTTGGCACATTATCAAAAAAGTCGCAAAAAGAATGCCGATGAATCGAATCACCCGTAGCGGTGACTTATACACTACAGCATAACCCAAGCGCGGCCCATGGCTTGGGCACTTTTTATTTTTTGTGTCCTTACCGTAATTTGTCTTGGAATGGTTTATGATGTCAGAATTGACATTTGCATTTTGGGGGTCAGAGCGGCACTCACCAAAGGGCACCCATGTATTGTCAACTCATGTGTCTCATGTGTCGCATTGATGGATTCATTTTAACTTTCATATAATATAGTGGAGTCCTACCAGTACTGGAGTCTTACATCAATTCCGTGTAGCGTGTGGTGTGTTGACATTGCCTAATTTTTCATTTAATACGTTCAAGTCAGATCGATCACATGATCGGATTATTTGTGCTGCAATGACAGTGGAAACAATGAAAGGCCTGCACCGCCAGCCCAACTTTGAACCGGAATACCCAGAATAAAAGCAGACGTTGGGGGACTGAGTTTTTTCTTGTGCGAGGGCATGCGTCTGTTGTGATGCGCAGGCGGCGCAAATCAGTGTGTCAAAAAAAAGACCCAAGCCACTTGAAAGCGTCGCTCTAGCTGTAGTGTATAAGTGCACTCATTCGAATCACCTGAGGGGCAGCGTCAGGACTTGTACTTTCCATTTTTCAATCAGATCCCGAGAAATAAGATCAAATTCCTGTAACCCTGTCCGATTTTCTCGCACCCTACTTAAAAAAACACACAAAATTTAAAAAAATTCCGTCGCAGGCCGGTCCCGAATCAGGCAACGTGGTGCAAATGATTCCCCCAGCGGGTGGGGTTAGCGATCAGAGCAGAGGCGCTGAACCACCTAAGGGTCCCATGCCCGGCGGGCAGGTTTGTATGGGAAATAGAGTTTTCAATTTACGTGGCATGGATTTTCTCACCATGGTTATTAATGGTGATAATTGAAGTACCTTTTTAACAACAATTGTGGCGTTTCAAATTTCTTTTGTGTACTTTTGGTTGAGGCGCTCTTTCATGTCGAAAATGACAAAAGTCCTGTGTATTGGTGTCGTAGGCGTGACTGGTCAAGAAAGCTTCAAAATTCCATGAAACTTACCACCCGGAGCGTAAAGTTCATTTTGAACAAAGTGTTTGATGTGTTTTTTGAATTTTCCACTTTTTCTCGAAAATGACAATGAATCGCATGTGATGATGCAATGGTATCGTTTTTAAGTGGCAGACCATGTCTGCTCAATAATGTCATGAAGCACTCGCATGAATAGTGAAGGGCAGAGGTATTCTAGATTTTGACCCTCCGGAAGGATATATAGCTGAAAAAATTTTGGGGGGTGCGCGGGGGTTCAATATATAGGCATAGAATGAAGAAGAGGGAGTAAAATCGCTAAAAGTAGGTGAAAAACGGTTAAAAATAATACAAAAATATGAACTAAATCAGTACATAAAGTACTAAAAAAGCTGAAAAAATATAGTTAGACGCATGAACTGGGTAGTGATTTCGGAGGTGACAATCTATAAAAAGGTAACCCCCCCAACACCCCTTTGACCGTATCACCGGTCTCATACACAATCTTCACCCCCGGGTGAAAAACCTATGCAAAACCCCAGTGCAAGAAGATTTCCTTGATCTAACGAGCACTGACTTTGTCCCACACGCGCAGATGCCGAACTACACGTTGACGCACACGTTGGCGGGGCACACCAAGGCCGTTTCGTCGGTTAAATTCAGCCCCAACGGAGAGTGGCTAGCGAGCGCTTGTCAGTTGCATTTTCTCACATTTTTATGCCCTCACTCTAGTGATGTATCCGATAATGTGGGCCTTAGGGTAGGGTTCAAACGGGATTGACTTTTCGGGATCGGGATCGGGATTCACTTTTTGAGATTTCGGGATCGGGATTGGGGGATCGGGATCGGGATTGGTATTTTGAGATTTCGGGATCGGGATCGGGATTGGCCGGGATTGGGGTCACGGGATCGGGATTGGCATTTTTTCGGGATCGGGATTGGGGTCTAGGGATAGAGATTTTCGTCACTGTTCTGGCATTCACAGTTGTTCCTAAAGGTCTCAGAACACTGTTGGATGCCAGAAAAGTGACATAAAATGGACGCTGTTGGTTTGCGTTCACATTTTTGCATGCAAAAATGTCATTTTTTCACTTTTTATAATTTCCACTATTTTTTCCGGGATCGCGATCCCGGACTTGGGAGATTCTCGGGATCGGGATCGGGATTTGAAAGTTTTCGGGATCGGGATCGGAATTGTTTTTTTTGGATTTCGGGATCGGGATTGGGCTTTCGGGATCGGGATCGGGACTGCTAAATCCCGGAATTTCACTGGATCCGGGATCGGGATCCCGTTTGAACCCTACCTTAGGGTACCGTTAAGGAGGACTATTAAGATTATTAGAAAAGTTTCTATGCCATTTTAAATCTTAGGGGCATGAAATTTTACTGATGACCTATGAAAGCGGGCGTGAAACGTTCTGAAAATTGTCACTAGTGACTCAACTGACGCGGTTGAATATAGATGCCGTATTTATTCTAATAGAACGGCATACCTCCAATAGAAGGGCACCCCCAATAGAACAGCAGGTAGAAAATACGTTGGAAGAGTGCCAAAACGGGAAAATAGACAGTGAGAATATCCAAGGTGTTCAAAACGAAAATATCTGTGTAGGGTTGAAAAAAAAACGTTTTTTTTTTAACTCGATGTTTTTTTTAAAAAAACAACGTTTTTTTTAATAAAAAACGTTGTTTTTTTTTAAAAAGCTCCCAGATATGACCTTGTGTCAACATATATAGGTATATCAGACAGTGGCAATACTCTGTGATGTTATATATGACCATATAATGTCTATGGAGCCATGGGATAGCATTATAAGTGGTGATTTGTGTCAAAAATATCCATTTTTCATCGACATATCATTCGTATATCGCCTTATAGTCGAATGTTTGTGACTTCAGGTAAAGTTTGGCACGGAATAGTGATCAAACAAGGTAAAAAACGAGGTTGTTACTTTGGGAGAGAAGTTACACACTGTGGAGGTACATGGAAGCACATTACCTCAATATTATATACTACAGCAACATATGACGGCTTATTGACCCATGGTAGCACATAGAAATGGATACTTTGATACTAAAAATGCCACAAAACCAATTATTAGGTTGTAAACTAAATAACCTTAATTTTTTTGCGATTTCACATTCATGCGTCCCATTCTGTTGTACATTGGCGGATATTAATGCCGTTCGAGTATGTTGTGGGTTGGGGCTATGATGAAATCTTTTTGTTTCCTCGAATAATCCCCCAGTCTCGAGAGAAGGGGGTCTATAAAAACGTGGTCATTTTGCATTGCCGATCATGCTGATTGAGTTAGAAGCTTAATAACTCGGTCATTTCTAGGCCGATTTGGACCATTCAGCACTTAAAATGATCGGGACAACCGTCAGATTCTATTTTTGGGATCATATTTGTAATGCCTAAATTCCTTATGCCGATTTGACCCGGTTTTTAAACGCGTAAAATAAATTTGAACATTAATAAATGAACATGCTATTGTATATAATACTTTGGACCACAAGAAGTCGTATGCCAAACGAATGAGTTCAATAACTCTTTCCAATCAAAAGTTATAGCACTTCAAACTTTCGGCTCCCATCCACATATTTAAATAACTGCGTGTGTGCAACGTCAAAACTCCAACTCTAGAGCGTTTCACAGCCGATTTTCACCGATGAACATTTAAAATGATCACAATAACCAGAAGATTCCGTTGTGCTGCTCAGGTTATCTCTATGCATTTTCAAAATGATAATTTCAGAGAAGAGTTTGCAATATTTTCTTGTATGGGATATCTAATTAAATGTACAGATGATCTGAAGATCACAATGGAATCTCCAGGTTATTGTGATCATTTTAAGCGTTGATCGACCCAGATCGGCCCAGAAATGGCTGATGTATGGAGCTTCAAAGATCCGTCCAACATCCAGATCAGCCATTCAAAATGACCACGTTTTTATAGACCCCCCTTATCTCGGGACTGGGGGATTATTCGAGGAAAGAAAAAGATTCCATCATAGCCCCAACCCCAAACCCCAACATTCTCGAACGGCATTAATATCCGTCAATGTACAACAGAATGGGATGCAAGAATGTGAAATCGCAAAAAATTAAGGTTATTTAGTTTACAACCTAATAAAACAACCACCAATGTCAATTTGTGTGTGAAATTGCGCGCTTGCGCGCAAAAATTTTGCAAAATACCTAGTGCTTAGTACTAAAAATTTCGGTCGATGTTTAAAAAAAAAACATTTCGGACGTCATGTTTTTTTAAAAAAACAACGTTTTTTTAATAAAAAACGTTTCAAAAAAACATCGGCCAACCCTATATCTGGGTCGTTTGCATATTTATTTTGAATTGATACACGGATTTGAAAATGTTACTCAATTAGGTATAATTAAAAATATGATGTGCAAATGAATAACGTGTGAAAAAGTTGACGAAAAAATAGAACGGCGTCTTCTATTAGAAGGTTTACGGTATTCGATTCATCTCCGACGGAAGTAAACAATACCTCGCTATAAACATTCCCCCATCTCCCAGCCGCCGACAAGATGGTCAAAGTGTGGTCGGCCTACGACGGCAAGTTCGAAAAGTCGATCAGCGGGCACAAGTTGGGCATCAGCGACGTGGCCTGGAGCTACGACAACTCGATGCTGTGCACGGCCAGCGACGACAAAACACTCAAATTGTGGGACTTTACTACTGTGAGTTAATGATAGGAAGCGGTTTTCTTTGGTGAGAAGATTGAATACTAAGTGTAGGGTTCGAACGGGGTTGACTTTTCGGGATCGGGATTGGTGCCTTGGATTTTCGGGATAGGGATTGTATTTTCGGGACCGGGTTTTCGGGATAGGGATTGTATTTTCGGGACCGGGTTTTCGGGATCGTGATTTTGGTTAAAGTTTTGATATTGAGGGTTTCTCTCTATTTTTTACAAAACCTCTAAAAACACTTGAATGCGGGCTCCCGTATGAACCCTAACTGCGACAGAATAAGCGTCGCTCGCTTGTTTTCTCAATTGATGGTTGTTCCCTTGAAATAAACTCTCGCCACATCAATACACTGTAGAAATTTGCACAACCAGCCAATCATTCTCCCAGGGCAAATGTCTGAAGAATTTGAAAGGCCATTCGAACTACGTGTTTTGCTGCAACTTCAACCCCCAATCGAATTTGGTCGTTTCCGGGTCGTTTGATGAGTCTGTGCGCATCTGGGACGTGAAAAGCGGCGCCTGTTTGAAGACATTGCCCGCACATTCGGATCCTGTCTCAGCTGTGAGTTTGTTGTTGTCTTGGTTTTTTAACTACAAATCTTAGGGACCGAACACTGCCCTCGACTATTTTATAGTTTCCTTCGTGCAAATTTCTGGTGAAAATGACGGCCCTGAAATGAAAGTGACATCAAAATTAGTGGTGTAAATTTAATTTGGGTTATGATGTGATTTCAAATTTCCTATGTGATCATAATAGTTAATTTTATGTCGTGACACTTAATTTTCATTGTTCACGTAAAGTGTGATTCTCTGAAAACATCTTTACGTGTTATTTAGTTGACATTTATTCGCGATGTCAACCAGTGTGTGTAGGCCCAAAGTGGCAAGTTCAAAGTGGAAAAAACGTTTATTTCAAAAATCAGATTTAAAAAAAAATCAAACTAGGTATTGCACTAGGTATTTTGCATTTTTTGCGCGCAAGCACGCAATTTCTCATACATATTACCATTGGTGGTGTTTTCATGGGTTTTGAGGCATTTTTAGTGTAAAATCTTCCATTTATTCATAAAAATGGATATTTTTGAAAGAAATCACTGCTTATAATGCTATCCCATGACCCCACAGTCCGAATATGACCACAATAGACATAACAATACATTGTCTGACACTTAAAATACACTTATTTTTATCTATGCCCCCATTTTGGACGATTTAAAAAAATCTGATTTAAATTATAAAAAAAATTTCAACAAAATAGATTTTTTCCAACCCTAATTACAATGACAAATTCGATCGCATTGCAGGTGCACTTCAATCGCGATGGCACGTTGATTTGCACATCGTCTTACGACGGGCTGGTTCGCATCTGGGACGCCGCCAGCGGACAATGTGTCAAAACGCTTGTCGGTAAGTGAGGGGGCACCCCTTTTGTGATAATTTACCGCATTTTCTCACGATGGGAGTTACGCTTTGCGGTACGGCTTTGCGGTAAATGGTATTTATATTGGCATTGAATCGAAGAATAATTCGTTGGTTTTTCGAAATGTTCTGTATCAAAAAGTGATGTATACTTTTAACCGACAAATCTATTTTAAAAAACTTAGGAAAACTCCAGCCATTACTAGTATGTATTTCTTTTTTAAATCATTTTTTACATATTCCAGATGAGGATAATCCGCCAGTGTCGTTTGTGAAGTTCTCGCCCAATGGAAAATATATCCTGGCCGCGTCGTTGGACAGGTGCTTATATTTATATTGATAAATTGATTTTTATTCAATTTTGATAATTTTTCAATTGAAATTCTTTCAGCCAATTGAAATTGTGGGATTTCAATAAGGGCAAATGCTTGAAGACGTACACTGGCCACAAAAATGAGAAGTATTGCATCTTTGCGAATTTCTCTGTCACCGGCGGAAAAGTGAGCGTATTTTTTCTTTTCTTTTTTTTCTACGAGGTGTAACTGATTGTGCTTTTAGTGGATCGTGAGCGGCTCGGAGGACAACAAGGTTTACCTGTGGAATTTGCAAACCAAAGAAATTGTGCAGACTCTCGATGGGCACTCAGGTGTGTTCACTATAAATGGTTTTTGATTTCTCGTTTTTTAGTTCTCCCCTCATTGGCGGCGCGCACGCTAGTTGACACAACTCTGTGTCAACTGGTCTGTGTCAACTCAGATTTCGGCTTCACGTGTCGCAGAGTGAGCTCCAAATGCACATGCGGCAATATTTAAAAATAAATATTACGGCACGTGCATTGGAGATCGCTCTGCGACACGTGAAGCCGAAATCTAAGTTGACACAGGCCAGCAGGGGTCTCCAAGATTTTGGCCTTCGCGGGGGCTGGATAGATAGCAAATCGCTCCTCCGGAGGGATCGATAGCTGAAAAAATTTTCTTGGGGGGGGCTCGCGGGGGCAAAATATATAGGCTTTTTCAGTGCATAGAAGGCCGAAAGGGGAAAAATCGCTAATAATCGGTTAAAAGTGGTCAAAAGTAGGTTTAAAATAGCTAAAAGCAGACATATAACCATGCATATAGCCGGAGAGCACAATTTTGAAGGTGAAAAACTATAAAAAGGTGCGAAAATTGGCGATTTTGAGCGAAAATTGGGGCAAAATTTCTCAAAAACCGCTCCAGATAGATAGATAGCTGAGCGATTTGGGGGGGGGGGTCTTTGGGGGTAGTAGCCAAAAAATTTGCCTCGGGATAGATAGATAGCTGAGCGGCCTCCGGGATAGATAGATAGCTGGCGGATTTGGGGGGGCAACCCCCCCCCCCCCCCTAGGAGACCCCTGCAGGCCAGTTGACTAGTGTGTGGGTCGCCATTATATTAATCCAGTCGATTTAAATAAAGTATTTGTTTTCTGCAGACGTGGTGTTGTGCACGGATTGCCATCCAACCCAGAATCTTATCGCGTCGGCTGCTCTGGAAAATGACAAAACAATACGATTGTGGCGGTCGGATTTTTGAGCTCACCTATAAATACGTCGAATTTGTAAACTTGCTTGTGTCTGTTCTGTAAAATATTGTATCTTTTCATTACTCTGGTTATTTTCTGTGGACAGTTCGCATCTGATTTTTTATATGCATTGAATTGAACTTTTTTTGTATAGCGCAGGGGTCTCCGGGACTTCGACCATTGCGGGGGTTAGATAAACAGGAAAGCGCTATTTTCTGAGGGATTTACAACATAGCTGGAAAAAAACTCTGTGGGTGGGGTTCGCGAGAGCTCAATATATAGAATTTTCAAAGCAATGTGAAAATCGCTAAAAAAAACGTTAAAAATAGCCAAAATGGGTTTAAAATAGTTAATAATGTATAATGATGGTAATAATAAGCTATGTTTATGAACAATAATTGCGATTTTAAAGGTGCAGAAAGTGCAGAATTTTAAAAAAAGTGCAGAAAGTTGCTGAAAAATGAGCGATGTGATTTGGACCCCCCTCTCATTTGAGACTCCTGTGACAACGTAACGCCGAGTGTGTGACAAAATGGCCCTGCGCACATTAGTTTTCAACCGAAATTTCGAAAACTCATAAATGAGCTTTGAACGTGTTTGAGTTTTCCACAATGAGTTTCTTGTAATCTCCGTCAACTGTAGTTGACGGCCACCTGATTGTAGGTAACTCAAACACGTTCTAATCTGATTTATGAGTTTTCGAAATTTCGTGTGAAAACTAGTGTGCGCAGGCACAATGGTGCGCTCTGTCAGTTTCCACAAGAATTGTGTGTGACCCAGTCAATATAAGATACTTGAAGTAAATATTAATTTCTGTACATTTTAAGCCTAAATTCAGTTTTAAGATAATTGTTCGAACATTCAACGAGGGCTGATTCAATTGAGGCTCGTTTCCAATTATTTACACTGTACATAATGATTGTCTTCAGCGAGTGAGTAAAAATTTGTCGTTATCGCGTGTTTTTGTGGATGAAAATATGCCTGGCTCCGTTGCATCTCATTTGTTGTAACTCTAGCAGTAAATCAATCTGTTTTCAAAGCCCGTTCCACCATATTTTCACATTGAATGTGAATCTGTGTACTGTATTTTAATATACATAGGTAAATATGAAGGGTGTGCTTCTAAAAGTACCGATCTACAAAAAATCGATTTTGAGATAATCGCGATTGAAAGTTTGGAGCATGCATTACCCATACATGGGTATTGGGTATGGAAAATTTGGGTAAGGGTATTTCGGCCATATTGTTGGGTATCCACATGCATGGATATAATCATTGATTATACACATAACACTAGCTATATAAAATTTAGGGAATTGTATTTTTGTAGTACAGTACATTTTAAAGGAACAAATTGGTAATAGCGTGTAGATCGGTATTTTTTAAAGCACAAAATCAGAAAGCTGTAGATCGGTACTTTTACCCATAATAAAAAAAGCACAAAATGAGTTTTTGCGCAACCGGACACCGATCTGACATCGGTACTTTTAGAAGCACAAAAAATAATGTGCAGATCGGTACATTTAAAAGAACAATTTTGAAAAAAGTGTGTAGATCGGTACTTTTAAAGACACAAACGCTGAAAAAGCTTGTAGATCGGTACTTTTAAAATTTCAAAAACTGTATTTTGCGATTTTTTTGCTTTTTTCGACCCCCCATATCTCAAAATTGAATTTCGCACCCCCCACATATTATATATTTTTTTGAAGCGCATGTTTATGGGGACCCCAAAAATGCTCCTAACTCAAATTTGAAAAATTTGTAGATCGGTACTTTTAGAAGCACACCCTTCATATATTGAGTTGATGTTGTGGCTTGATAATTAAAGCACCCGGTATTTAGGTAGTTGCAAACACTTTTCGGGCGGTTCTTCGTGAAAAGCTGAACGAGATAAGATGACCCAATGCCTGTAGTCATGTAAACCCACTAGTCATGTAGACCCTCCAGTCATGTAGATCCTCCAGAATGTATTTTAGGGGGATTAGCATGTGCGTCTACATAAGTAGGTTGTAGTGTACACATCACGGGCCACAGTGCATGTGCACTCACATTATGGTTGTCACTATTTTGATGATGCTGCTCAAAGAAAAATTGAAAAATTCATAAATCAATTCTTACACATTTGAGTTTATCAATTTTTCTTCAGTGGTTTCATAAAAATAGCGACAGAAACAATGAGTGCACTTACTGCGGTCCGTGCTATGTACTCTACTAACTAGTGCTAATCCCCCTAATATACGTGACTTGCGGGTCTACATGACTAGCGGGTTTACATGACTAGTAGGCCTACGTCGATCGAATGCGCACATTTGATTCACCACCATCAGTGAAACATTGAAGTTTGTTTATCATGCGCAATGAAGTGGCACTATGAGACAGCAATTATTGTTCCTGTGGTCCTGCCATGTTGCGTTTCAGAAACTGATAAACATTTCCCATTTGAACACGAGTTTACCATAATGAATTCCACTGATCATCTTCAATTCCATGTATTTGTGCTACTTTTGAATCAATTGTTGTCTCAAAATATTTCCGAAATTATGGAAAGTCTCATTCCATTCAATAGTGACTGAAAAATCAAGCTTTCAAACATGTGTTTTCTGGAAAGTATTTTTTGAACACATTTTCCCTATAGACCCAATTTATTTCAGCCTTTTCTATGCTTCTATCCCGAGTTTCAAAAAATTACAGTAATAAATCGTGGAAAAATAATGCGGTTTAAGAATAAAAGTGTTAATTATAATAAAGTGTTAATTATCATATTTAGATTGTTTGGCATTTCTTCACTATATCATGTAAATAATAAAGTTATGAAACAGCTTTTCGCTTCGACATTCGTTGCTTGCAACAAATTTTCGTTGTCTTCAAAAATACATACATACCATACATACCAATGTATACCTTTTTGAGAAAATCTTAACACCTGGACGGATGTCTGACAAATGCAACTAAATAAATATTTACCTAAACCGAAAAAGGGTGCATTTATGAATATGTACAGCTGAATGAACACGATTTTGGTATAAGGCAAGGTTTCAAATTGGGACAATACTCTGCCATAAAAACAGTGACTGGACAAACACAAGACTGGAAAAGTATCTTAAAGGTGTGCTCTGGGTGATCATTTTACTGAGTGTTCTCCGTGGGGGCGATTTTGCGTTTTTGCCACTTGCTCTCAGCGGCCGCGCCGTGTGCCCGGTGCCTTGCCCCTGTGAAGGTGTTTCGGGATGTTAAGTGCATAGTTGTCAAGACTTATTTACGTTTAGTCGAAAAATACGTATACTCCTGTTGTGAATAAATAGTTTACGTTTCTGGTGGGAAAATACGTCTGAGTATATATTTACGTTTACGTTTCTGCTAGGAAAAAACATGTACTCAGGGTGAGTAATAGTAAGTAAAGAAAATACTTTGCGTTTACTTTGAAAAAGTAAAGTACTTTTAACGACTCTGGTTAAGCTGCTTTTACGCCGCTGTTTGAATTGTTTGGACTTTTTTCCCCCGAAATTTCGGTTGACTTTTTGCCGAATTTCTATACTCGATATAGATAAATAATCAAACCTTAATGGCCACCCAAACGTGCACAAAAAACATTTAACTCAAAACCATCCACCCACTGCGAAGTTCTGCCCCTGCTATCATCTCTCTTCCCATGGCCGCTTTTACCCCTATCCCTACTTTCATCCCTGCCCCCCTTCCCATGGCTGCTCCTAGTCCTGCTATTGTCCCTACTCCTAGTGTCCCTACTTTTTGTGTCCCTCGTTTCCGCGCTGTGCCTTCGTCCCGCCTGAGAAGGTGGGGGGTGCCCGTTTGAACGGCCGGGGGAGGGGTTCCCGCGGCTGGGTGCGGGGGGTTTGGATGATGGTCCGTTCTGCGGGGGGGGGGGGGGGTTGATGGGTGGTTTTGGGGGTGGAAAAAACGTTTTAGGGAAAGATTTCTCGCCGGTCGTCTACTAAACCAGCCCTTTCGGGACTCGTGCTCTGCGGTGATCCGCAAAAACCAAATTCTTTCAGTTACTGTTTTTTTAAATAATTTTACCGTATTACCCCCTTGAATAAACCCCCACGACATACCCCTAGATCGGAGCGACCTGGGGAATAATGAACACTAAATAAGGAATAAAATTTCTGACGAGATAATAACCCCCCCCCCCCCCCCGCTCGAATAAGCCATCCACGAATAAGCCACCATCGAATTTGCCCCCCTCCTAATACCCCCTGAAAATTTGCACTCTGAAAACTAAACCCCCTGGGGCTATTTCGAGCAAATACACCAAGTATTTCCCAACTAGCCTTCCCTCCATTCTTCTCCTTACAAAACGGGATATGCCTTTCAGCCGCGGTTGAATTGAAATTCCTGCCGCAAAAATCACAGGTCACATAGTCGCTTGGCACACGGCCAGGTACTGGTGGCGGCAGCGGGGCACCGGTCTGCGTAGGGTTGACTTTTTTGTTATTTGTTTAGATTTGGTGATTTTGGATTGTCCCTGCACCCTACTTGGTTCTTAGTTGGATTGCCAAAATTTTGGAAAACTCGTGAATCAGCATTGAACGCATTTGAGTTTACAGGCTAAAGTGAGCAGAAAAATTTTGCAAAATTTCTGGCAAAATTTTTCACAATCGCTCCAGATAGCTAGATAGCTAGGCAATTTTTGGGGAGGGGGGGTGTTCAGTTGAAAGTAGCAAAAAAAGTTCTAGCCCAGAGATAGATAGATAGCTGGGCGGTTTGGGGTGGGATTATCCGCCCTCCTTTCTTATCCCAGGGGCCAGATTTAATACTCCCTACATATTTGTAGGGTAGGGCGTACGCCCGATAGATTTTTTAAAGTTCAGCCGTATCGACGCCCTACCCTACAAATCTGTAGGGAGTATTAAATCTGGCCCCTGGGGTATAATGTGTCTATAATGGGTCTACATGCGGAATAGGCCTGCCCGGGGGTCTTGTAGATTTGGACCCCCGCGGGGGTTCAGATAGATAGTAAATAACTCCTCCGGAGGGATAGATAGCTGAAAAAAAATGGGGGGGGGGTTCAACATATAGGCTATTGAGGTTTAGAAGCTAAAAAAGGGGAAAAATATACATAAATATGTAGCTCCATCTACCAGGGAGCACTCCCAGACCCCGTAAAATGTCAAATGTCATGGAAAATGGCAAACGTACGTTACAGGGCTTTTTACAGGGCACCAGATGTAGTTGCTGTGCACCAGAAGTAGTTGCTGTGGACTACCCCCATTTCACAACCTCAAATTAAAAAAATTGCGCCAAAAAATGTGTTCACCTTGACCGCCTGATCGGATTCTTTAGCCGCGCTCACAGACGATATGAACTCCTCGTGCCGTTCGCGCCAGTTCGTTTTCGGCCGCGCGAACGTTCCGCCGTTCTGAAAAAAGTGGGCGGGTGCGCCGTTAAAGTGTCCCACTATTTCGGGTACGGCTTGCTCACGTTCACCTTCTGAATCTCCTTGCGGACTTTTCGAACGTCGTCGTAATTCAAATCGGAACCTTGCACTCTTTGTACGCCGGAGTCAAAGGTTTTCCGGCCTTTTGCGAGCTTTTTGCACACTGGTTCGTGTTTTTGCAGCGACGATTTGACGAATGTACGCCCGCACACTTTGCACGGATAGGTTTTCTCACCCTCATCTGGACCTTCGATGCGTGCGTGCGAGGCTGCGGGAGGGTTTGGGTAGGTTGAGGGCGATTTTTGGTGTGCCTGGTGTTTTTAGTGTCATGGTTGTTTGAGGAAAATGTGATATGTTTAGTCTGTGATATCACAATCTAATTTGATGGAAGGAATGAAAGTTCAAGTTTAATTAAAAAATAATTAAAATAAAAAGAAATAAAAAATATTTCTCACTTAGTGGGCGCGGCTGGTCTGCCGACCCGCCCCTCCCACGCGGCATTTTTGGAGTATTTCTTTTGAATAGATTTATTGGTAGCTGGGATTTTAGACAAATAACATTCCGAACATTAGGCAGATGCAGTTGCGACTTTGGATATAGAATGCCTGTAAATAATTTTGATTAACCAATGTATAGCAACGCTGCAATTATTTATGTACACAGGAATATGTAACTTAACGAGCGCACATTCATAACAATTATTTGCGTATTTATCTATCTACATTATAATTTGAGTGGTTTGAGTTGATATTCGCTCACATCCACAGTTATGTCTTACAGTATCATGTATTAAACAATATTTGTAGAGCACTTGTATTTATACTCCAGTTACTTTACACCCTGCACGCATGGTTCCCGCTGGAAGCGTGCCAACGATTTTTTACGCATGCGATTTTCATAAAAAGTTTTTAAAAAGCAATCGTTGTTATAATGCTAAACGTTAACTTATTCACAACAATGATTTTTTCACCTTTTATTCAAAAATCGCATGCTTTATCATCATTGGCACAATTCCAACGTGAGACATAAATAAGTGCGAGGGCAGAGTATCATGTCCGCCGAGTATAGTAAATATATTTGATAGTGAATGTACATAGTAGTTGATAAACTTTTAGTAAGTTCAATCAACTACTACAGATAGTAAGGCATTGAATTGGTGCAAATAGACAACTCCTATAGACAATCCTTGGTCTGATAAATAGAAGCATAAATGAAGTTGTCTGTAGCCGCACTCATGTGAACTTGTGCATACAGCCGCAGCTGCAGTTTTGGTTACTAGGCAGCATGTAAATATGCCCATTTTTCCAGCCTTCAAATGATCACATGAGCCTCCAAGAACCTTGAAAACACTTATTTGATGTTTTCTGGATTTATAAAACAGAATGGCGAGACAGAAACTAAAAGATTTGATCAAATCCCTGGTTCAAATTGTCCCCAGGATTCACGCTTGGAATGCTCTATCAAATGGGCATTCTAAAGTAATCTGAAAGTTGTTCAGCGTTCGCAGCGGGGCGGCTTTTTAACGCGCTTATACGCATGCGCTATGTTGTGTATAGGGGAGCTAACACGTGAGCTTGTGTTGCTGTATCATGGTTTCCATGGCGACAAGTGAGAGCGGCCCTGTGCATGACTCTTACCGCTGGGAGGCGGGTGGACATTAATGCGACATTTTTGTGTGTTTCCTGTTTCTGATTGATGATTGAGAAGAATTTCAGAGTTGTTAGAGTTACTGAACTTTTTCCAATGTGTATGTATTTATATGTAACTGTATTTTTTACTCACCCATGAATACAGAAAATATAAAATACTTTTTTACCCGTACTCATGAGTACATGTGGATAAAATACTTCTTCCCAGGAAATTGTAAAAGTGAGTAGTACTTTCCTTCATAGAATATGTAAAAGTGGGTACCTTTTTCATGGAACATGTAAAAGCTATCGCATGTGAGCGATTTTCACACTGGAAGAGCTAACAGATGTCGTTTTTTTATGATTATTTCATATTTTTATAGGAAATTGACATGATTTCTTCAAGGTTTCTTTATTTTATCAACAAAAAAATTGCATTTTCAAATTTCTAAAATACATTTTATATTCATGTGTACTTTTTTAAAGTACGCGTACATGTGAGTACAGTTACTTTTTCAGAACGTATATGTATTTACCCAGTACTCAAGTATACATATTTTCTGTACATTGTCACACCTGCAGGAGTCTTTCTTTTGCGCACGCTAATGCCCAAAGGCGGCTCACATTGGGCTCCAGGTTCCCGTCGAGTCTAGCAAATTGATTGCTCATGAGAAGCACTGGGCTTTTGGGGGCACGATTCCATTTCTGTGGCATTTGGTGCCAGTTACGTGCTGGGGCCGTATTTGTTATCGTGGTTGCAAAGTTACGATTTGGTATTGTTTACTTGTGGTGTTAATGGGGGGATTTTACAGTTCCGGGTGCAAAACTAGTTGACATTTTGAGCACTTTTTTATTTTTCTTGAAAATGGAGAATTTCAAAGAAGTATCGGGACGGGTAGCTATATGTACATATTTATATGGAGTATAGGGAATGGAAATATATGTACCCTGGTTCCAATCCATTATGTTTTTGAATTGCTGGCTTCCATGGTAATGCTGCACAAAGAAAGATATAAAAACAGCAGACTCTGAGGCTTATAAGCGCTCATTTTTTTGTGAATATTAATCCACAAGATTACAAATGCAGCTAAAATGAACAGCTGTTTGAGAACAGCAAGCTCCATGACGACCGTTGCGTGATTTGCTTGAATTTGCTGTTATACTCGGCCAGGGGGGGGCGGGGGGGGGCTGCAGCCCCCCCCCTTCCCGGGGCGAGACCAGAAAGTGACCGGAAAATGCGAATTTTTCAACGTCAGCGTAAAAATTTTTTCGCGCAAGCGCGCATTTTTCACCACACATGATGTATTATCATCAAATTTGCTCCATGTGCCCTAAAATCGTGATAAATACACTCAATGTTGTGCTTTTTGCTGTTATTGTATGTCTATTTACCTACATATACAGCGTTCCATGGCGCTGGCGCCAACGCCAATGGCGCCATAGCGTGGCGCCTACTAATGGCGCCAGCGCCATCTCCCCATTCCGCCATTTTGTAGGTAAAATTTGGGGGGGGGGCGAGCCCCCCCCCCGTTCGCCGGCCACCGTAAACAAGCAGCCCCCCTCCCCGCTCAAAAATCCCGGATACGTCCCTGTACTCGGCTGACCGCATGGTATGCGTTTTCTTAAGGAAACACTCAGTCATGACGCCATCGTTAATAAAATAATTTTTTTCACAAATTGTTCAAAAAACGTTTCAGGAAAAAACATTTGTAGCATGTTCGTGACTTTTTACTTTTTAAAAAGGTATTTTTCGGGGGGGGGGGGGTGGGGGTTTGTGAATGTACGTGCATAAGTATCCTGCTCACTCTTTATTTACTAAAACATAAGTAATTTTGAATGCACTTTGAATACTTAGCGGTCCGCCGAGAATAACCTCACTGGGACGAAACATCTGCCCTGATCACATGCACGTGAATTCTGCGTCTTTTGTGTCCAGAACATCAGAAATCAATATAAGTTAACTTCTTGAACGCATGTAAATTGCCGTATTTCCTCGAATTACCCCCCGGGGGGTTAATTTTTTCAGAGTGGAAATTTTAAGGAGGGGTATTTCGAGGAAATACCGTACATATTCATCCTTCATCATACTTAAGGGCACGTTATTGACATAAAAAAGTTTCAAAATTACAAAAAATACCCCCCCCCATTCAGACGACCAGTGCGACAACGAAACACACAAACCAACCCGACCAAATAGATACACAAACAACACTTGAAACCACGCATTTGCATGATGTCAAGCGACGGCGGCGCGTCGCAGCGACAACAGCAGCAATTGAGGGCTGAGCAGCGCATGCGCTACATGGAAGCGATCGATTCCATGATCGGTTCTGACGCCAAGCTCAGGCTGTATGGTGGCGGGCAGGTAAATATTTTTGGGGGGGGGGTAATTTGGGGTGGAAGTTTTGTGTGATTGGGGTTGTGTGGGTTTTGAATTTAACGTGTTTGCTTGAATAATCCCCCCGGTTAGATGAGAGGAAAAATAATCGATTTGAGTAATTTTCCCCTTGAGGTCTATGATTATATTGATATGTCCAATTGGAACAAAAAGGCATGTTAGTGTGTTTATAAAGCATTTCTCTGGAATGAGTTGATGGAAAGATGCTTCAAAATTTTGACGAAAAAATAATTACTCCCCTTGAATAATTCCCCCTTAAAAAGTGACCAAAATAAACCACAGGAGAATTATTTGAGCAAATACGGTACCATACCGTCTATGATTTTGTAAAAAAAATTGGTATGAAACGTTCTGGATTTTTTCGATTTTGTATTTTCTCAATCAAGTCCGGCATAGTTTGCTACCGATTCAGTGATGATTCGCTGAAAGCGTTGCCGATATAGCATTTTTCCATCGTCTTTCGAGTAGAAATTATGTGATTGATATTTTTACATTATACTTTTCTTACGGCTTATCAACCAGGACATTCACAACATAAAAATTAGACAAAACTTCAATTCTATATCAAAATCACACCCGATCAGGTACGCGGCACGTTGACCGCATGGCGTTCTGATGGACAGCATTGGATCTTGTCCAACTTGCAGACGCCCATTGGCAACCTGCCAAAAGCTATTGTGCGCGCCAGCGATGTAATGGCTATTGAAGTGGACGTGCAGACAAACTGATTTTCAGGTGCGTGTTTTATGATCTGTTTAGTCATGTGAAAATATAGTCAAATGGAAACAACGGTGCACCCCAACTTTGGTCGACCTCCATAATCAGTATGTTAAATCTACAATATATTTTCCGTGTAAAATGGACAGAGACAACAAAAAGTTGGTGCCGAAGTCATGTGTCTTGAATGCACGAAAAGGAAAATAGCATAATTTGTTTACCTACTAACCTTCTCGATTTAAAATCAGCCTTCATGTTTCACATTTTTTACTTGTCTTTTCAGATCGTGCTTTTTTTACTTATTCATTATCATTCACATTCACTATCACTTATTCTAATGATCAATGGAACTAAAAAAACTGTCCCGAAACGAGTGTTTGGCTCGCATCGACGCGGCTATCAGTGTCTACAAACTTTTCGCCCCTCTAGCCGATTCCTACATGATCGATTACTTTATCGACAATCACTGGGACACTTTGTTATCGACCTCATGGCGCGCATATTTTGATCAATATAATCCGGACTGGTCGTGGCTTTTGGATACAAATCCAAATCCAAAATCACATTTGGATACGGGTCCCAAAAGTTCCCACCCGCCCCCGCTGAGTATGTGCGCGCTAAAACGCTGCACTGAGGTGTATAGTTTTGGTAGATTGCCAGATGCTGAACTACTGCGCCATGCGGAGGAGAGTAGTGGGAAGATTGAAAATTGGAGACATCATTGTTTTCGGAGGGTGAGTCGATTACAATATTTCGATGTAGATAATTTGTGCGCTGGTCCCGGGACCAGTATTAAAATGTATTCATATAATTTCAGACAATTTCGTGGAGTGTGGGGTAAAATTGACAAATCCCGGAGAACTGTCATTTTGTATCTTACCGGCAATTTAACATTTACGTTACACTTGACTGTTTACTAACCATGGCAAACAAAAATTCGAAAACGTTTTCGATTTTTTTCGGGTTTTCGAATTTGGATTTCACCACTACAGAAAACACTTGAAAGGTTATTTTAAACACCGCAGGTAAAATTAAAAAAGCGAGCCGAGCTCTCGTCAATCTCTTCCCTCCTCGCTGCGCTTCTAAATCACCATCCAAAATTGGCGGAAAATCTACAAAATGCCGTCGATCTCGGCGCCGGCGTGGGTCATTTAGCTAGGCGCATGGCACTGGATCATGGCCTAAAAGCTCGCGCAGTTGAAGCGGACCAAAAATTAGTGGACACGGCTAGGCTAATTGACGAGTCTTGGGGGCGTGGCGCGGCCGAGGTCGCCGATGCTGCGCTTGCAGTGCAGCATGAAGCTCAGTGGGTGCATCATGGTCGGTTTGATTTTGTGCCGCTGTACGTGCAGATATATGCCGTTGTTTTGTGCCAGTCTCCCGCTCATTTTTCATTATTTTCCATTAATTTTTTGACCTCGCATGATAGTATCAAATTTTACACTTTTGGGGAAAAATAAAATTTGGGCAAGAAGTCGACAAGTCCACTTAGTTTTGGGCTGAAAGTCGACAAATCCACTTAGCGCTGCTTTTTTGTTGTGAAAAAAGCAAGAAATGTGTTAATTCCGCCATAGACACCGATTTCTAAAAGTCGACAAGTCCTCAATTATCGACTCAATTTTAGACACCAACATCGCATCGACTGACGACAGTTCGACCAAATCCCGGTCGACACTTTTGGTCGGATTGCACACGTGCGGCGATCTGGCTGCAACAATGGCCAGAATTTTTGTGAATGACATTGGCGTCGGGGCGCTGATAAATGCTTCGTGTTGTTACATGAAATTGAATGGTGGCTAGGGTTCAAACGGGATCCCGATCCCGATCCCGGATCCCGTGAAAGTCCGGGATTTACCAGTCCCGATCCCGATCCCGATCCCGAAACCCCAATCCCGATCCCGAAATCTCAAAAATACCAATCCCGATCCCGATCCCGAAAGTTTTCAAATCCCGATCCCGAGAAACTCCCAAGTCCGGGATCCCGATCCCGGAAAAATGAGTGGAAATTATAAAAAGTGAAATAATGACGTTTTTGCAGGCAAAAAACTGGATGCAAACCCCCAGCGTCAATTTTATGCCACTTTTCTGGCATCCAACAGTGTTTTGAAACCTTTATGAACAACTGTGAATGCCAGAAAAATGGCCAAAATCTCTATCCCCAGAACCCAATCCCGATCCCGGAAAAATGCCTATCCCAATCCCGATCCCGATCCCGTGACCCCAATTCCGGCCAATCCCGATCCCGATCCCGATCCCGAAATCTCAAAAAACCAATCCCGATCCCGATCCCGAAACCCCAATCCCGATCCCGATCCCGAAATCTCAAAAAGTGAATCCCGATCCCGATCCCGATCCCGAAAAGTCAATCCCGTTTGAACCCTAATTGGTGGCAGCGACAATTTAAAGTATTACGATTTGGGTTTGAGTTCGGTGCGTCAGCGGGCAGTAAGAACCTAATGGCCCGACACGGGATCGGGTGACGTATGATGACGTGTTCCGGTGGACAACTTACACAAGCGATTTGACCCATGTCCAAGTCCGAGCGATGTTTCCCTAATATTTTGCTTATAATCGCTAACATATGCTCCATTTTGCTAATTTTCGTCTTCATAATCGCAATTTTTGTATATATATGGTTACCGTATTTCCTCGAAATACCCCCCCCCTCGAAATACCCCCCCCCCCCCTCGAAATACCCCCCCCTCGAAATACCCCCCCTCAAAATGGACACTATGAACTTATAAACCCCCCCCCTCGAAATACCCCCCCCCAAATTTAGTGTATAGAGAACGTAAATGACAAAGGCTGCGGTTTGTCATCTGGGTAATGCAAAACACACGTTAAAAACGATGACTCTGTTATGTGACAACAGTAATTATACGTCTACACACTTATACAAGTCTTTAGAGTCTTATAAATGGCGATTTTTGTTGCATTTTCGACCTCTGTTTACTGTTGTACTGTTGAGTTTACTGTAATGAAGTGTGTGTCAACTGTCAACTACTGTTGATCACTGGGGATTCAAAATGATCCTTTCTGGTAAACTCAAATGCATTCAAAGCTGATTTATAAGTTTACCAATGTTTTGGTACAAATTTCGCTAGTAAACTAGGTAGTGTGCGTCGGCACACTATTTACTTGGGGGAAGTTCCGCAAAATCAGAAGTGAGAAGTAAAATGGCAAAAGCGAAGTGAATTGAGAACTAAAATGGCAAAGAGAAATTACTTTTTATTATTATTTTTCTTCGCGTTGGCGAATTCACTTGCAATTTCACTTCGCATTTGCCATTTTACTTCTCACTTCTTAATTTGCGGAACTTGCACCTGTACACTGTTTCTTCCCATCCTCAAAACAAGTCTATTTCAGTCACGTCAAAGCGACGGCTTCCCCATGAGCAACACAGTGCGGTCCGCCCTAGACAAGTGCAACATTCCCAATGTCAGTTACATGGCCAGAGAACTGGCATGCCACGCTAACGAACGTTTAGCTAGCGACTTGGAAGCTTGCCAAGTCGCCGCGCAAAGCTGCGAATGCCCTACTTTTGGTAAAGAAGCACTGCATGTGGAGGGTAGGGCGCACGCTTTTAGGGCTGCAGCGGAAATGCTGATACAGGAGTGTGCGCCTGAATGGTGTGTTTGTTGGTGACTGATTTTTTGAAGAGTGAATTGATTTTTTTAATTGATCACGGAAAAACGAAGGGCACCATTTTTAGCAGTGCTTACTTTGAGCCGTTTTTAGCAGTGAGCAGCCAATTTGCTGCCACATGCTTCTCAAGTGAGAAGCATATTAAATTCCTTTTCTAAAATTACTTAGCACTATTCTATATCCAATTTAATTTCTTGTAAATATAAATACTCCCGTAGATACCTGTATACTGCGCTTTGGGAGAATAAAAAAATCTGTTTTTATTGGGAAAAAAATTAAATTGAAAAATGTATCAAAACAAATCAACCAAGCAGAAAAGTTTATAGATTTCTAGTTGTATATATTGAAAATACTTTTTACGTTTGCAGGCGCTACCGGCCACTGAAAGGCATTCCCCGGTGCACAATTGATTTGACATTCCCGAAGTATGTTGCTCTGCTATCTGAGGCGAATGGAATTGGCAGTTTTCCAGAAGAACCAGTTTTGCGTTTATCCGACAGGTGGGAATATTACTTATTTTATTGCGCATTAAAATGGTGACTATAGCAATGCTTGACGTTTATCGCGATATTTTTGAAATGATACGCTTCGTTTCGCAGTTACGTTCTTCCACAGCTCTTGCGTAGTACCAACTACCGTATCTGCTTGAATAGTTCTCCTTGAATAAGTCCCCCGCTTGAATAATTCGGTATTTATCTTCACAATTCTCACTCAGGCTCTCAAAGGATACATGTCGCTCCAAGGTTGCCAATTTTTACACCGTTCGAAAACTTGTCGCGCCCTTACTTGAAACTTTATTCATTTTGGACAGAGTTGAATTTGTTCGCGAGTCGATGGGTGATAACAATGTATCTATTTATGTTGTACCTTTTTGTGATCCGTGTGTTTCTCCCAGAAATTTGGCACTGGTAGTTGTGAAGAATGTTCTGGAATGAAATTCTAGCTACCGAATATAGTATTTACATAAACTTGTCCATTGTGTGCTTGAATTGACATAAGCTTAACCGCTAAACGTATCTCCCTGTTAAACCCGGGGGGCAGTCCCAACCCTGTAAACTGTAAAGTGAAGTGTCAAATGTCATGACAAATGTAAAGTAAAGTGCCAATTGTCATGCCAATTGTCAGTAATAAATTTTTTTTGATTGACATTTTACATGACATTTGACACTTTACTTTACTCTTTACATGGCTTGGGACTGCCACCTGGTGCCGATCCAGACCTGTAACATGTCGAATGTTATGCAAAGTGCCAAAAAACATGTAAAATGCCCTGGAATATGGCAAACGTACTTGACTTTCGAAACCTGCATGACATTTTACAGGGCACTATACAAAGCCCGGGACTGCCCCCTGGGGGCCGTACAAAAATGCACCTCAGTCCCACCAGCCAAATTGCCAGTGAGCGTGGCAAGGCGACCCACGGAACTTGCGCCGCACTACCGATCAACTGAAACTTTAACCGCCGCGCGGCCGACACGCGCAGTCGCCGCGGCGCTTGTGCGTCGGGATCCATGCATTGGTAATAAGCCGCCATTTGTTGGACGCGCCGCGGCGACATTGCGCATGTTCGCCACGTTTCTCGACTTCTCGGCTAGCTAGTTTCATGAGACGTTTTATTTTGGCAGTGCACTATTCCGCATGTAAACCCATCCCGCATGTTGACCCGGAACACCATTCAATTATACCTGGTATGTTGAAAATAGGTGATAAAACACATGACCTAATTATTTTGAAAGTGAAAATCTATAAGAAGTATAAAAATTGGGGAATTTTGGTGAAAATTAGGGTAAAATTGCTCAAAAACGCTCCAGATAGCTAGATAGCTAGGCAATTTGAGGGTGGGGGGGGGTGTTCAGGGGAATGTAGCCAAGAAAATTTGCGCCAGGGATAGATAGATAGCTGGGTGGTTTGGGGTGGTGTTACCCACCCCCCTTTCTTACCCCTGCAGGCATAATGGGTCTACATGCGGAATGGGCTTTGATGCGGAATGGGCCCTAGCCTTTTATTTTTACGTCCGAGTGCCGCCAGCTAACGGGGGGTGCCAGGCGCGGGGGACCCCCGGTGTCGCAGCCGCGCGCACTACTATGACACATTGGAGTTATAAAACGTCAACTGCGGCGGGTTTCTTGGCGACTTGTAGTTGTAGCCGAGCGCCTCCGTCTCGATGTAGTACCTGGCGCCGCCGGGAGAGTGGCGCGCCCAGTGCTTCCAGCGTGATGTGGCCTGAGGATGTCGTCCAGGTGGCCGTCACGAGCCCTGTGAGGTGAAAATGTCAAGTAGTGTCAATTGTCATGACGAATGAAAATGAAGTGTGAATTGTCATGGAAAGTAAAGGTGCCAATCCCAGACCCTGTCAAATGTCAAATGTCATGCAAGTGTCAAAAGACAGTTAAGTTGCCCGGCAAAATGGCAATTTGGTTGCCATTTTGCAGGGCATTTTACATGACTTTTGACACATTGCATGACATTTCACATTTTACCCGGCATTGTACAGGGTCTGGGACTGCCCCCAGTAATAAAATCTTATTTGTTTTGATAGACACTTCACAGGACATTTGGCACGACTTTACACTTACAGGGCTCAGGACTGCCCCCAGGGGGCTGCGCCCAGCTAGGGGCCCTATCGATCCGCCCTCCGTGCAGAATGGCCTTCCAGGCGCACTTCCTCGCGCTGTCCGTGGCGTGCACCTTGTACGCGTCCGGCCAGGACTCCGACATCACCAGCACCACTACCTGGTCTCCGCCGACCACCGGCGCGCCTTCCCAAATCCGCCCGAGCAGCGTGGAGTGCCTGACTGGCGTTTACAGATGGCAGCCGAATGGCACTGTTGGCACGGAGCCAAATCAATTGCAGTTTGAAACTTGCGCCGACACTGAGTGGTGTCTCGTGAAGACTTATTTGCCTGTGCGGGCACAGACTGTCAGTGCCCCGCCCACCAGGTGAGTTGGGTTTTTGGTGAATTGTGTGAGTGTGAGATTTTACCGTGCAGATCGTGGCTGATTTTTACGTATTTGTGTGGCTTAGTTTTCAAAAATTTTGTGTTTTCATTCGATCATTTGGTCTAATTTTATCAACTATTTGCTAGGCAATCTCTGATAAGGTGTAGCAATCTTTCAGAAGTTATAAATGTGCCATTGCTCTACACCTGCGTGCTGGACTAAAGTTTTCTTCAAGCGGAGACTTTTTGTGGGAACTCGCTACTCATCTAAACCCACTACTCATCTAAAAAATCCGCCACCCATCTAGTGCTATCCACTACTCATCTTTACCCCTAAATTGGTGGGGTTATGGATGGATAGTGGGGTATTTAGGTGTGTTTGCAGCATTGCAGCATGAGTGATTTGTCGCAGTGGGTTTAAATGACAAGATTAGAAGAGATTTCTCAGTGCTGGTTACAAACAGAGTGGGCATAGACTGCCATTATGTATGTCTTTGTGTTTGTAATCTATGCTATGTGAATGGCTAGGTGTGCACAGGGAAAAAGACAGACACAGAATGGGCACCAACAATGCCCACAATGCATCAAGCTGCCAGCACCACTGAACCACCAGTGGGGTATATATGGGTAGTGGGTTGCACTAGATGAGTGATGGGTCTAGATGAGTGGCGGGTCTAGATGAAAACCAGCACTGTCATTTTGGCTAAGCTTCAAAATTCGCTTTTTTTAACCAATACACCAATCTCCCATCCCTCCAAGACATGACTTCCAATGCGGCGAGCCATCTGCCTGCAAACGGGTCCGCTGGGACGCCGACTGGCAGCAGCCACGCAAGGAAGTCTTTGACATTCTGGCGGGCAAGAGTGCGCCCGACACCGGCGAACTGCAGTTCTTCTGCAAGCTGGAAGGGGGCGGAGGGGGAGGGGATGAGGTCGTCGAGTGGCTGTGCTGTGGCAGGGGCGACCTGGTGCCAGTCCCAGACCCTGTAGAGGGCCCTGTGAAATGTGAAATGTCATGCGAAGTGTCAATAGTCATGGAAAATGCCCTGCCAAATGGCAACTTGGTTGCCAATTTGCAGGGCATTTTACATGACTTTTGACACTTTGCATGACATTTTACACTTTACAAGGCGTTTTACAGGGTTTGGGAGTGCCCTCAGACCAGCGACGCGCAGTGGGTCGACCAGGTGGCGCTCGGCTACGCGCACTTGTTGAATGGGTCAGTTTTGATGTGTACTGGGACGATGTTTCTGGGCGTTATTCGGTTGAAAAAGTTTTGTGTTCGGATTGCGGTTCCGGAATTTTCCAGCTCTGTCATTATTTACATTTTGTAAGCAGCCAGTGTATCCAGACCTCAATACGCCACAACGTCAGAAAAGTCTTTGTGACATGTTCACTGGTGCCGGGAATTCGCGGCACTTTTCGCTATTTAGGGTTCTCAATTTTTTTGGGAAATTTTGTCGGGTTTCGGATCCAAAAAAATTGCTTCGTTGCCAGGTACGGTTGAAAAAAATGTGTGACTATGTGGGCCAATTTCCAACCTCATATTTCACCAATCCACTATCAAATACATAATTTTCCATCACTTTTCACAGCGGCGGCCAGTCGCCGGACGCAGTGGTGCGCAGCCAGCCACACCAGGAAGACTTCGTGAAAACCGTCGCTTATGCATACGACAATATGGCCTCCGTTCGCATCGCTGCTAACGTTATCACTTGTGCGCTTTATTTTTATGGTGATCGTGAGTGCTCGAATAAGTCCCCAGGGTGGTTATTTTGATTAGTCAGACTTTTTTGACTGGTCGGTTTTTCGAGCGGAGTAGTTTTCTGTCATCCAGAATATTCAGTAGTTAATTGTTGGAATGGGTTTTCATAAATCATATTTATTCAAGTATGAGTTCAATTAACAAGCTATTTGTGAAAATATTGCAAAAAAATAAAAAGCCCTTATTAGTTGAAAAATATTTTTTTCTACCGTATTACCTCGAACTACCCCCATGGGGGTTTATTATTTCGCCAGCAAAATTTGAGGGAAGTTTATTCGAGGGGGGGGGGTCAATTATTTCGCCAGAAATTTTCGTGAAATTCATACTAAAGAATACGCCTTTTCTTACACAAAAACGGTAATAAATGTGAGAAAATAGGTCAAATTGGGGCTATAGATGTACATCTGTACACAAATGAGCGTATAAGTGTAGCTGCGATGCAAATAAGTAGTAATAAATATACATGTACATTGCATACATGATGTACATCATTCCGGAGGGGGGGGGGTATTTCGAGGGGGGGGGGGTTATTATTTCCCCAGCCCATTTTGAGGGGGGTTAATTCGAGGGTGGTGTTAATTCAAAGGGGGGGGGATAATTCGAGGTAATACGGTATTTCATGCAAAATAGTTCTCACTTCTCATCCACCAGATGGGGGGTGTTATTCAAGATGGAAAATATTTTCCAGGGTAAACAGGGAGAGTTATTCAACGGATGGGACGTATTCAAGGGTTTACGTAACGCTATTCTCGTTTTTATTGTATTTACTTCCTGTATTCAAATACTTAAGCCTCCCCCTAAATCAGGGTTAATAATATTGGCGATATTACTCGCACTATTGATTCTTCTGGTGCCGCCACTGGTCGTCCTGCTGTTGTGGTATCGGCGTCACCGGCTACAACGACACAACGATGCCAGACTTCGGTGGGTTTGGGTTTAATTTTTTTTGGCTGTCACGTTTTTCGGGTGTCCCCATTCATTGTGTGTGGATAAATTCTGCAGATTGAATTTTAGAAGTGGAGAGGTATGAAAACACATTTTAGAAGTGAGAAGTTAAAAGTGAAGTAAAATTAGATGAGAGAAGTTGAAAGTTTACTTTACTTTCAACTTTTACTTCTCACTTCAAATCTCACTTGTGAATTTGCTTGTCTTTTAAATTTTGACTTCTCACTTCTGAAATGGGTTTTTTATATCTCTACTTGCGGAATTGTCTCCAGGTGGCAGTCCCAAGCCCTATAAGGTGTAAAGTAAAGTGTCAATTGTTATGCATAGTGCAGTGATCAAATATATTATGTTTGTTTTGATTGACACTTTACATGACATTTGACACTTGACTTTACACTTTACAAGGCTCGAGACTACCCCCTTAAAGCGGGAATTAGAGCTCAGCGTCGATTCGACGTGAAATGATGACGTGAAATGTTGTCGTGAAATTAATTACACCAGTGTGGATCATGCTACGGGTCTACAATTTTCTAAGGATAATATATATATCAATACCTTAATCGTGTCCAATACTGAGTGTTATCAGCCACAACTAGAGCGAATTGAAAAATTCAATTTTTATCATTTCACGTCATCATCATTTCACGTCACAGTGTCAGGGAACAACTTGACATTTTACGTCAGACTGCTGCTTGCAATAGTCTGACGTGAAATGTCAAGTTGTTCCCTGACACTGTGACGTGAAATGATGATGACGTGAAATGATAAAAATTGAATTTTTCAATTCGCTCTAGTTGTGGCTGATAACACTCAGTATTGGACACGATCAAGGTATTGATTCATATATTATCCTTAGAAAATTGTAGACCCGTAGCATGATCCACACTCGTGTAATTAATTTCACGACGTCATTTCACGTCATCATTTCACGTCGAATCGACGCTGAGCTCTAATTCCGGCCTAATCGACAACAAAACCCATAAAAACCTGTCTGAAAAATCAACCCCCCCCCCCCGTGTCAACCAACTCAACCCCCCCAAACCCCCTCAGTCTGCTCGCCACGACTGCAGCCGACCAAGAGAAACTGCTTCCCGGCGACGCGGTGCACCAACTTAGACACGCGCGCCGCCCCACCCATCACCAACACCCGGCGGCCCATAGCAAACGCAGGGGGTCGGACAAGGAGTTGGCAGAGTGCCTGCACAGACTCAGGGTGCTCGTGGATCAGGTGGCAGTCGTGGAGACTGTGAAGTGCATTGTGAAGTGTGAAGTGGGATGTGAAGTGGCTCAAGTTGTGGAAAGTGCCCTGGAAATGCGCCGTGCGAGCTAGTTTCCATGGTTCCAAGTTGAAAACTCGATCGAAATTTTTGTCGATCTCCTTAAACACGGACTGATCATTTCTGTAAACATAATAATTGCACTAGTGCGCTGAGTCTAAGTGGTCAGTTACGAGATGGTTGAAGCGTCAAATCAGCGTTCCCGTCGCCATTCAGTTTTTTAACGAGTTTTTATTGGAACCATGAAAACTAGCTTGTGTAGCCACAAAATAGCAAACGTGTTTGCCATTTTCCAGGGCATTTTCCATAACTTTAGACACTTTACATGACACTTCACACTTTACAGGGCACTTTACAGGGTCCGGGACTGCCCCAGGGCGCCGGCCCGACAACCCTACATGCGTGCTGGAGCGAACCGCAAAGCCCCAGTGCCAGGGCTCGTGCCAAATTGCTCAAACCCCTCGATTTTGTCGCTCTTAGAGACGCCGTTTTGAGGAGACGCGCGGTTTGTTGGGTGAAGGGTAAATATTGATGAAAAAATTGGCATTTATGAGTACCCAGATCAAGGAATCAAAGGCCTTGTTTTATCGAAATCGTTCCTTGATGCGGCACGTTCATTGGTTGAATAGAACCCTGACCTGAACCTATTCAAATGGGGGGTGTTATACAAGGGGGTAGTTATTTTTCCCTCCCACAGGGGGATTTATTCATGATACAAATACGGTAAGTCTTAAATCTTGGTGGTACAATTTATATACCGTATTTCCTCGAAATACCCCCCCTCGAAATACCCCCCCTCTAAATACCGCCCCCTCAAAATGGACACTATGAACTTAAACCCCCCCCTCGAAATACCCCCCCCCCCAATTTAGTGTATGAGAACGTAAATGACAAAGGCTGCGGTTTGTCATCTGGGTAATGCAAAACACACGTTAAAAACGATGACTCTGTTATGTAAGAACAGTGATTATATGTCTACACACTTAGGTATACAAGTCTTTAGAGCCCTAGAAAATGGCGATTTTTGTTGCATTTTCGACGTCTGCGTACGTTTTGACGACAATTTAGTACTTGGTTTTCAAAAAATTTCTGGCGAAATAATAACCCCCCTCGAAATACCCCCCCCCCTCGTTTAACCCCCCTCAAAAATCTCACTCTGAAAAAATAAACCCCCCTTTAAAATAAAAAAATCAAAATAAATAAATTCGAGGAAATACGGTACTCAGGTAAATATGGAATGTACAACTGAAATTTTTGTGGTCAGATTTTTGTCACATTAGTGGTATTACAAACACTGAATTCTTGAATAGGTCACATCACATCCCTTGAATAACTCCCTCTGTTGCCCAAGTGAGGAAAAAATACCCCTCTTCGATAACTCCCCATTTTCAATTCGGATTTTCAAATACATTTTCGAACTGAACGGGCGCTGACGCATTCTGGTGTCACCAATCTCAATTCAAATAGTCATCCCCGGGTTAGCGGTTCCCCCGCTTATCGGGTTCCCCGTGTTAACGGGTGGAATTCTGCAAAACGGGGACACGTGAGAACAAAATTCCCCCGATTGTAGGTTTTCTCGCATTCCCGGGTTACCGGGTGGACTTTTAGAAAGACGCCTGCATTTTTATATACCGTATTTTTTCGAAATACCCCCCCTCGAAATACCCCCGCACCCTCGTTTCACCCCCCTCAAAAATCTCACTCTGAAAAATTAAACCCCCTAGGGATATTTCGAGGAAATACGGTATGAAACATGGCTCGGTTATAGGGTCTTTTTAAGCAGTAAATGAAAGCATATCGTATAGAATATCAAATTTTCGAATCAAATCAAGTAATTTACTATTTTTTATTATCTAATATCCAAAATTGTGAAAAATGTGGAATATCGACTAGGTATTTTTCCTATCGGATGTCGATCATTTTTCCTGTTGAATATTGAACATTACATCCCCGGTTATCGGGTTCCTCGCATTATCGGGTGAGTTTTCAAGAATTTCACTCCACCCGATAACCCGGGGATGACGACTGTACTGTATTTCCTCGAAATACCCCCGGGTTGTTTTATTATTTCGCCAGCAAATTTTGAGGCCGGGGGTTAATTTGAGGAAAGCTTACTGTATAGGAGGAAATACAGTAGCTGCAAAAATCATAACACCCCCAACCCCCCCCCCCCCACCCCAAACCCCCCAGGAAGAAGAAGCGCGCAAAACGGCCGCCCTGCAAGACGGCATGCTGATGCCGAACGGCGAGATGCGCCGGTCGTCGGACGTCAGCGGCGGCACGTGGCTCCAGCGCGCCGGCAGGAGACTCAGCCGCGTCGCCGGCAGACACTTGAGATTGTCCAGGGGCAATTTCCACGTCGGCGCACACACGGCTAGGTGCTTTTTTTTTTTGGGGGGGGGGTCAAGGCCACCATTTCCGCGCTTTGTGGAATTTCTTGTAAAAATGTTTTACTTTTACTCATGAGTAAATGTCAGTAAAGTACTTTTGTCTTCGGAAAACGTAAAAGTGGGTATTCTTTTGAGGTAAAGTGGGCTCCAATTTTTGCTTAAAATCACAATTTTTGAACTTTTTCACCATCAAATTCACTAGTTAATGTGTTTTTGCCTATTTTTATGATATTTTGGATATTTTGTCCCTATTTTTAGCTTTTCTCTCCTTGAGTTTCCTAAATGCTCTGAAAAAGTCCATAAAAAGCCTGTTCGAAATATGATTTCTGTATTCGCGTACTTTCAAAAAGTAATTTTTCGGGGGGAAACGTAAACGTATTTACGCAGTACTCGAGTATCCGTATTTATCGAATAAATTAAATACATTTTAACAACTACCGTATTACCTCGAATTAACACCCCTTGAATTAACCCCCCCCCCCCTCGAAATAGCCCCCTAAAATTCGGCTGCGGAAATAATCAACCCCTCCTCTCGAAATACCCCCCTAAAATTGAGTGTAAAGGGAACGTACAAGACAAATAACAGTTTGTGATCTGCACAATGCAAAACACACGTTAAAACTGATGATTAAGTGAAGTTAGGGAAGGGTTTTTGTGTATATACAGTTATTTATGCCTATAAACACGTATACATCTATTTATGTAATTGTTTGATTTTTCTACTTCCGAGTATGGGGAACTTCCGAAAATTTCTGGCGAAATAATAGATCCCCCTCGAATACCCCCTCTCGAATTATCCCCCCTCAAATTTTGCTGGCGAAATAATAAACCCCCTGGGGGTATTTCGAGGTAATACGGTATGTCAAACTGTACAATGGAGATATCCAAGGTCTACAGTGTTGCATTGTCATGTTTATCATATTTTCAAATTTTCACATGTGTTTATGATATTGAATTAATGTTTTAATATTCGTGTTTATAACACTTTTTTAATTTAAAAACCTATTCCCAACGGTTTTTTTAAATAGTTCCATATTTTTTTATACATATTTTTACATATTGAAGCTTTGAAACCTGTTTTTTCATCGACAAACACCCCGCCACTCAATCTAGCCACACTTAATCCCTTTCCCAGCTCCGGCCACGAGGGCGGGTCGGGCGCCAGTTCCCCAGCGCACGATTCCGAACAACCCCCCGCCGACGCGCAGCCAGAAGAGCCGCCCGAAGAGAAACGCATGAACGTTCACGATATTACCAAGTTCGTGGGGGAGTTGTTTCTGGGGTTGTGGTATTTTTGTGGTGGGGATTTTAATGGAGCCGGTGGAAGCGAATCCATGGGGCCACTCAGTGGCGTAGCCAGGATTTTTGAGCGGGGGGGGCGGATTGTTTACGGAGCCCGGCGAACGGGGGGGGCGGCGCCCCCCCCCCCCCCCTAAAATTTGACCCCTATAGTAGGGAATTGGCGCCATGGCGCTGGCGCCATTCGTAGGCGCCACGCCATGGTGTTGGCGCCATTCGTAGGCGCCGCAATATGGCGCCATTGGCGTCACATACCGCTGTAAATGTATGTAATTTACATACATATACAGCGACATGGACACAATTGAGTGCATTTTAACCCAGCTTGAGGCAATCGCAACCTGTGAAGTAAAAATGGCTGTAATGTGAAGCAAAAATGCGCGCTTGCGCGCAAAATTTTTGAAAATTGACCCCGAAATCGTTGCAGGAGAACACATTTCCTTACATTTCCATGTCTCACCCCGGAAGGGGGGGGGCGGCCGCCCCCCCCGCCCCCCCCCCCCTGGCTACGCCACTGGGGCCACTGCCAGACCCTGCAAATTACCCTGTCAAATGTCGTGCAAAGTGGGAAAAGATATTTATGTAAAATGTCAAACGTCCAGTAAATGAAAAATTGACATTTTCCGGGACATTTGACACTTTACATGACATTTTGCGGTTTTCCGGTAATTTTACAGGGTCTGGGAGCCATTGCATAAATCGGGGGTGGCATTTTAAGGTGTGGGGGTTCATCAGAATTTCATGTCGTTCGGGGTTTGAGGTTTCGGTTTGGGGTTGGGGCTACGACTAACAGTTTCTGTTTCCTCGAATAATCCCGATTAAGAGAATGAAAAGCCACATTTTTATTTTATCCCCGATCATATTCCTTTCAGCATCAGTGAATTTGGCCCATCATTTTATCATGTAACTTCATTCATCGAAATACGGTACGCAACCAGTCTCTGCAAAAAAAACCCGCTCAAACCACCCCACAAAACCCCCCAAAAAGGTTCGCCTTTCCCACGTTGGACGAGCTCCAAGAGCGCGAGGAAAAGTTGAAAGAGGAACGTGCCCAACTAAATGATCAGCTCAGCGATATTGGACAGGCAATAGAGACTCTCAGATCTGATCAGAAGAAACTCAGGTCGGAGCAGAATACTACTAGAAGGTTTGTGGGCACTGGGGTGGTGGTTTATTTTACCGTATTTGCTCGAATAATTCCCCCGGGGAATTATTTTATCGTCGGACCTTTTTGTGGGGGAACTATTCGAGGGGGATTATTTTAAGGGTATTATCACTATCATATGCCCCTTAGATACTATGCCACTATCATTTAGAATTACTTTTCCCCCACTCCTCTTACAGGGGGGAATTGTTCAAGAGTGGAATTTTTAAGGGGGAATTATTCAAGCAAATACAGTAAATAGGTATATGAGTTTTCATTCTGTGGACCCTCCAGTCCCGCACTCAAATGTGATGTAAAATGTAAAATTCCCACCAAAAACAAGAGAAAAAAGTACTGAGGATTTGACATTTTAGATGGCATTTTGTTGAGTGCCGTACTGGCACCAGATTGGTGTTGTGGTTTTCGAGAAGTTATGTATTGAATGTAGCTATGTGACTGGGAGATAAATTTGTTGACATTGACATCCAATTTGTACTGACGCCTAACTTTTGTCAATTTTATCGATACCTATTTGACACTTGTCTTGTCACCTGAAATTTCGTGGTATTTGAGACTTTTCCCGATTTCTAGCGCCATTTGTCTTCAACAGTTACAATTTACCTAATTTCACATCCATCCAATCCACCACCATTTCCACCCAGTTCCCTCGACGCCCTATTACCCGAATACAACAGCAAAATACAGCAAAAAGAACGTCTTGAAACTCAGTTGAATTCTTTGCAACTAGAACTGCAGGAACTCACGCCGACAACTGAAAAATTGGGCAGGAAAAAATTGGAGTTGGAAAACAGTTTGCAGGCAGTGAACACGAAATTGGATGCTGTCCAACTTTCCGTGGCTGAGTCGAAAGTTAGAAAGTTTTAAGTTATATTTGATGGGACAAGGTTTTTGATGATTGCGTTTTCTACTCGTTTCGTATGTTTTACCAGTGGTTGCTACAAATCGCAACTACAGTAATTGCCTGAATATGCCACGTCCTTAAATAAGTCCCAATACCACGTCCCAATAAACCCCCGTTCACCTCAGTAGGCACCCCAACAACATTTTTAGAAAAATATATGTGCCGTAAATATAAACAGCACCATCCCATTTCGCGAACGCAGCGTCCCTAGCATTCCAAAAATCTTAAGAGATTAATTTGAAAATATAATAAAATATTTAGAACAATTTCCACTTATATATGATATTTTTATTTTTCAGGGTTTTTTTTACAGAGCTATTTTATTGTTTTTTCTTTTTGCAAAATTTGAAGAAAAAAACATAAATGTTTTTAAATATTTCCATTGTATTTTCCGGATTTCCCATGAAGATCTGATTATATTCGTTCTAAAATTTCCCTAACATTCAATCACATCACATTCACCTCCCAAACACCTCTCACATCTCCCCCCCCCCAGGCTCGCCAAAAAGACATCCGTTCGCACCTGCGCACGATCACGGGCGACTTGGTCCGCACCAGGCCGAGCTTGGCTGAGCTGCGCGAGCGGGAAGAACGCCTCGAGAGGGATCAGAAACACGCTGTTACGCAGGTCGCCGACCAGAAAGGGGAAGTCGACTATAGGATACTCACGTTGAAGATTATGCACCTGCAGGCGGAGAGGATAGCTACTTTTAAGGTTGGAGGGGTGGTTAGGTTTGGCAGGGTGATTACTTTTCAGTTGTCACTTTTTAAGGTGACAAAAATGTGAAATAATTGTCAACTGGAAAGTTATAAAACTGGAAAGTAATCACTTTTTACTGCCCTGCCCGCTGGACATGTACGACCCCGATATTTACATGTCGAGCGGGTCTACATGTTGAGCGTGTTTACATGTCTCGGGAGCCCACGTCGTTGGAGGGCCACAGGCGAAAGTCCTGCGACTTGTAAAATGTCATGTGAAGTGTAAAATGTCATGCAAAGTGAGATGTATGTCATATAATGTAAAGTGAGAAATTCCCGTTAATTCATTTTTTATAAATATTCTGTTTTTTCAACTGGGAATTTTATATTTTATGGACACTTGAGAGACATTTTGCATTGTCGCCCCTAGGAAGTCTTTTACCCCCTTCAAAAAAAACCCACCCAACCCCTCAACCTCAAACCCCTTACCTCCCCCTACCCACCCAACCCCTCAACCTCAAACCCCCTACCTCCCCCTACCCACCCAACCCCTCAACCTCAAACCCCCTACCTCCCCCTACCCACCCAACCCCTCAACCTCAAACCCCCTACCTCCCCCTACCCACCCACCCTACCCCCCAAGGCGATGCTCCTAACCGAAAAAAACGGCGCGGGAGGCGCCGACGGCGACATGCAGGACCCGTCTGACGACGACGACGACGACGATGATGACGATGAAGAGGAAAAGAAACCTACCCCTCCCCCGCCAAAGTCGCCCACTCCTGAGAAGAGCCCTACTCCTGAGCCTGAGCCTGAGCCTAGTGATAAGGAGGAGGAGAAAGGCACTGATAGGTTGAGTGTGGCCGAGCAGCCGGGTGAGTGCTTGCCAAGGGATTTATTTGGCTCTTTTTTAATTGTTCTAAGCTTTCTTAACTAGCATTTTTGTTGCGATTTTTGGTTGATTTGAGTTTGAGTGTCTGAGTGTTTTATGTCTTGCCTGTCAGCTTTTGCATTACAGAAATTCACCGTAGAGCTGACGCTGCACATCCACAATGAGCAGTAAAACCGGAAAAAAAATTTATATTGCCTTGTAATGACGCAGTCATTTTGCTGGCGCTTAGACATACCTAAATACCTAATGACAAGCGCTGTTAATTTGATAGCCTCCTTATTTTATCTCCGTATTTCTTCGATTTTATTGACTGTTCATTTACATTGGCTTGCTCGTTTACTTTGCCGGGTCTGTGGGGCATCCGAAAAATACATTGCCGTGTTCAAATACATTGGCGTATGAAAATATCGATGTATAATTATCCCATTTATCCTTTTATGTTTGCCACATTAGAAGTCTGACAACTCCTCCGCTGTGACAATTTACCTAATTTTTGATGAATGTAACGAGTTTACATTAAACATTTCACATTCATATTAACTCAACAAATGCACATGAAAAATAGACTCTGGAATATACAATGCCATGCTCATTCACTTTGCCATGCTCATTTACATTGACCCCCCAAAAAGCTTACGAAACAATACATTGACGGTCAATAAAATCGAAGAAATACGGTATTTATTAGGACGGTGTAGCATTCCGCACCTAAACCCATTCCGCATTTTATGTTACCCATCCCGCACCTGTGCCCATCCCGCACCTATGGGATGGACCAGGATGCAGGATGGGCCGAAATGCGGAATGGGTATAGATGCGGGATGGGCTGGGGATTAAGTGATTTGCGACCTGCATTGCGGGGGGGGGGGGGTAGGTGCGGAATGGGCCGCAGAACGGCGCGGTGCGGCAAAGTCAAAGGGCACACAACAATAGAACAGGCATGTAACAATGTGTTGCCTTATGTTTTGACGCCAACCCAGCACACTCATTATAATCTACCCCCCCCCCCCAACGTGTTGCGTGTCAATGTTATCAATTAAAAGATAACCGACATGCTTATTTACATGACATTACATGACAATTGCCACGCGTTTCGCGGTTGGCAATTACATGATAATCCGCGCACATGTTGCCGTTATCTTTTAATTGATCAGTGCCAACTGCAAAATGCATGTGCATTTTTTTGTCATTTATCTTTGGTATTTTGCATGATTTGGAAAATTTTCTCTGTGAATCGGTAAAATAAATTTTTTCATCACAGGGAATAGGTAATTTTTTCCCACGCTAGTTTGTTGTTCTGCCGCCATTGTTGCTCTGAAAAATGACGGAACAGCGAATTAGTGTTGGGTTGCACGACCCGGAACCGGCTTGGTTCCAGGTTCCAGTATGAAACGCTACTTTGACAAAGTTTTCTTTGTTAAGCATTCCATACTGGAACCTGGAACTAACCCGGTTCCGGGTGCCGGCTCATGCAACCCAACACTAGTTCGTTGTTCCGCCACCATTGTGGCTCTGAACAATGACGGAACAACGAACTAGCGTTAAGTTGCATGACCCGGTAGACCCAAGGACGTATCCAGGGGCCCCCTTCCTGGGGTGAGACCTGAAAAACCTGGGAAAATTTGTTTTTCAGTGAGAAAAAGTCTGATGAAGTTAGTCTGTATGCGCCAATTAATCTCCAACACTATCTTAATAAAAATCAAAAATAATATATTGATAGATAATGTCAATCAAAAGTTATGAATTTCCAAAAAACAGCCCAAAAAACGATGACTTTTGACTTTGATCAATTTTTTCTAGTAGGAAGATGACATTTGCGGATATATGCATGCATGGAAATGTTAAGTTTCTATATATGTAGATTCCAAATCCACCAATAAAAATTTTTTTTGTCACTAAGTAGTAAGGGCATGTTTGGTTCTTAGGCAAAGCTAGTCTTAATTGATAACATCGACATGAAACACGCCGCGACTGTCTGTTGGGGGGGGGGGGGGTTACATTATAATGAGTGTGCTGGGTTGGCGTCATAACATAAGGCAACACATTGTTATATGTCTGTCCTATTGTTGTGCCCTTTGACTTTGCCGCACCGCGCCGTTCTGCAGCCCATTCCGCACCTACCCCCCCCCCCCGCAATGCGGGTCGCAAATCACTTAATCCCCAGCCCATCCCGCATCTATACCCATCCCGCATTTCGGCCAATCCCGCATCCTGGCCCATCTTGCACCCAGCATCAGCTAGGTGCGGGATGGGCACAGGTGCGGGATGGGTTACATAAATGCGTGATGGGCTCAGGTGCGGAATGGGTTTAGGTGCGGAATAGGCCCTGGCCATTTATTAGTGCCACTGCTTCATTCAACGCTACAGTATGTCTCCATTCAAAACGAATTCCGCTCTGTTTAAAATTACCAAACCAATTGTGTCGGGGTCAAGCCTATTACGCATTTAAACCCGCCACGCATTTAGACCCGGCACGCATGTAATAATACCCGGCACACATGTAGACCACTTTTCATGGCACGCATGTTTTTTCATATCAAAAATTCATGTTCACTTCCACGATGATTTAGATTGTGTTCTGAGCAAGAACATACAGTCCGTGCAAACAAAATTGAAAATGATCAATGAAATGAGATTCACACACCAAATATAACAAATTAATTACTTTTAATTTTGCAAATTACTGACTTTCACGTTTTTCCAAATGTCTACAGTAGTTTTATTACCACAGAAAGCATAAGTGTGCACAAGAGTTGTTAAGAGTACTGAACTTTTTTCAAAGTATGTGTAAGCATAAAGTACAACTGTGATGTGCACTCGCTATCAACTTTTATGGCTTTTACTTCGCCTACTGAAGGGTCTACATGCGTGGCGGGTATAATTAGATGCGTGCCGAGTCTACATACGTTACGTGTTTACATGCATAAAGGCTCAGGGTCATTGTCTCGCACTTCACCACCCGCACTGACGCTTTGGGCCGCACGCAGCACCTCAACCGTTCTCAAACCCACGCACTTAGGTCGCGCCCGTCGACCTTCAGGTGGATCGGCGGGCGGCCGCGGCGGCAGTTCGTCGCCGCGCGGCGGCCGCGGCGCCGCCGGCCCCCCGTCGCGCCGCCCGTCCACAGCGTCGAGTCGCGGCGCCGCCGGCGCGGCCAGGTGCCAGCCCCGCACCCTGTAAAGTGCCCTGGAAAATGTCAAGTGTCACGCAAAGTGTCAAAAGTCAGGGAAAATGCCCTGAAAAATGGCAACTCGGTTGCCATTTTGCAGGGCATTTTACATGACTTTTGACACTTTGCTTGACATTTGACGCTTTACTCGGTATTTTACAGGGTCCGGGACTGCCCCCAGGGGTGCGGCGAGGGGCGCCCCAGCTGCCGCGGGCAGGGGGGCTCCAGCTGCGGGCAGAGGGGCCCCCGCGAGGGGTGCAGCCAGGGGCAGAGGAGTACCCCCCAAAGTGCGCGCTTTGAGTGCCTGAAGACGTTTTTCGTGCGATCCACGGTGCTGACAAAATTTGTGTCTTTTTTCTTTTTCAGAGAGGCAGGTGAGAAAGCTCGGTGCAAGCAGCTAGCCAGGTACCAATCCCAGATCCTGTAAAATGCCTTTTAAAATGTCAAATGTCATGCAAAATGTCAAATGTCATGTAAAATCCCCTGTAAAATGGCAAACGTACGTTCACCATTTTACATAGCATTTTACATGACTTTTGATAGTTTTTACACGACTTTTGACACTTCCCATGACATTTGACATTTTACAGGGCATTTTACAGCGTCTCGGACGGTTTCAGGGTAAATATCATAGTCAACCAAACATAGCCCAAGTCAATTGATAATTTTGTGGCGCTTGTTCCAGTGATTATTTATAGATCTGTATTGTGTGTGGTTATTTACTTCCTTTGATATTGATTGTGTACTCAACGATGGAAAAAACACAGAAATTGAACACAGAAACTCATTGAGTTTCTGTGTTTTTGTTTTACACAGAAACACGGAAACTCATAAATTTTGAAAAACTCAAAACTCAAATGAGTTTTTTTTTGGAGAACACAGAAACACAGAAACACGGAAACACAGAAAAGTTTTTTGAGTTTTTGTGTCTTTTTCAGCGAAGCAGTTGAATGCACATTAATTCAGTTAAACTAAACAAGATAAGATAAGCATCTATAGTATGTAAATATGTACATAATGTATTCATATTTTATAAGGGTACAAAAAAGAAATTCAAGATGGCATGCACATCTCATGGTGGATTTGACAATTTAAGTTTCGACATTTTAGTATACCTTATTACCTTGAATTAACCCCCCTTGAATTAACTCCCCTCAAAACGGACTGGTGAAATAATAAGCCCCGCCCCCCTCGAAATACCCCCCTCTGGGATGATGTACATCATGTATCCAATGTACATGATGTATTTACCGTATTTCCTCGAAATACACCCCCCTCGAAATACCCCCCCTCGTTTGACCCCCCCTCTCGGGACCACTATGAAACAATCACCCCCTGGGGGGTATTTTGAGGAAATATGGTATTACTGCTAATTTGCATCGCAGCTACACATAGACTGTACTAGGTTGTGTAGCTATCTACATGTTTATCTCAAATATATCCTGTTTGTACGCATTTATAACCTGTTTTGGGTACATATATGCCTACTATTTTCTGTGATCCTTACAAAACTTTCTGACGAAATTATAATGCCCATAGGGGTATTTCAAGGTAATATGGTAGTTGTAGTTGTAATTCTGTAGTCTTCCATACAGTGCACATCCATTGAAGAATTTTGGAGTACTGCGTGAATTGTCATTTCTGGGCATTTTGTTGCTGGTGTTGTGATGTTGATGTCCTCATTGTGGACATTTTTATGGACTTTTTTGACACTTGAATGAATACACAAATGTTTTGTGGGGTTAAAACATGTGCAAAACCAATATATTATAAGAAAACCACTGTTTCCAGATCGAAATGCTGTAAATCAAATTTTTTTGGAGGAAAACTCGATTTTTTTGGAAAAAACTTGAGTTTTTTTAGAAAAAACTCAAAATACTCGAGTTTTTACAAAAAACACAGAAATAAAAACAGAGTTACTCAAGTTTTTTTCAAAAAAAAAACTCAAAACACAGGTATTCATTTTTGAAAAACTCAAAACACAGAAAGTGTTTTTTTTGGAGAACTTACCCATCGTTGTGTGTACTATCTGTGTGCATTCATTTATGTCTATTGTTCTAAAATTGTGTGTTTAGATCATATAAAATAGGACAGATTTTAGTTGGTTTTTGATGCAGATGAATTCATTTTGTTGCCGTAGTAACTGTTTACATCATAATCATGGTTCACAATTTAAAAAAATAGTTCGTGATGCAGCTCAACTGTTTTTTTTAGGTACCTACTTCTATTTATGTCGCATTCCCAGATGAATTTCATTGAAATATTTGTGTCAAATCGGAATGCATTTTCTCAATGACAGAAACGATTCATTGCTCTCACCTCACGATTAGACAAACTTGTCAGATTTACCGTGTAAATATTATAAAAATGAATTTGTAGTAGCTGAGATATTTAGAAGATACTATAAAATTGAGTTTCTATAAAGTTCAATCAACTACTACAAACGTAAAATACCTACCGTATAGTTTCGAATAAGTCCCCCGGGGAGTTAGTTTTTCGTCAGTATTTCCAGTAAAATGTATGATCAATTTACTGCACAAATGGGGTAAATTTGGTAACAGAAATGATTGGTAGGAATACAAAATTTACAATTCAAACAGTGAAAACAATGTTAGTGAACTCTAGCTAAAATACAAGATAAATATTACATATATTTACATATTAAATGCATAAAACGTTTTTTGTAAATGTGAAATGTTATATAATGTTTCTACCCATCAAAGTGGGGGGGGGGAGGTTATTCGAGGGGGGAGTTGTTTTTCATCACACTCACAAGAGCGGGGGGACTTAATCGAGAGGGGGTCGTTATTCGAGAGGGGGGACTTATTCGAGGATATACGGTATATACGAATTTCACCACAATGTCTAAGTTGGTAACCATCATTTAAACTTGAAAGCTCTGGGAATTATTCCAGTCGAAGCATTGTTTTTTCTTTTGAACAACGGATTTTTACCCCAAATGATAACATGTATTTTTAGTAAAAAAAGTTTGATTAAAGCGGCGTTTACACTGAGTTCTGTGCCGACAAAAGGTGAAGCGAAAAACTTTCATAATTCCTGAAAAAAGTTTCATATCTGCAAAACAATCCACGTAGGTATATATACTCACTAGTCGAGTGCACACGCATGCCAATTCGCAGATAATTCGTGCATGTCTTTCAAGACGTGAAAACAAATTTCAGTTGTCGGTTCGGTTTTCGTTTTGAAACCGAACCGACAACTGAAATTAGTTTTCAAATGGTCATAAGTCTTGAACGACAGGCGCAAATTATCTGCAAATTGGCATGTGTGTAAACTTAACTAGTGAGTATCCTTCATTGTTTTTTCTTGTAGATATGGAACTTTATTCCGGAATTATGGAACTTTATCACTTGATTTTTTTGTCGGCGCAGGAAACCGTGTAAACGCCGCTTCAGCAAAAAAATTACTACAGCAATGTAAATATCAAGAGATCATGATTTGCGTGGATCCTCTCACATTCAACTATTCCCACAAATTCTGACTGCGGAGTACGACAAGATATTTTAATGATGAAACAGAATTTCTCCTATCAATTAACCGGCATCCGCAACAGTCTTCGACAATGAGATTTATGAAGTAAATGTACATCAAAAATACACATGGTAATTATCACTAACACAGAAACCACAGATGCTACAGGGAACACACTTATTTTAATCTGCAGCGACCCACATTTTGTAAATACGCGCCGCACATTTTGTAAATAAATACATTTATTTTTGCACTCATGCGCCCTCACTGATAAAGAGCTTTTCAGCCAGGCACATAGAAATGCGCAAAAACTACGAAGCCACTATTACACCACAAAAACTTGAGAAACCCATAAATCTCCTTAACACATTTGAGCTTATCAGAATGAGGAGTTTGTTAAAATAACTACCTACTGTTGTTTTCAAAATCATTCATTCTGGTAAAAATTTGTGTGTTCAAAACAGAGTGATGAAATTTTTTCCCCACCTTTGAACAGCGTACTAGTGTGCATGTCGACTATGGGATAAAAACGGAGTATGTTGATAACATTGCACATTTTGAAACAATAACACAAGTGGCACGTGCAATCGATGTCACAGCACACCAAAATGCATGCGTTCCCTGTACCCACTAAATCCAACCCCCCCTCCCACTCAAAAGTGACTCCCCCAACCCCTCACTCCCCCTTGAGCCTCTTCTCCCCCTCGGGCTCGCTAAAGTGCCCCTTATCCCCCCTCTTGGCTCCGTCGGTGAGCTCGGAGCGCCTGGCGCCGGCGGGGCGCGCCTTGGCGCCGCCGTCCACCTCGGCGAAGCGGAAAAACACGGACAGGAGGAAGGTTACGAAGAAACCGGACAGCATGAATGGGGTCACGTGGTACATTGAGAAGACGTCTAGTTGGAAGTGTCCATGGACGTTCCATAGGAAGTGCACCGCTTGTGTCTGGTGGGGGGGGGGGGGGGGGGGTTGGCGGTTGTTTACGGGGGTTTAAGTTTTTTGTGTTGAATGTTGGGCTAATTAGTCACCTTTCGGCCCGTTGTGTTGAGGTCAGTTTTGTAAAAATATCTCGGATATTTATATATTATTTAAATCAGAAAATATTTAAAAATATTTATTTTCCCCATGATTTTCCAGTGAGATTGAGTTCTTTTTTCTTTTTGAAATACTTTTCCTTTCTCTTAGATTTTAAAAAATATCAGAGAATATAAAAATACAATGTTTATATTTATTTATATTTTTCAAGACTTTCTTGAGACATTTAATTATATTTTCGTTTTGAGATACCTACTTTCTGAGATTATATGACAGTCAATTTCCTCATTGTCATGCATTTTTCTATGATATTTTAACTGCAGTAATGGCACCAGCGCAACTACTTTAGTGACACTGCCGATTGTCGAAAAAAATTCATAAAATCCGTAATTCGTTTTTTTTTGTAAAATTTGTAAAGCAAAGTGTGAACATTTTCGATTTTCGACAGCTATACTCGGCAGACATGATACTCTACAAATAGATATGATTTATGTGTTTGGTTGGCAGACGGCCAACTGAAAACTTATGCATCAACATTTCGCAAAAGGAAAAAGAAAAAAAAGAAACGTAAACACCAGAATTGACTAAAGTGATGACGTCATGATGGGGTGTTTCCTCCGGAAAAATGTACGGTGTAATGTCATCCGAGTATAAAACCTTTTTTTCCCGATTTCACCATTCCACAACCCCCCAAATAACCCCCCAACCCACCAAAATCCTGCCAACCACAAAGTATTTCGCCTCCCTCCTTTGAGCAAAATGCGCCACGTAGGGCGCTGTGTAGGCGCTGCACAAACTCAGCGATGCAGATAGACGGCCGAAACACGCGTGCGCTCCGTCCAGGGGGAACTCCCGTTTGATCTGGTGGGGGGGGGGGGTTATTTGATGGATATAGTCGGGGGAAATCACACTAAGTATGGTTCAACTACCATAACCCGTTTGAATAATGAACCTAAACTATGCGGATTTTCATAAAAATATTTCGTTTTTACTTTATAATAATAAATTACGAAATTTATCACAATATTTTATTCATTTAATTATGGTAGGATTCTGCAAATGCTTTGCGGTCCGCCGGGTATAATGTTTGCCGTGAACGTAATTAGCAGGTAATGAGGTGACCTAATTAGTTGCTGAACTTTGTCTATGTCTATGTTCCGTATGACTCAATTCTGATATACCTTGCTTGATAACGAATTCACCGCAGCGTATTAGGCACATAAATTACGCACATACTGTATTTATTTGTTCGAATAATACCCCTGGAGAATTGTTTTTTCGTCAGACTTTTGTGGGGAACTATACGAAAGGGGATTATTCAAGGGGAAGAATTTTTAAAATCAAAGTTACAAAATAACGTGCCATTTTTCATCAAATTGGGCATAATAAATTGATCATATGCCTTAAGGGGGGAATTATTCAAGGGGGTTATTTTCCTCACTCGTCTTACACAGGGAGAATTATTCAAGAGGAGAATAATTCAGGGGGAATAATTCAAGCGGGAATTATTCAGCGGGAATTATTCAAGCAAATACGGTATTATAACGTCCACACAAACTCACGACAGTCTTGAGTATCTGCAGCGGGAACGCGTAGTGCAACAACCCGGTAACCATCAGCGCCGCCGCGTCCAAAGCCATCGCAACGGCGATCCAATTGTTCCTGGGGGCACTCCCAGACCCTGTAAAAGACCCTGTAAAGTGTCAAAAGCCCTGTAAAATGTCATGTGCCATGTAAACAACCCTGTAAAGTGTCACGTGTATCCAAATATTTTTTTATCGTATCCAAATCTTATGTCAAAAAGTAAGATTTGGATACAAAAACATAAGAATTGGATACAATAAAATAAGATTTGGATATACATGACACTTCACGGGGTATTTTACATGACATTTTACACTTTACAGGGTATTTTACATGACACATGACATTTTACAGGATCTTTGACACTTTACAGGATCTTTTACAGGGTCTGGGGTGGCACCTGGACACCAAACCGCACGCGTGCATTTGACCGTTGGCCATTAGATCGCCACCGCAGCCGCAACACAGGCTATCTGGCAGCTTGCCAACTCTGGTCTGCGCAGAGTACTGCTGGCAGTGGTGGGCCACGGTGCCGGCGCGGATCGAGTGCACGATGTTGCCGAGCATGGACGAGAAGAAGACGCACATGTAGAGCAGGGGGAACTGGAATGGTTGAGGAATTTTCGTGTGTTTAGGGCTAATTCCGCGAAATGTGAAGTGAAATGAGAAGTGAATTGTGAAGTGAAAAAATAAAAAAACGTAAAGGATTATTTCTGGCTTGCGTTACTGAAAGCATTGTTTCTGAACACGGTAATGATGATTTAGTGGGAATCATGCCAATTTGGAATTGAAAATGTTACCGCTTTCAAAAAGATAATTTCACTTGACCTTTTACTTCACTTTTTGCGGAATTGGCACCAGGAGAGTAGATTTTGGGATGGAGATATGATAAAACACGTGTTTGATAGATTAAATCGCACCTTCTGATTGAAATGCAGCCCCTTGCGCTCCCACATGTTGTAAGTGGAGTAGCCGACGGCGACCATCATGAAAATATTTGCCTGCGCGGTTTTAAATTAACCTAATAAACGCCAAAACAGTTGAAACGCGTGAGACCCGAATAACGTACGATGACAACCAAATTTCGAAAAGTTTTCTAATTTTGTATAAAATATGTAAAAAATGCAGAAACAGTATCCCAAAAAATTTCAACGTCACGTGGCTAGGTATACCAATTGCGGCAGGAAAATATGTGTAATTGTGTCTGCGGTCACAACTTGGCTTCAGCAAAAGATGTGTTCAAAATTCGAAAACGCAACAATTCAATGGAAAAAATACAAACATTCAAAACATATTTTTTTAAACGAAAACTATATTTTCGGTGAAAAAATGGAAATCCGAAAAGTCATTATCGAGAAACACTCAAAAATCTAAACACATCTATTCACCATCCTTACACCCCCCCCCTCGAACCAGCACGGTGCCGAGCATGACGCTCGCCTGCAGCGCCCTGTCCTTGGTGTTGCGCAGCGCCAGCCTGGGCACGCCCATCGACAGCAGGTGCGCGCCCACGCCGCGCAGCAGGAACACGTGCACCTTGTCCAGGCTCCCGCCCGTGGTCTGCGGGAGGGGTGGGTGTTGTGTGAGGGATTAGGTGTTTAGAGGGTTGGGTGGGAGACTTTTGTGGAGCATTCTGTGTGTGGATGTCAAAAAGGACCTCACGAAAATGGAAATGTTAAATGTAAAGTGCCAAAGTTTGGAGATTTCCTTTCACCGAAATTTGTTTCCTTCACTTTCTTGCCAGATATTTTTAGTGCCAGAAGGGGCACACTTTAGGGGCCATTTTAGTCCCACACACTATTTGACAACAAAAAAGGTCAACTAAATTCAACTGAATTTTGGTTAATTGTGTGATTTCAACATGCCTATGTGATAGTGCATAGTTTATTTTATATAGTGACACTTGATTTTCATTGTATCTGTCAAGTGTGATGCTCTTAAAAATTATTTTGTGTTATTTACCCTGTGTGTTGACATTCAGTTGACATTTTTGCGATGTCAACTAGTTTGTGTGGTCCCAAAGAAATGTTTGCTTGTCGGAAAACGATAAATTGAAACCTGAAAACATTTTCCAGCGTCGAAAATTGTAAAGGTAAAAATTTCGCATTCGGAAAACGGGCAACGGAAAGTTGTGAACACTAATTCCGGGTTTTCGGTACCTTTTATCTTCAGAAAATCTTCACACTATTCAAACACACCCCTCAAAATAAAAACAAAAAAACCACCTGCGGCGCCAACACGATCTGCGGCGCAATTACCAACGCCAAACCCATGATGCACTGAGCAAAAAACGCATCGGCCATCCAAAAAACCCTCCTGCCGCACGGGATGCTGATCAAAATGAACAAGGCGCACACAATGTGCACGGATTCGATCTGTTTCAGGTGCAAAGCGTGCACCCATTGCATGAATGAGACTGATAGACTAGGGCTGGTCATTTTTGGATGAATTTGCTCGCTTGCGGGTGGTAATTTTTTCAGTCTGCGAAGTATATTTAGCATATACCTAGTGGAAAATTCCCAACTCAATGGGGGCCGGCACACTAGTTGACACAGGTTGACACTATTTTGGAACTGATCTGTGTCAACTCAAAATTCGGCTTTACGTAATATTTATATTTTCAAAATTGACGCATGTGCGTTTGGAGATCGCCGTATGTAGTGCGACACCTGAAACCCAAATCTGAGTTGACACAGACCAGTTGACACACACTTGTCAGTCAACTAGTGTGAGGGCCGCCAATTGCAAGAATCTTCACAGTCAAGCACCCACCTTCTATTTACGAGCCTTCCCTAGCCAAATCGAATTCACGCTTCGAACGCCCTCCCAAATGCAGAGCGGCCGCCGGTCCACATTGGGCCGCGTCTTGGCTCCTGCGTTGCACTGCATGAGCTACGCGCGCGCGCATAAATGCATATGCAGTGCGCTGCACCTGGGCCCGGTCCCAGGCACTGTAGAATGTCAACTGTCAAATGTCAAGTGTCATGCAAAGTGTCAAAGGTCATGTAAAATGCCCTGCGAAATGGCTACTAGTCCCAGACCCTTTAAACGACCATGTAAAATGTAAAATGTCAAGCAAAGTGTCAAAAGTCATGTGAAATGCCCTGCACACTGGCAACTAGTCCCAGACCCTTTAAAATGCCCAGTTAAATGTCAAATGTCATGCAAAATGTCAAAACTCATGGACAATGCCCTGCGAAATAGCAACCGAGTTGCCATTTTGCAGGGCATTTTTCATGACTCTTGACACTTTGCATGACATTTGACATTTTACAGGGTCTGGGACTGGCACCAGGGCGCGTGCGGCAGCGTCGCATCGCAGTGCGCAAAAGCCTATGGCCGCTGGCTCGTGGCTCGTTTTGTATCGATCGGAACGGCCGCTTGGCTGGTTTGCATCTAGGAATCTGGAAGGCGACCAGTGCGTTGAAGGATGGGCGGGGAATTGACACTTTTGCGGGATTTTCAAATTAAATTTGATAGAAACCAAATAAAATTTTTGGTTTCCGCCAGCAATGTCAAGCATCTATGTAATATTCAAATTGAGGCGTCTACTTCTAAAAGTCGACAAGTCCAAAATATGAAAATTTCGAGTTAGGCCCGGAAACGTCATCTGGGGCTACTTCCACACATTTTTTATCATTTTCCATAACATTTTTGACCTCACATGCTGTGTAACATTATCGTAAAATGTAAAATCTTTAATATTTAAGTTGACGTTCTTATGTTCGCTTTTATATTTAATTAATTCAATTTATTACGATTCCATTTTTATTCACATTCCATTTCTTAACATCTTCACATTCGCCATTTGATATCTCAAGCGATGTTGTTTACAACGTGCGCTTCACATCGCTCACATATTTAGATCTTAGTCATTGCTCACATTCCGCCACATTTCCTTGACAAGCAGCACGCAAATACGCCGTCATGTTTATGTTAAGCGGCGGGCCCGCCCCGAGTGGGGGGCCGGGCCCGCGCGCCATTTCAAATGCTGTCTGGCTTGTCTCACATTTTCACTATCTTGCCAGTTTAGCTCGCTTTTCATCGGAGAAGCGAGCGGGCAAGGATTGAACTTTCACAATTGGAAATGTTGGGTAAAAATCGGAGATTAGAGCCGACCGATTGGCCCCAAACCAATCGCCGTCGGTCTGGCCCTTAAAAGCTGATTTCACAGCTAGAATTGGCAGTGTTTGCAACCTCATCAACTTCACACAAATCTCTTCCTAGGATCTAAATAAGCGCCGTAGTCACTTTATTAAGTCGCTTGTTTTTGGTGCTAAGTTTAACGCTTGGTGCTTTAAGTCACCTCAGTGCTTTATTTCACACCTGCGCTGTTTGAGGTGCTTTATTCACAACCGCGCCACTTAATTGTCGCCTATTGTCGTAATTAAGTGCCTTCTTTTAATTGCCTTATTTCTCCGGTAATTAGAGCTTCTTTTACGTTTTATTTAAGTAATTAATTTAGTTGTAAATTAATTCCTTTGTTTACGTATATTTTTATATATATTTTATTTACATTTATTTCTTTGTATTTAATTGTCTAAATAAAAAATCGTTCGTCAAAACCTTTGGTAAACAATCTAAATTTGCTTCACACTAACTCACGTCAATTCACTTCAACTCAACTAATCACATTTGATAAAATAACGGAACGTCAACTAGAGACGACGCTTCACGTCAACTTACATACGTTCACATTTGTCCTCTTCCTCGGTTAGGAATAGGAGCTGGTTCACAAGTCAATTCAACAAGTTCCGTAATATTTTACATGGCGCAGCGAGCAGGGTGACTAATTAAACTAATTGGTCACTCTAATTAAGTCGTCTCGCGCGAAATTTCATTGGAAATTGGTTTTCACAGCCTGAGTCACACGCACGAGGTTACGGTAATACGGTTTTGGACGCAAAATCGTTATTAGCGCGTGCATATTTACTTACGATTTTACAAGTACAAGTCACAAGAAACGAAATATTTATTTTTATTATTTTATTTCGTTCACAGCTAGCTACCACTTTGCTAATAAGCAATCAATCGATCGAGATTTGCTATGGAGGAACGCGTACGCGCTCAGCGAGGCGTCGCCGCCGCCGCAGCTATGCCTGTGAGCAACGTAGATGAGTCCGACACAACTCATCCGTTGACTCAACATAGCCGGGCGTTGACTGGAGTGCGCAACGGAGTGCTACGTTTCACATCCAAACCGATTCCTAAAATCGTCAAAGACGAGTCACAACCCGCCGCCGTAAACATACGCGCGGCGGAGGAAGTATTAGAATTACTTCAGGCCTACGGCTACCAAGCCAAGATGAAACGCTTGGACCTGTCTACGGCTATGGACAAATTCACAACTATAGTCCAAGATTACATCACAAGCCTAGACAGAGACGAAGACGGAGTGGCCAAAGAGATAAAGAGCGCCAACGCAAAATTGGAGCGCGCGCTCTACTCGGGCTCGAACAACGCGATGATGCTCATGGATGAGCTGGAATCGAGGATGGCGACCGGCCAAGCGCAAATCAAATCCGCGGAAAGGTTGATACTTTCCTTGAAAGGTCAGTCAAATGTCAATGTTGATTTAACTACTCAACCCCCTTCACAACCCCCTTACAACAATGTCAATATGGGAAGTAGTTCTCAACCTTCACAACCGGAAACTTTATTAAAGTTACCTAAAATCGAGCTTGCTAAATATAACGGTGATCCGTTAGAATGGGCAGCTTGGTGGGAGATTTTTCGAGCTCAAATTCACGACCGAGCTAATTTGTCAACTGGTATGAAATATACATACCTCAAGCTCAGCCTTACCGGTCCAGCAGCAGAACTGCTGGCCGGATTAAAAGGTGATGGTCGAGATTACATCACAGCGGTCACTATGTTACAATCAAACTTTGGTGAAACGCATCGGGTACAAGCAGCCCTTTGGGATAAATTGTATTCACTCGAAAAACCTTCGTCAAGAGGAGACTCTCTCACAAATTTCACACGAACCCTTTTGTCAACTCTCAATCAACTTAAAGAAAGGGGTGAGAGTGTCGATTCTGGTGCAGTGTTAAGAATAATTCGTGGTTATCTTCCCGATAATATTGTTCTTGCCGTCACAGAAGAACACCGGAATTCGATGCGCACCGCTGTAACCGGCGACACCGAACTCACAGTCGTCAGGTTTGTTGATGCATTAACTACCATTGCTCGTGCTCGGTTAGATGCGATGAAAACTGAACAACAAAGTTCACAATCTTCAACTGTTGTTCAGAAATCACAAAATTCATCATTAAAAAAGCCACAAAATGGAGGAGGTTGGCAACAGCAAAAGAAAAAAGGAAATAAATCACAAAATACCTTTTCAAAACCAAAACCTATTCACAATACGGTTGCTTTTGCTGGTACCAATGCTAACGTTGGTAAATCACAAGGAAAAAATAAAAATTCCACTCAACCTCCCAGAACTCCGGCGATCGGAGCGATTAGTCAAAAGCAATCCTCACAACCTGCTGCTGACTATCGCAAGCCGAAATTCGAGTGCTTGTTCTGCGGCATCAAAGAGCACTACACAACCGACTGCCCTCAATACGTCACACCGAGAGAGCGCACTGAACGGTTACAAGCTTTGGGCGATGTGTGCACGCGCTGCACGCGCAGAGGCCATCAAGCGGCACAGTGCACTCAACGACTGAGTTGCTACTATTGTCGCCAGATTGGTCAGCATCACGGGGCGTTCTGTCCTACCAGACAGGCACCCGCCAGGCGTCAGGTAAACAATTCACAAAATAAAGCCTTTGTCAAAGCAACGAGCGCTAATTTTGTCAACGCTCAGGTAATCACAACGGGCGCGGCGTCGTCACATGCACCGCCATCGTATCCGCCTTCACACACGGAACCGATGAGCGTGTGTGTCATCCCCCCGGACGAGAACGATTTCCGGTGGAGACAGAATACGCTGTATCAGCTGGACATGGACGGCCCGCTAGACATGGGCGAATGGCCGAGGCCCGCAAACGCGCTACAGGCGAAAGCTCAGGAGGAAGCCCGCAAGTAACACAGCGAAAACGAGCTGTGGACGACGCTCCGTGCCAACCTCATCCAGGAAGGCACAGATATGGAGACTGTCGAAGCCAAAATCCGCGGCTTCCAGCAGAAACGGTACGAGGTGTACCCACACCTCAACCCGAACCAAATGTCATCGTCGGTGCCACTTCAACCTAGTCACAGGCCCACGGTGGAGGTACTGAGCGCACAGGCGGGTTACGGTAACCCCAACGCCGCTACCAGGCAGCAGGCCGAACAAGAATGTGAGTTCGATTTTGCACCTATTGTTCGTTTGCAAGTGGCCCAGGCTTCATTAATTAATAAAGACGCTGAATTAAATCGAGTCACAGACCCTTTGTTAATATTCTTTGACACTGGATGCGAATATTCATACATTAAAGCATCCGTGGCAAATGAGTATAACTTTGAAAACAAAGGAGATGTTGTTCTTCAAATGAACGTGTTTGCAACAAAAACGCCTGTCACAGTCAATACGTTTTTGGTCGAGGCTGTCATGCCTATTTACAAACACGTCGACAATAAGGGCAATATGTTACAAATTCCGCTCACTTTACGTGCAGTGGATAATTTGGCAACATATGCGTGCCCACCTCCTTTGTCACAAGATGACAAAACAGTCATTTATATTGTGTACGGTGATCACGCACAAGAACAATTCGCGGAACCGCTTGAATTGACCGAAATGACTGATGAGTTTTGTCACAAACTATGTCAACCAGATGTAGTCATTGGTCAAGACTATTATTGGAAGTTCGACATTCGACCAACAGAAATCGAACTCCCATCTGGATTGATCATAGTCGAATCAATACTTGGATTGATGCTTGGCGGAAATGCGTCATCACAGTCATTTGTCACAACACCCGACATTTCGCCACATCAATTCATGGTTTCATGCAGTTCACATGCTTCATCAGCTGTTGCTGTTGGCCAAGAGACATTATTTCAATTTCACAGTCTCGAGTCAATAGGTATCACAGATGATCCATTATCACATGATGACGACATAGCTGAACAGTTAATTCTGGAATCAATTACTCTCGATCCAGAAACTGGTCGTTATAGCGTAGATTGGCCATTCAAATCAACCATTCAAGAATTGCCAACCAACAATGCAGAAGCATTTCGTCGCTTTCTGTCACTGTTGAAACGGTTTCGAAAAGATCCCGATTTATTCGCCACATACGCGAAAGTCATCTCAGATCAACTTCACAAGGGTGTCATAGAACCCGTCTATGGTTCACAAGATGGTTTGCAAGAACACATCTTACCTCACCAACCTGTCATCACACCTGGCAGATCGACAACATGTCAAATAGTGTATGATGGTTCTGTAGGCAAGCCAAGTCTCAATAATTGCTTATTTCGAGGCCCAGTTCTCACACCACTGGCGCTCGGATTAATGCTTCGCTTCAGAGCCGGAAAAGTGGTGTTATTAGCAGACATTGAGAAAGCATTTTTACAAATTGCTCTTCACCCAAAATCACGCGCATTCACAAAATTTTACTGGCTGCGTGATGACACCATTCCATCTCATGAAGACAATATTCAAATGATGCAATTCACAAGGGTGCTGTTTGGTCTCACATGCAGTCCATCCATTTTGTCAACTGTTATCAAATATCACCTAGAAGCGGAATTAGCTCACATGCATCCCGCTGAGACCAATGAACGAATGAAACTGGAGCTGTTGCTCAACAGCATTTACGTTGATAATTTAGTTATCAGCGTAGATGATGACAAATATGCAATACAGCTCTATCGTTTAATTAAAGCTGTTTTTGCCAGAGCAAATTTCAACATGCGCGAATGGATGACAAATTCGCCTATGGTTTCGGAGAAAATCAAATCTGATGACCTCAACCCGAAAAAGTCACAATATATCAAAGTAATGGGTCTTGTTTACGATCACATTGAAGACACCATTGCGGTGCCAGCTCCCAAGAAAGATTTCACGCTCATTGTCACAGCCACACGCCGCAATTTAAACAAATTGCTGGCTTCAACATACGATCCTATTGGCGTCACAGCACCCGCATTATTTCGGTTGAAATTTCGCGTGTCACAAATAATTCAAAGGTGCAATATCACAACCTGGGATGAACTCATCGAAGACCCAGAGGCGGATGACTTACTGGACGATTTAAAACGACATCTATCGTCCATAAGTCAAATCAAATTCCCGCGCTCATTTCATTCTTTTGGCATCGATGTCAAAGCCGTCACACGGCCATTAGAATTACATGTGTTTTGTGATGCCTCAAAAGATGGATACGCCGTTTGCGCTTATTTGCGTCAAAAAGCTATTTCACCTGACGAATATGGGTACGAAGATGACCAATATTTTAGTGGTTTTCTCACAGCTCGCACAAAACTAGCCCCACTTCCGTCAAAACAAGGTCAACCCCTCACAATCACACGCTTGGAATTGCTAGGTGTCACAATTGGTGCACAGCTCATCGATTATTTACATCATGAACTCGTTGAGCTGGGTTGATGGAAAATTCACAGTAATTTCCTCTGGACCGATAGTACAGTTGTCATCGGCTGGCTATATACCGCAAAGCCGCTGGCTACTTTTGTCAACAATCGGGTCACAAAAATCCATTCACTAATGTCAAAACATTGCATTCAAATTTGCAAGGTTGCTACAAAAGACAACCCAGCCGACATCGTGTCACGGGGTTGTACTTTTGATCAACTAATGATCGAAACAATGTGGTTTACCGGACCCACATTTTTAGCTGAACCTCTCACATCAACCATGCTTGACATTTCGCAATATCAAGCGCAACCTGTCACCGAAGAGCTTGCGAAAGGCGACACTCACATCAGTCGACCTTTATATGCTGGAGCAGTAACTTCACAGCCTGTTTCACAGCCTGATTCACAACCAGCTAATGCTCTTGCACAGCAAGTACCTGTCAATTTGGACCCCAATTTGTCACAAAATGTCACTCCTCAAAATCCGTTTGTCGAAAGTCGACAACGTCACATCCCTTCAAATCCATTCGAAATCGACATTCAGCGATTTTCAACACTGTCAAAATTGTTGCGTACTGTCGTATATCTGCTTCGTGTCAAAACATATTGGCTAAATCGCTCCATGCATAAAGCTGCAAAGCGCGAAAGCGAATATTTATCAAAACCCATCACACAAGCTGATTTAAACGAAGCATTTAGACATGTATTGCGCATTTCACAGGCAGAAGAATGTGCCAGTTGCATTTCACAAGCACAACTTGGCAAACACCACATGCTCAAATGGGACGCGTGGGATAATTTATTATATTGTGTCACGCGTGTGTCTCACAAAGAACACCGAAACCCTTCATTGTTTTACTACCTGCCAAAGACCGGGTGGTTAACAACGCTAGTGGTTACTCATTTTCATGAGCTTGCTGGTCACAGTGGCATGCTTCACACTTTAGCAGATTTACGCGAACACTGCTGGTTGTCAAGTGCCAAGCAGGTAGTTGCAAAAATTTTGCGTAAATGTGTCACATGCCGCAAAGCGGAAGGAGGTCCATTCACATTACCTGATTTTCACACATTACCTGTCACTCGAACTCAATCACAAATCAAGCCATTTCAACATATTGGCATTGATTATATGGGACCGTTAGTTTATTCACAGAACGGAACCCGTCACAGTCAACACATTTTGTTGCTAACATGCTTCAGTACACGCGCCATTCATTTAGAGTCAACCAATAGTGTCTCGACAGCCGACACAATTATGGCTCTAAATCGTTTTATTTCACGTCGAGGCATGCCGGACACAATTTGGTCCAACAATGCCCCAGCATTCAAAAATTGTGTCAAAATGCTACCGGACGTAAAATGGCATTTTATCACAGCCAATAGTCCTTGGCAGGGCGGCGTGTACGAACGCATGGTAGGCTTAGTCAAATGCTTGCTCAAAAAAGCATGCGGACGACGTTGTCTCACATGGCATGAATTTCTCACAGTCATGCTTGACGTCGAATTCTCCGTCAATACGCGACCATTGTCATACTTGTCAAACACAGACATTGGTGCGGCAATACTGCGCCCAATACATTTTCTTTGGGGCACCCCACCACCATGTTACATGGATGAAAAACGTGAGTTGGAACTCGATTCCACCACGATTGAACCCATGCGAAAAATTCCAAAAGAGGAATGGGAAAGAATGACGGATGGATCTTTCAACCTCACACCCTCACAAATCGACAAAACCTACACACTCACACCCCCACGTGTCAATGACGTCAACTGCATTGACACAATTGCACTCAACTCTGTGCCTGAAAAGGACAGAGATGACATCACATTACTTTGGGACCAAATTCGTCACAATCGTGAAGTGCTTTGGTATGAGTGGTCACGTCAATACATTGACCTACTCAAAGATCGAGCTAAAAATCAACGCTTGAAAAAAGGCACAATCAACGAAGCTCCCAAACGTGGCCAAGTGGTGTTAATCACAGATGATAAACAACCACGCGGCATGTGGCAATTGGGCCGCGTTCACGAAATACACGTGTCAAGCGATGGCAAAATACGTGCAGTCACAGTATTGTCAAGCAACGGTCGTCGCACACGTAGATCTCCATCTAACCTAGTACCTCTTGAAATCGACACAGAGGACGGTGTTGAATATAAAATCGACACTGAGGTAAAAGATGATGATAATTCACAACCTTCACCTGATAAGGGTGATGATTCACAAACAGATCAATCACATCAACAATCACAATCTTCACAGCAAGATGCAAGACGCGCAAACCCACGTCGAACATGTCGCTACACTGGCACATATTCGTTCTGGGGAAACGTGTCACATTTAATGGCGCTCACGTTGCTAATACAATCAAAATTAGCCAACGCGCTGACATGGACAGATCAATATCACAAAACTTTCAATCTGTGCCATAAAACACGAACTGGTCATGCAATTCAACTTCCGGAAAAAGTAACATGTCACTTTCCTCAAGTTACAGCCATAGAGGATATTGTGGTGTCCATATGGACGTTGCGTGTTCAGCCGCAAACGACACCAATTTATAGATGCTTTCAACAAGAGCATACTATAGTCACGTATATGAGTCTGGTGGGCGGAAAAGCTATGCTGCCACCAGAAATCATTAAAAACCACAGAGTCACAACCTACGATTGCATGATCGCCTACCAAAATAAAACTTGGAAAGGCGAACCCTTAATAAAAATTGGTCATGCATTGTGGAGCACCAACAAATCACTTCACATAGATTATTGTTACTTTTGTCACAATTTGAGTAACACAGTAATGAACTTTCACATAGAGGAAGGTGTGGTCGCAAGTCTTGACGGAAAGAAAATAGTTTCCGAAATTCAAGATCTGTCACATTGCAACCCACAAGCCGGCTATTGTTATGACAGCGACAATGGCGTCTCTTTATGGAATGCTACTGCCTTTAACAAGCAGTGTGCATTCCAAGAGATTGGTCAATTCGATGCGCAATATTCACAAAATCACTACATAGTAGAAAAACTGCAAGCTGCATTTTCTGTCACATGGAGATCACAACAATTTCCAAATAATGCAGAATGCGTGCCAAAAGACGCAAAATATATTGACCAAGGCTCGGCATTCATTCAATTTCTTCGATATCAACTTAAGAAATTGAAAAAACCTGAAACCGAAAAAGCTCCTCTTCATTTCAAACTCGCACCAAATCTTGATGTTGGTGTGTTTCACTTGCTCACAGCCCGTCAACAATACGAAGTTGACAAAATTGCACATCTAGAACAAAAACAATTTGGATCTATCTGGCAACAATTATGTCACATCCGTCAGACCCAACTAGATATAATTCATGCAATTGTCACATTCAATCCCACACTTGGCTTGCGAGCATTGCTAGGACGTCAAAATCTCTATGCTGAATGGCATGGAGATATATTAATGTTCTGGGATTGTAAACCAGTCACAGCAGAAATTATTTATTTTCAACACGAATATAACAATACTTGTTATAAATTTCTGCCGGTCAAAGTCACAAATCACCCACATATTATGTTCGTTGCTCCTGGCACCAATGATCTGATCACACATTCACCAATAGATCATTGTCTCATGAAAGATCACAAATATTATCAATTAAATGATAATTCATGGGCCAACGAAAATGGACCAACGAATTTGCACGTCACAAAACTCCCAATCGAATTAATTTGGGCTGGCTCGTGGAAACCATTCACACTAAATGTTTCCGGGTCACCAGGTGTAAGCATGACTGATATTGCATTCAGTATCATGGCTGCACATCATCACTTTCAAAATTTGCAACGACTCGAACAACAAGTCACACGTTCAGTCGATTATATTGCAACAAAATCCAACGATCCTAAAGCAGTGCAAGCATATATTGCTGGCATCGGCCAAGGGGTTGGTGCATATTTTGAAGGTGTAGGAAAAGAATTGGGTCACATCATTCACGGTATTGTCACAGGTGGTGCGTCTGCTTTAGACACGTTACTTACTGGGCCACTTCAAACAGCTGTGAACATCATACTCATTATGATCACAATTGCTTGTATTGGGTATATTGGTTATGTTTACATGCAGTGGCGGCTCGTAACCGGCAGGGGTATGCTGCCAGACATCAAGGGCTTTTTCCGAAGAAAGGGCAGAAGGGACAGAAACCCAAACAAATGGGAACCTCGTCCGTTCAGCAAGGAAAAATCGGTAAGCGACGGCAACGTAACCGCCAGAAGAAACCGACAAGCGGCTTCAACAAACCCGCTTTGTCAAATCAAACCGTCACACAATCGTCAAGTTCGTCACAGTTACCTTCAAAGTTTGTCACACCCCTCAAACGAGTATCTCCATTCAAACGGCTTTCAGGATGCACGGTACAGCCTAGATCGGATCCCCCGGTCGGTTATAGTACCGAACGCGCCGAAGAAATCGAAATGGAGACGGGTGCGCGCCGGGTCACAAAACCTGCACCCCCCTGCGAGTCACAACCGCAGAGCTCGTCACCAAACGCCAGACTCACAGTCACCGAGCCTGTCACAACAGAAGTCACAATGGAAGACGCGATCCCTGACCGCGAGCCCTTGCAAAAGCGACTCAAGAGATTCGCTGGAGTCGCAGGGCTCCCAGGTAAGCAGAAATCGTCACACCAGACATTTTCCTTTATACCCCAAACTTTTCACAAATTCAATAACATCAATAAAAAACTGGTCAAATCAAAAGTTAAACGATCTAAAAAGATCCGTGACCTTCCTCAAACAAACACCTTCACAGTCCGACATAGAAATCGGAGAGATGGAAGAAAGTCACGATCAAGATCTAGATCCCCCTCCGTACCATTTGACCACGTCAACTCAATCACTTCACAGTGTACGACCTCATTCACAACCTCCCATGTCCCCTTGCTATCAAGCCAACCGCTTGCAGCATCGGAGCAATGGCAGCCCACCGAGCCGTCGAAGACGATCGTCGACGAGACCGACGCGCTCCGACAAGCCTTCGAGAGGCTCGCCGAGGAATCTGAGAAGCTCCCCAACTGGCCGGGAAGACCAGCGGGGGCCCCAGAAGACCAGGCGCCCGAGCACGGGGAAGGCAGCCAGCCTGAGGAGGATGCCGTCGAACCCATGGACGAGCATCATGAGGAGGGCCGGGAAAATGCCGGCGTCGAAGACGCCGACGATCTGCTACCACAGGAGTGATGAGAGTATCACAGGCGTTTGATTTTGATTTTGTTTCACATCAATTTGCCGAGATTGGCTGAGATAAAATTAAATTAAATTTAATTTTTATTCTAGTTTCGGGAGTGTGTAACATTATCGTAAAATGTAAAATCTTTAATATTTAAGTTGACGTTCTTATGTTCGCTTTTATATTTAATTAATTCAATTTATTACGATTCCATTTTTATTCACATTCCATTTCTTAACATCTTCACATTCGCCATTTAATATCTCAAGCGATGTTGTTTACAACGTGCGCTTCACATCGCTCACATATTTAGATCTTAGTCATTGCTCACATTCCGCCACATTTCCTTGACAAGCAGCACGCAAATACGCCGTCATGTTTATGTTAAGCGGCGGGCCCGCCCCGAGTGGGGGGCCGGGCCCGCGCGCCATTTCAAATGCTGTCTGGCTTGTCTCACATTTTCACTATCTTGCCAGTTTAGCTCGCTTTTCATCGGAGAAGCGAGCGGGCAAGGATTGAACTTTCACAATTGGAAATGTTGGGTAAAAATCGGAGATTAGAGCCGACCGATTGGCGCCAAACCAATCGCCGTCGGTCTGGCCCTTAAAAGCCGATTTCACAGCTAGAATCGGCAGTGTTTGCAACCTCATCAACTTCACACGAATCTCTTCCTAGGATCTAAATAAGCGCCGTAGTCACTTTATTAAGTCGCTTGTTTTTGGTGCTAAGTTTAACGCTTGGTGCTTTAAGTCACCTCAGTGCTTTATTTCACACCTGCGCTGTTTGAGGTGCTTTATTCACAACCGCGCCACTTAATTGTCGCCTATTGTCGTAATTAAGTGCCTTCTTTTAATTGCCTTATTTCTCCGGTAATTAGAGCTTCTTTTACGTTTTATTTAAGTAATTAATTTAGTTGTAAATTAATTCCTTTGTTTACGTATATTTTTATATATATTTTATTTACATTTATTTCTTTGTATTTAATTGTCTAAATAAAAAATCGTTCGTCAAAACCTTTGGTAAACAATCTAAATTTGCTTCACACTAACTCACGTCAATTCACTTCAACTCAACTAATCACATTTGATAAAATAACGGAACGTCAACTAGAGACAACGCTTCACGTCAACTTACATACGTTCACATTTGTCCTCTTCCTCGGTTAGGAATAGGAGCTGGTTCACAAGTCAATTCAACAAGTTCCGTAATATTTTACACATGCCCATATGGCAAAGTGCCAAATTTGTAATTTTTTGGGAAAAATGCAAAAATTTGAGGCAAAAAGTCAACAAGTCCACCTAGTTTAGTGCAAGAAGTCGACAAGTCCATCCCCCATTCCTTTTTTATGGGGAAAAATAGCAAGAAATGTGGTATGTCCACTATGGACAGCTACTTCTAAACGTTGACAAGTGCATAAATTGCACATAAGGCAGCCTCGGCCTCCCCGGGAACAAAAATGTTCTCTAGTGCAAGAAGTCGACAAGTCCAATTCCCTCCCAAAACAGTTTTGCTCTGACTGAATGGAAATTTATGGACACCCAATTATTCAAATAAACGTTGAGAGCAGGGGCTGAAAATTTGACACTTTATTGTTAACATATGGAACTTGATGGAAAGCATGAGAGAGCCAAATTGGACACGCACCAGGGGCCTGGAATTGGGTCTGAAACTCAAAATGCGATTTACGCAAAATCACATTTTGTGGAATTGTCGACTTTTAGAAGTAGAGGCCCCAGATGTCAATTCCATTCAATCATCCTAATCGACAACCTTCAGAAGTCTAAGGCAAAGCAACAACACAAATGCCAGCTACGTAACAATAATGCCTTTGGTATTTTTCCCTCTTAAATATTTATGTAGGTTTCAAAACTGTTAAAAATAGTAAATAAAGCTGCAAACATCATGACCGAGAAAAATGAACAAAACACTTTTGTACCCATCGTCCTTGTATTTAATTGTCAATTGTCAATAAAAAAATTTATCCTGCAATTATTATAAATTTTCCGCCAACGCAGAAGCCACAGTCATTCGCGGACAACTACTACCGTATTCAGACAAATTAAAGGACGATAAATTCCAGACTAAGTGCCACTAAATAGTGTGCGTACTTATTTATGTATGGGTAAAATTCTGGCTCAGAATGGTAAGCTCTAATATGAAGCTGCATTAGTACCACTCCGACAAATGTTGTCCTTTCGCACGGGAATTTGGCTTGACCCAGATGAATAATTTGACCGACTTCCGACGGCTTTTTGTTGTGATTGTGAATGTGCTACAAAATGGAATGCACAACACGCAGACCCTTGAAGCTGACATTGCAGCTCGATGTAAAATTCGAACGTAAAATTTAGCTGCAAAAATTTATTACATAGAAGTGAATGGTGTAATATGTGTAGACTGAAGTAACTAAGGATGTATTTAGTTGTTCTAAATTTACTCAGCCCGTGACTACAGAAAACGTTAAGTAAAATTTTTACTTTAACTTTGCTTAAAAGAAATGGAAAAATAATTTTACCCTAAGAAAACGTAAAAAAGGATAATTTTTCTTGATTTTTAGTAAGATAATGTTTATAAATGTTCTTCTTCAAGTAACACTTTTCAATATGTCCACGCAATATTCAAAAAATAAATTCAACAAAAAACAACAGCAACAACACAAACAAACAGTGAACAACAACTTGCCATGTAAAAATGTGCAACTGGCATGCACACTTCATGCAGAACGTTACCGCAATTTGATGACTAAAGGTCATGTAATAATCCCAGATAAATTATCCTAATAATAAAATAATAATAATAATAATATTATTATAATAATGATTTATAATAATAATAATATTATAATAATTTATAATAATAATAATAATATTATAATAATTAATAAAAATAAAAATAATAATATTATGTAATGAGATCAAGTGTAAATTTACTTAAGTGATTTTACAACTTGCACATGTGGTTTACAACGGAAATCTTAAAAATCATTGTTGTTTTGCGTTTTACATTAGCTTTTACATTAACTTTTTGAAAGTACTCGAGTACAAAAAAAATATTTCAGATACCGTAAATGCTCTAATAATACGACAGTCGTACTATTTTTTTCAGCACATTTTTAGGTGTCGTACTATTGGAGATGCCGCATTATTGTTTTCGTCGAATCAACAACTTCTCGGCCAGTCAATAGTGGCGGTTGTGAGGCGGCTGGCGCCCTTGCGAACTGGCGAGCGACAATTGTGAACTGCCGGCAGCCGCCGCTTTGTCCAAAAGCGCCGAATCCGCGGCTTCCGCAGATTGCCACATCGTAACGGCGCTTTTTCTTTTTATTTCTCAGGTGTCGCACTATTGAAGAGTGTCGCATTATTGGAGAGTGTCGGATTATTTTCACACAACGTGCCCAAACCTGTCGCACTATTGGAGATGTCGTATTATTGGAGACTTGTCGTATTATTAGAGCATTTACGGTAGGCATTTACCGTAAATACTCATGTGACTGTCACATTATTGTTTTCAACACATTTTTGGGAGGGGTCGCTTTTTTGGAGGGGGTCTTACTAATATAGTATTTTCAGTAAACCCTTGTTTACCTCGATCCGGACGGTTGCGAATTTTTTAAAAACGTTTCTTCACACCCCCTGTAAAGTTTTTGGGAAAATTGACCCAACTCAAAAAATAGCCCAAAGAGTTGTCTACATGATGTATGGATTGCCCCCCAATATAACGCCGCGTGGGCCGTGTAAGCGGTAAGCCGTGTAAGATTTTTTTATACCAAAATGCAGTGTTTACCTCCATCCAAACGGTGGCTCCAAATCTTATATAGTCTGTTTTTCACGGCCAGAATTTGGCCGAAACATAGAATAGTGTCCTGGCTTAGTGCCAAATGCCATTTCAACGGCTTATTTACAGGCAGAAATAAGATTAGGATATTTTCAATTTGCACTGTTTTGTACTGCGGATCACGATCAGCTGTGATTGTGATCATTTTATCTGTTCATCTTACATCTATTAACACAGAAAATGCTTCCACCAGAAAAATAAATCTTTCGCGGTATTTTTAAAAACCTACTCCGCTTAAATACACCCTTCCCAAAAATGAGATATTGAGGGGTGAAATTTTAAAAACTTAATTCATTTCATCCAGGGAAGCAAGTAGTAGTAAGTAAAATTTAGCAATGTTTTTTTAAATTTTGCCCCTCAAATTATCATGTTTGGGTGGGTGATTTTGGCTGGAAAATGGAAAGGTAAAAAAATTTCACTCAGCGGCAAACGGAAAACGGAAAAAATAAAGTGAAATTTGCACAGTAACAGACAAATTTGCAGAAGGAAAACCTGCATGCAGGTTTGCCTGTTTGGCTTTGATTGTGGTAGCTGTACATTCTGCAACTATGGATCATGCCAGTAACTTCACTTGTAGTTCAAGCTTAACTGAACCGACAAAAAATCATCAAAATATAGCAAAAATACACTACAACAATAAGAATTTAGCAAAAGTGAACTTTCATGTAACTGAACAGTAAAAAGTATACTCAGCGGACTGCAAAGTACCTATGTGTCCAAAATTACTTAGTGTTTTTTACAGATTTGGATACAGATAAAAATTATGAATGACAGAAGAACCTGGTAGTTAAAAACACCATAGTGGAAAAAGATAAATACAGATTGGAAAAACAATGGAAAAATGCCAGAAAATGGAAGAATGGCCTGGAAAAATGGAAACGGAAAGGTAAAAATTTTTCAGCTGGAAAACAGAAAAATGGGCCGGAAAAAGGAAACGGAAAGGTAAAAAATTGTCAGCTGCCAGAATGTGGAAAACGGTAAGGTAAAAAATTTTTGGCTGCTGGAAAACGGAAAACGGAAAGGTAAAAATTTTTTGGCTGCCGGTAAATGGAAAACGGAAAGGTAAAAAATTTTCCTGCGGAAAGGTGGAAACTGAAAACGGAAACGGAAATTTGACAGAGGTAAACACTGCATTTTGGTATAAAAACATGTGTGGCCCGCTTACACAGCCCACGCGGCGTTTTATTGGGGGGGGGGGGCGATCCGTACATCATGTAGACAACTCTTTGGGCTATTTTTTGAGTCGGGTCAATTTTCCTGAAAACTTTAGGGGGGGGGGGCGTGAACGAAACGTTTTTAAAAAATTCGCAACCGTTCGGATCGAGGTAAACAAGGGTTTATATGCACAAAGCACATAAACTAGTGAATTTGAAGGTGAATAAGGTAGGAAAATAGGTTATTTTGAGTGAAAGTCAGGGCAAAATTTCTCAAAAACACTCACTTTTATATTTTCAAGGGAAAATGGTATTTTACTCACATTTACTCAACTTTTAAAACTTTTACTTCACGTTTTCTGTACTCAGCTCAGGGAGTGAATAAAAACAAATTATTAACGTTTACACATAGATAAAAAAAGTTCGGTACTTTTAACAACTCTGGTCGGCAGACCTTTACACGGTTTGATATTGTTTTTGCACTCGCTGTTCCAACAATTTTTATGCAAGTGCGTGAACGCGGTGTGGCGTGCGTTATCGGTATTCAGTACTAAAAGTATAAGACCAACTAAAATACCTGCTTCTACGTACATAAATGTGTGTACAAATACCTGGTTCATTATTCGTATCGCAGTGAATCATGTCGCGTTATCGAAAAATGTTCGCGCACTTGGCTGGCGTATTAAAGGGAGCACCGGACAAGTCCGTCGCAGTCGCAACGCAACTAAAATCGAGACTAAAAACTCCGGCACCATAAAGTTCATTCACTTTTAGAAGTCCAAGAAAAGCAGCGAAATGCCGACGCACTCGTACATGCACAACAACATTTCCGACATGGACATCCTCGCGCTGACTGTGTGGGGCGAGGCCAGGCGCCACTCCCAGACCTTGTAAAATGCTTATAAAATGTAAAAGATCATACAAAGTTTCAAAAATAATGGTAAAATGCTCTATTAAATGGCAACACGATGCCATATTATGGGCCATTTTACTTGACTTTTGACACTTTGCAGCGCCGGTGCTGGTGCCCTTCGGTGCCCAGCGACGGGGCACCGGTTTCCATCACTAGCTGCAACATTATATCCATCTGGTACTATCTTTTTATCTACCATATTTCCTCGAAATACCCCCCCTCGAAATACCCCCCCCCAAATTTAGTGTATAGAGAACGTAAATGACAAAGGCTGCGGTTTGTCATCTGGGTAATGCAAAACACGTTGAAAACGATGACTCTGTTATGTGAGAACAGTGATTATACGTCTACACACTTATACAAGTCTTTAGAGTCTTATAAATGGCGATTTTTGTTGCATTTTCGACGTATGCGTACGTTTCAGACGACAATTTAGTACTTGGTTTTCAAAAAAAATTCTGGCGAAATAATAAACCCCCCCTCGAAATACCCCCCTCGTTAAACCCCTCCTCAAAATTCTCACTCTGAAAAAAAAACCCCGGGGGTATTTCGAGGAAATACGGTATTTCGTGAAGCGATGATCAAATCAATTAAATTACTACTTTCATGATTATTGTGAGTGCAGTAGGAATTTCCAAACCAATCTATTGTCGTTATCGCCTGATTTTTGTTGAAACAAATTTTAGAAGCTATTCACGTAGGTAGGTAGTCTAGTACTCAGCGCAAATATTGTGAACGCTTCAGGGGTCTCCAAGGTTTTGGCCCTCGCGGGGGCTGGATAGATAGCAAATCGCTCCTCCGGAGGGATAGATAGCTGAAAAATTTTTCTGGGGGGGGCTGGGGGTCCCGGGGGCAATATATATATAGGCTTTTTCAAGGTAAAGAAGCCAAAAAGGGGGAAAAGTCGCTAATAACATGTTCAAAGTAGCCAAAAGTAGGTTTAAAATGGCTGAAAATAGGTATATAACCATGTATATAGCCAGAAACCATGATTTTGAAGGTTAAAAACTATAAAAAGGTGCGAAAATTAGCGATTTTGAGTGAAAATTGGGGCAAAATTTCTCAAAAACCACTCAAGATAGATAGATAGCTGAGCGATTTGGGGGGGGGGCTCAGTGGTTAGTAGCTAAAAATTTTGCCTTGGGATGGATAGATAGCTGAGCGGCCCCCGGGATAGATAGTTAGCTGGCCGATTTGGGGGGGGGGGCAGCCCGCCTCCCCCAGCCCCTCGTAGGAGACCCCTGGAACGCTTCATTGGATATGCATGTTCAGGTATATCTAGTTACAATTCAAATCAATTCCCAGCCCGCCCCCTCTTTTTTTAAAAGGAAAGTTAGAGTGCATATCAATCCAAGAATTTGTGGTGCTGTAAACACTTGTTGCTTGTGAGGTATGGCTATTCATTTAGGCTATTTTACAAGTTTTTCTACAGTATTTGAATAAATAAATATGTATTTATGTGATTGCATTTTAGTTTGATCTGAACGTGCACAACATAAAACGTTTGGCGAGAAAGCGACTGTTTGCATTGAATTGCCGTTTGTACATATTTACAATTATAATTACAAAAGCTACTCCAGTTTGTTGTGTCAAAACACAAAAAAATATACCTAGGCTTATTTTTGAAAAACTCTAAACACAAAGCGTTTTCAATAAAAAAACTTACCCATCATTCAAGACAGGTTTTTCTTGTCAGTCCTGTTGATCAAGACTGAAATGATATTGTCTTACCGTATTTCTTCTAATAGAACGGCGCCGTTCTATTTTTTTCGTCATCTTTTTTTGACCTGCCGTTCTATTGGAGGCTGCCGTTCTATTTATTTCATCAAAGTTTTTCACACAATTTTCATTTGAAAATAGTATTTTTAGTGAGACATGAGCGACATTTGATTATCAGATCATCAATTCAAACAAAACCAAATGTGAAAACAACCACTGAGAAATAGTTATGAACAGCCTGGATGTTCTAACTACTAATTTCTCATATATTTTTGTGTTTTGGCACTCTTACAATGTTCAATCTGCCTGCCGTTCTATTGGAGACTGCCATTCTATTCTTTTCGTGGGTGTAAAAAAGTGCCAAAACCTGCCGTTCTATTGGAGGTGCCGTTCTATTGGAGGTATGCCGTTCTATTAGAAGAAATGCGGTATTTTGCGGGCAAACATTCGAACCATTCTGATTTTTTTTGTCTCATTTAAATTCGGCCCCACATGCTCCATCAATGGCAGCCACCTTGTGCCAATCCTAGACACTGTAAAATGCCCTGTAAAATGTCAAATGTCATACAAAGTGTCAAGTCACGTACAATGCCCTGCAAAATGGCAACTCGGTTGCCATTTTGCAGGGTATTTTTCGTGACTTTTGACACTTCGCATGACATTTGACATCTTACAGGGTATTTTACAGGGTCTGTGACTGCCCCCTGTGCTCACCCTTTTCTAAATACTAAATCCTAAACTAAAATACCCATCACATCAACAAAAAGATAAACCTAAACGCCCAATCAACGATAGACGCGTTCGCGATTCAATGCAATGGCATATTATTTATGTAAGCGAATTTAGAGCCTCTTTAAAGCAAAAGCCATAAGCACTTTATGACTTTGGTGGAAAAATTGTTGTAGAAATTGTCCTTTAACAACACGTTGATGTCACCAAACCAAGTGCATAACTCCGCCCCAGCCGCTTATCAGTCAAGCATCACCGCATGTCAGCCGGTGCGGTGCACTGCGGTGGGAAACGCTATTTATGCGGTACGGTAAACCAATTACGGTACGGTGCTGCAGGTAAAAATAAATGCATTTTCCCATTTGTTACCCAGTTTTCACGATATATTTTTTTATAAGGGAAAACGATGAATCGGCTAATAGTGCGTAAACACTAGACGGTACGGTTAATCCCCGCCACTTACGGTTACCTCTTACCGGAGTGTTCATTTTCCCACCGTACCGCGAAATCCGGTAGTTATGAAAATGTGCGCAGCGCAGTGCAAATTGCCTCTTCACCACGCAGCGTGGGATGCATCATCGAACCAGAGTTGTTAAAAGTATACATACACATAAAGTATTTATTTTTTACACACCCCGTGAGTACAGAAAACGTAAAGTAATGTTTACTTTTCCTCATGAGTAAACGTGAGTAAACGCACTTTTCCCACCGGAAAATATAAAACTGAGTACCGTATTACCTCCAATATAAGGTATTCACATTATTTATTTCATCAGCTTTTTTCAGGGTTTTGATATACCTTATATTAGAGGGTACCTTATATTAGGGTACCTTATATTATATTACATTCTAATGTATTTGCCAGATTTTGCAAACATTATACCAATAGTGAACAACAATGTAATTAATTTTATCAAACTGAAATGTAACAAAACGGTGAACCACGCCTATTTAATACAAGTTGCAAAGACTCATCTGGGTGCCCTTCAGCACAATTTTCTTCATTTTCTGCTATGTTTGGAAATGTTTTTCTCTTCATGATTTTATGCATTTTGGCATGCAGCCAGCCGTGTCTTATATTAGAGGTATACCTTATATTGGAGGGTATGCCTTACATTTATTTCGTCATGTTTGAAAAGCCAAAAGTTATACCTTATATTAGAGGGTACCTTTTATTGAGGTATACCTTGTATTGGAGGTAATGGCCCTACACACACTAGTTTTCACCGTGACACTTGTGAAAACTGAAATGGCGACATGGCGACATCCAGCCTACTCTTATTGTATGCTTTATGCATTTTAGTTTTCTAATTTTCAAAATGTAACTTTGGTTAATTTAAATTCGAATTCAAATTAAATTCAATCATTCAATGGTGTTCATTAATTTGCATTTTTGTAAATTTCAGTTTTCACATGAAGTCACGGTGAAAACTAGTGTGTGTAGGCACAATATGGTAGTTTTTGAAACTTTGCACTGATTTTCACATTCAGAATCACTATTTTTGTACATTTTTATCGTCAAATTCGCCTATTTTTAGCTTTTTTGGCTATATATGATCTCATTTGCCAATTTTGGCTATTTTTTTATCTCCATTTTCACCTTTTTTCACCCTTTTCTCCCTTCCACTGTTTCAAAAAATCTACATAAACGCCTACCAGAAATACGTTTTATGAACTCGAGTACTTTCAAAAAGTATATGTAAACGCGAATACAGGAACTTTTTTTGCAGGAAACGTAAATATATTTACTCTGTAGCCGAGTATACGTATTCATCGAGTAAAAGTAAAAACGTTATAACAACTTTTCATGCACCCACAAGCATAAACATCCCACACCTTATTTCAAGGCACTTTCAAAACCTTGTGATTTATTATTTTTAGTTGATTTTGATTAGAAGAAGTTGGCTTCAATTTGAGCGACGATCATTCCATTTTATGGTGAATTTGTGCCGTTTTTGATTGAGTTTGTGCTTGCATTGAAATAGCACAAAGTTTTGGAGAATTATGAAGCTGATCACATTGATTTTAACGTTGGTCTTTTGGGCAGCGCTGGTGGCCTCAAGTGAGTGACGCCATGTGTGTCAACTGGTCTGCGTCAACTCAGATTTCGACTTCACATGTCGCAATCTTCCAATACACTTGTCGTGGTATTCAGTTTTCAACATTGCCGCATGTGCATTTAGAAATCACTCCGCGACACGTAAAGCCGAAATCTGAGTTGACACAGACCAGTTGACGAATGTGTCAACTGTCAACTGGTGTGCGATGAGCCGCGAATGGCCCCACACACGCTAGTTGACATCGACACCAAATGTCAACTGGTTCCGTTCCTAATTCAAAGATTGCGTTTGAACGTTGTTCGTCCACTCGTCCGCAAGCTTTGAATCGGGATCGGCACCAGTTGACATTTGGTGTCGATGTCAACTAGCGTGTGTGGGCCCAATGATGCGTTTCAGACCCAGGCGGGCGGGCGAGATGGCCGCAGCACTACACGGACACATTCAGTTTGGGAAAGCGGTTCGGCGCTACTGATTGGCTTCCATTTTACGGGATCAGAGGTATTTATGTGAGGGTTCAGTAGTGGGGCAATCAAATATGTAATTAAAATTGTGCTCAGTAGTAATTTAAGCGCATACCTACTTCTAAAAGTCGATAGGTCGAAAAATCGCATTTTGCACAAACTTCTATTTTACACAGATCAGTTTCTGGTGGAAAAACCTGTGTCAACGGCAACAGTTTAAAAAGCCGCAAAACATTAAGTTTTATTTATACATATATATTTATACATAGGTATAATATTGATGTATATGTATATATACATATACATCAATATTATACCTATATTTATAAATAAATAGGTGTGAGTTTTACACTGGCACCGTTACAACGGGGGTGCACTGATACGCACACGTGCCCGATACGCACATATGCCCGTTTTTTTCACTTGACACTTTTTCAAGTGATTTTCAGATATGAGTAAAGTGTAAAAAAGTTGCGCAATGACATTAGTAAACTTTTTTCACTTCACTCATATCTGAAAATCACTTGAAAATGTGTCAAATGAAAAACAGTGAAAAATAGCTATTTTTCACTGTTTTTTTTTCACTTGACACATTTTCAAGTGATTTTCAGATATGAGTGAAGTGAAAAAAGTTTACTAATGTCATTGCGCAACTTTTTTTCACTTTACTCATATCTGAAAATCACTTGAAAAAGTGTCAAGTGACAAAAACGGGCATATGTGCGTATCGGGCACGTGTGCGTATCAGGCCTGCCCCGTTACAACACGGTTCCTGAGCTTTAAGCACCAAAAAAATTTCAGGGTATGTGTGCGTACGCGTAAAGTATTTTGGTTTTACTCACCCAGGAGTACAGGAAGCCATATTTGTTAAAACCTATTTACGTTTATACGCGGCGGACATCACACTTAGTATGAAAACCTACCATAACCCATCTGAATAATGAACCCAAAATTATGCAGTTTTTTACTCATAATATTTCGTCTTAAAGCCGGAATTAGAGCTCAGCGTCGATTCGACGTGAGCTCTAATTCCGCTTTACTGTCGACGAATTAATTGCGAGATTTATCACAAGATTTCATTCATTAAATTATGGTAGTTTTCATACCAGGGGCCAGATTTAATTCTCGAGTAATGTGCCCTACCCGAAAGTAATGCGCCCGAAATCGGGCAGCCGGCCTACAAATTGTTTACGGATGCCCTACCCTACACGTCAGTCTCCCGACACGACAAACGCAATTCAATTGCGTGTCGGGAAACACGTGTCGGGTGTAGGGCATATTTATTTGTTTTGTTTAGTGTTTCACAAAAAAAGAAAATGTGTAAATTGTGTAAACGATGCCAATGCAAGCAAAAGAACGTTGCATTTGGGCCAACCTGTATTTAGGGTGGAGCACTGTGTGCTGAGAATGTGTTGAGATTTGAGGAAAGAGGCCCGAAATCCACTGTGGATACATTGTGAAGTGTGCGTATTTTACCTATTCCGTCGGTCATTTTGACCTAACTTTCACCCCTCCCAACAGCATTTTGCTTGAGGGCGGATTTTAATTTTTATTTTTATTTTGTCGGCCACGCGCCCGACAAAACCTGAGAATTGAATTGGAAATTGGTTCATAGGGCGCCTTACGCGCATAACTTAACTATGCTTTGTACACGGTTTTGTCGGGCGTGTAGGGTGACGCATGTCGGGTGTAGTGCATAACTTAAGAATATTTGTAGGGCATATTAAATCTGGCCCCAGGTGTGCTGTCCGTCGAGTATACTCAAAAAGTTTGTATACTCGAGTACTGTGAAAATATGTTTACATATCCTTCGAAAAAAGTACCTTACTCGCTTTTACATATTTTTTGAAAGTACTCGAGTACAGAAAACGTATTTCAGAAAGGTTTTGTTATAGGCTTTTTCAAGGGATAGATGGGGGAAAAGGAGAAAAAATCGAAAAATAGGGAGAAAAAATTCTAAAAATAGCTTAAAATGGCAAATAACACATGAACTGATGAATTTGAAGGTTCAAATGGTCAAAAAAGTATGAAAATTTGTGATTTTGAGTGAAAATTGGGGCAATATTCCTCAAAAATACTCACAGTTACAGTTTCTGGGCGAAAATACTTACAGTTTTTGGGCGAAGAATCATTTTACTCATGTTTACTCATGAGCTTTCTCAGAAAAGCATAAAAGCGAGTAAAGTAACCATTTCTTTCTGGAAGATGCAGAAGGGAGCCTAGTGAATGCTTACCCTAGACAAGAAAAAGGTGTTTTCTTTCTAAGTATTCTTTATGAAAAGCAGGCGTCTCGAACAGCAAAAATATTTTTTCTGTAACCATGAAAATACTCTAATGTAGTCGAGTACTCTCGAGAAATATGAGTACAGATGATTTTTTCGAAGTATGCGTATTTACTCAGTACTCGTATGCGTACTTTTTGAGTAAAAGTAGATATGCATTATAACAACTGTGATGTTGTCAAGATAGTGTGTCAGATAAATATAATTTTTCAAATAATTCCTCAGTGCGCGCAGTATCTCCAAGATCATGGAACTACCATTATGGAATGAATAATCCATACAAGCCAGCATTCCACAAACGAGTGCCACCCTTCATGGCTCCAGTGATTTGGCAGTATGAGTGAGAGTTATTGGCACAAAGAGTATATCACATGATCGATATATTTACATGATATGTCAACTGAAAATAGTAATTTGAATTATGCACATGGAATAGTGAATGTAATATTGCGAAAAAAAGTTAAAGATTATCGTTATGTACATTTAGGGATCAAGGTAGGCTAATATCCATTTTCATTTTACTACAGTAAATTTATTCATGAACACACAGGTGTAATTTTATTCGCATGTGTATATATTCTCCAATGTCAGGTAATATATACCGGAACTCTCAATACTCAAATCGTGTGATAAAATATTTTATGATAAAATCTCGCAACTAGTATCTCGAAAAAGCGCCAGGACTTTGGCGCCCAGCGCCAAAAGCGCCATGGCGTTTTTTGCTTTGCACTAGGACCAGGCGCCAGAGCCATGGCGCTCTTCCATCACTACTCACAACCATTAGTTCACAAATATTTTCCAAATAAAATTGTCCATCAACTACGAACACTATTATAAATTTAACATTTACTTTTGTAATTTATGGAATCGGGAATGAATAATCATTGCTGATGTAACTAATAACTAATGTATACTCGGATGACATTACACCGTACATTTTCCCGGAGGAAACACTCCCGCGAAGCATCATAAGAATGGGAACGAAAGTGCACAAAACATTACGGTAGTTTTGGAGTAGCGCCAAAAAAAATATTTGGATACGGTTTGTAGTTTCAAGTAACACGTTCTATAATCAATTTTGACAGCCGGATGAGTTTTCATCGGTGACATAATAATAGATTCGTGCACATGTATGGATAAAAAACCGACAAAAGACATGATTTGCACAAATTCACCCAAGTTAAAGTTTTGAATAATATAAATATGCACTGCGGAAATGCGGATGCCTTTTCTGATCGGGTCATGTAAATATGGGAACTAGCCTAACGTTCAAGTTATCTGAGCGATGTTCCCCCATTTTTGCTCAAAATCGCTAAAATATGCTTTATTTTGCAAATGTTCACCTTCATATTCACTATTTTCATCTATATTTTTGGTTATGTACCTATTTTTAGCCTTTTTATTTATATCTCAAGCGATGTCAAATGTTTTGGCTGGCTGCCAAGTTCCCATACGGGTCTCTTCCGCCATGTCTTGCGCTGAACGCTCAATTCAAAAGGAAATGCATAAAATTCCGGTTGCAGGGGGGTGGGGGGGGGGTGAATGTATATGAACTTTATCATGGCCGACCCAAAGCGTGTGCTTTTGATATGAAATATCATTCAAACGCGTGTTTCCAGAAAATCGTTTTTATTGTATCTTTGAGGCAGGTATTTTGTAGGGCGTTGGGAGGGGGGGGGGGTCGTACCTAGGGATGGATTAAAAAGCGTTTTTTCTTCAACGGCCCCAATTTTTTTTAAAGCGCTCTTTAAAAAAATGCACTTTTTTCAAAAAATGTCAAAAGACATTTCCTAGAAGGCTCCCAAATATGGTTCTGAGTGCAATGAAGCAATGACACAAAAAGACACAAAACCAATTAAAACAACCACCGTGGTAATGTGCATGTGAAATTGCGCGCTTTTGAGCAAAAATATTTTCCAAATACCTGGTGCATAGGTACAAAAGTTTTTGCCAGCATTTTTTAAATCGCTCGACCCTTGCGCTTTTTAAAAAAAGCGCTGGCCAACCCTAGTCGTACCCATAGGGTATTTTGGGGGTAGCATTTTAGGAGGGGGGGTCGGCCCAATAGCATGTGTTGATAACTCGGGAACGGCTTGGTGAAAAATGTTGAAATTTGGATGTAATATCGTTTCAGGTCGGGGCTAATACAAGTCCTAGGAAGTTACGCTACGACCCCCCTGACTGGAGATAAAAAGGTGGTCATTTTCGTCTACAAAAAAGCCTAAAAAGGTGGTCATTTTCGAAATTTTTGGGTGTCGCTCAGAATATTGAAAATTTGCACTGCTATAACTCGGCGTTTTCTGTACCGATTTTTATCGTTTAACTTTTAAAATGATCGCAAATGTTTGGAGAGCTCATTTTTTGGGTTCAAATTATTAACGTTAAAGATTTGTAATTAGCGCCGACCTGAAATGATATTATAACCAAATTTCAACATTTTTCATCAAGCCGTTCCCGAGTTAATGACACGTCCCCACACGTTATAAACACGGGCCTACCCCCTCCCCCTAAAAACTTATTTATGCATCAAATTTTTCGGCTATTACCCCTGTACCCCCCAAATCGGCCAGCTATCTATTTTGTGAGAAACTATCACACAATTTTTACTCAAAATCATACCATATCATCAAATTTTTCATACCTTTTTATAGATTTTCACCTCCAAAATCACTACTTCATGTTCCCTATTGCTTATTTTCAGCTACTCTTGGCTACATTCTGTATTTTTACCAATTTTGAGCTGTTTTACACTCACTTTTAGTGATTTTTCTCCCTTTTCTTGCCAGCTACACCCGAAAAAGCCTATATAAAGAACCCACGCAACCCCCCCCCCCAAATTAGCTGTTTCTGATTTTTTTCAGCTATCTACTCCTCTGGAGGAGAAATTTACTATCTATATGAAACCCCGCGGGGGTCTAAATCTACAAAACCCCTGGAGTGGTCTGAGATGGATGTACACAATTTCCTCCAAATCCCCCCTCAAAACAGCCACTGTGAATTAATAAGCCAACTCAAAATACCGCCCCCTGAAATGGCACACTGCACAATGAAATTGTGTTAAGCATTCGAACATTTTTGCACGCTGAAGTACAAACGCTGAAATCAAAATCCAAAGAACACAATGTTTTTGAAGCGTAAAAAATTAAGCTCACATGCAAATTGCGCGAAATATTACAAATTCTGAATTTTTTACGCTTCAAAACGTTTTGTTCTTTAGATCGTGATTTCAGCATTTGTATTCAGGGTGCTAAAATGTTTGAATACTGAATGCAAAATTTGTTATTTGAAAAATGAACCCCCTGGAGGTATTTCGAGGAAATTTGGTATACATTTTTACGTCCAGTTTTTCGTTCCAGGGATTTGTACCATTCTGATGTGAAATCCGTGAATTTTCGGCACCCTAGCATTGCGGAAATTGACACCAATGCATCTGGTAGATCGGCAGCTACGTAAATACCCCGGTAATTGGTATCTGCCCCTCATACCTCAATTTTGGCACTGTGCCAAAAAGATAAAAAAGACGTCAGCACTGCGGAACGTTTTCAGCGGAATGTTGACTATCAACCTATCTAAGCATTACAATGTTATGTTTCAGAGAGAGTTCTACACTGCTGACATTACGTATGCTGCGAAAACCGTTTCCACGAATCCACGTTTCATCGAAATCCACGCAAAATATAAAATGTAAATTCGATAAATTGAACGAACCGTCGGGATCGCACGCACCTCATGCCAATGCATGTCACTCGGATGCATAATTTTTATGTAAAGTTATAGAGCAAGTCCTACCAAATCAACGATGTGGCGGGAGACGTCAACCCGTCACATCAAACGATTTGCGAGGACAATATTGCTTTTTCAAGTGTTTAGTCCATCAATTTAATGAATAAGAATAGACAAATATTGTTTAGCTGGTATTTAATAGGTTCCGCTGAACATATCTGAAGTTCTGCCTTTCGGAAACGCGACAAACTTGAAACAGTTGGCGTACACGCAATCTTTTCTTTTTTTATTTTCTTTTTTTTACGAAACGTAGTTTCATAAGTTTCATAGTTCAGTATAAGACATAACTCCTATCTGTTGGTAGAGTATCGTGTCTGCCGAGTATAACTTGATTAACTTGACCATGTTATTGAAAATCAAGTCCGAATCCGATATTATCATAGCAAGCACTTTCGAAGGTGCATGTTAAATAGTTTTGGGAACACCGTCATTTGGTCAAATTTTCTGCCGCGGCTACTGTTTGCGTGATCGAATTTGCGGCGACATGTATTTGTCGCTTCACCTTCTATTTATCGTTATGCTGTAACTCCAGCTTAATGCCAAACTAAAAACTTTCACTTTAGAAAATAGTGCCAGGCAGCGCCAACGCCAGACATTTAGTTCCTGGCACAGGGCAAAAATAGCGCCAAGCGCCAAAAGCGCCATGGCGCTTTGCATGGGCATGGCGCCAAGCGCCAATGGCACCACAGAAAGATAGCGCCGAGAGCCAAAAGCGCCATGGCACATTTTGCTTTCGCGCTAGCGCCAGGCGCCAGCGCCATGGCACTTTTACATCACTAGTCCGGGCCACTGGCGCTTGGCGACGCCGATGCATAAGCGCCATGGCGCTTGGCGCCAAAAGTTTAGCGCTTTTTACATCACTAGTCCGGGCACACCGGTACATATTTACATAATACAAAATTTCTGAGATATTTCATGTAAAATGCACGAAAATAAATCCGAGTGCCCTTAACCCCTTCACACAGAAATCAAAACAAATCCAAGATACCCCTCATTCAACTGAAATTGATCAGAACGAAACAACCATTTAATCGACCAAGCAATCGAATCAGCCTCTGCCATATTGAGATGGAAAATAGCTGTCGCTGAGTTGTGCTATCGGATCGTAGGGCATGGGCATTCCGAAACCTGAGAAAATTAAACCGAAAACGTTTTGATAAAAATAACCGTGCAGAATGATCTCACACAGTAATTGACAATAACACCAAATGTCAACTGGTTCAGAATCCAATTCAAAGCTTGCGTCAGCAGGCTTTGAATTGGGATGAGAACCAGTTGACATTTGGTGTCGCTGGCAACTAGTGTGCAGAGCCAATTAGAAACAAATCTTCGAAAAAATCGCAAACCGTAATGCGCGCCGGCGGTGAAGCCACCTGAACCCCCACTTCCATAAAACCTGTTGTACCCCTGTGGCGTCTTCATAAAGTCCACACTCTTAATGTAACGCCTCACTCGTGAATGTTGCTTTTCGTGCCCACCTAAACCCAATGCAGTAGGTAGTAATACTGCCAGTACCATTAGTATTGTACAAATTTTGGGGATTGTCTGGGTGCAGTGCCAGACTCTGTAAAATGCCCTGTAAAACGTCCCCTGTCGTGTAAAACACCCTGTGAAGTGGTATGTGTATCCAAATCTTACTCTAATGTCTCACGGGACACACCGCACCTCTGTTGGAAGAGGTGTTTGTTCTGGCAAGTGAGGCACCAGTGAACCGGGCTAATAATGGATCGAAACAGCGAGTGTGAAATCAGTGTATGTGAAATCGGGTGTGATTGAGTGATTCAGGTGGGACCCAACTTGATAACGCTATTATTGATTGTTTCTTCGCGAGCCGTTGATATGAGGCGTTCGTGGCCCCCGGAAACCTGACAAAATAAACAAAAAAACAAAACAAAAAAAATGTATCCAAATGTAACAAAACATTATATTTGGATACTACAGAATATGGTTTGGATACACATGACACTTCACATGGTCTTTTACGTGACACATGATATTTTACAGGGTATTTTAACAGTGTCTGGGACTAGCCTGGCACCTGATAGCCGTACATAATGGGCAAGCGTTAAATTCAAATTTACACCGACAATTGGTAAATCTGAGACGAATTTTATTCGATTTTGGAGAGTTTTGTGAAATTGGAACACGCTTTTCTGCAATTTGAGAGCGCTCAGTAAGAAGAAATAAGACAGGGCGAGCGCAAGCGATCTACCGATAATGTGGTATAAAATCGATAAATTAAACGCTAAATAACTTTGGAACGTTTTGAGCTAGCGCAACACCGATTGCATCAATGAAAAGCCACTGTCGGAAAGTGCACCCATAAAAATTTTCACTTGTAGCATTCTAATGAACACCCACATCAGCAATTTAATGGGTGCAGTGTCTACTTTTTATTGGCCTTAGCTATTTTTAAGAGATTTGCAATTTAAGAGCGCTGCAGACAGAAATAATACTGAAATAGGAAATTGAAACCAGAAGTCCCTAATTTACCTATTTATAATTGCACACACAATTCATATGCCACTCCACTGGCTATTCATTTTAAGTTCAATGCTGGCATATCAACCGTAGCCAACGATGGAAAAAACACAGAAATTGAACACAGAAACTCATTGAGTTTCTGTGTTTTTGTTTTACACAGAAACACGGAAACTCACAAATTTTGAAAAACTCAAAACTCAAATGAGTTTTTTTTTGGAGAACACAGAAACACAGAAACACGGAAACACAGAAAAGTTTTTTGAGTTTTTGAGTTTTTTTCAGCGAAGTGGTTGAACACATTTTCAGAACACACATGAATTCAGTTAAACTAAACAAGATGAGATGTGCATGTATAGCATGTAAATATGTACATAATGTATTCATATTTTATGATGGAACAAAAAATAAATTAAAGATGGCATGCACATCTCCCGGTGGACATGTTTAAATATAGTTGTAGTTCAAATCAATTCTTGAGTCTTCCATACAGTGCACATCCATTGAAGAATTTTGGAGTACTGCGTAAATTGTCGTTTGTGAGCATTTTGTTGATGCTGGTGTTGTCATGTGGGTGGATGTCCTCATTGAGGACATTTTTATGGACTTTTTTGACACTTGAATGAATACACATATGTTATGTGGGGTTAAAACATGTGCAAAACCAATATTTTGTAGAAAAACCGCTGTTTCCACATCAAAATGCTGTAAATCAGAATTTTTGGTGGGAAAACTCGAGTTTTTTCGACAAAAACTCAAGTTTTTTGGACAAAAACTCGAGTTTTTTAGAAAAAAACTCAAAAAACTCGAGTTTTAACAAAAAACACAGAAATAAAAACAGAGTTACTCAAGTTTTTTTCGATAAAAAAACTCAAAACACAGGTATTCATTTTTGAAAAACTCAAAACACAGAAAGTGTTTTTTTTTGGAGAACTTACCCATCGTTGACCGTAGCACAGTCGCATTTGAAATGAGGCAGTACAGCATTTGAACTGTGCTTTTCGTGGCATACGAAGTGACTAGCATTCCAAATTATGCATCCTCTGAATTCATCGAATGCGAATGCAGCACAGCGATATGCAACGATAAACACAACTTGATTTGAGCTTGTCTACTGAACATTTTGGCGTGTAAAATAGAAGACGTTCACTTTTTAATTATGAGAATACAAACCATAAAAAAGTTTAACAACTGCGACAAAATTAGCACGGAGTCAGAGCAGTGAAGCTCTGAGTTGGTGGTAATTGCTTTTCTGTACATATTTACCTAAGCACAAAGTTGTTAGAAGTGCCAAACTTCTTTCAAAGTATTTGTAATTGTATAAGTATTCTTTTTACTCACCCTCTGCGTACAGAACACGTAACGTAAATTTTTTTAACTTTACCGATGAGTAAGTGTGAGTAAAATACTTGAATTACCCCACTCCCTCGAAATACACCCATGAAAATTTGCACCCTGAAAAAATCAATCCCCTGGGCAGGGACGTACGCAGGATTTCTGAGCGGGGGGGGCGGATTGTATACGGAGCCCGGCGAACGGGGGGGGGCGGCGCCCCCCCCCTAAAATTTGGCCCTATAGTAAAGAATTGAGCCATGGCGCTGGCGCCATTTGTAGGCGCCAGCGCCATGGCAGTATTGGCGTTGGCGCTGGCGCCAACGTATACTATATAGGTATCTATTAAGACCTATAAATATATAGTTACTATGACCACGTTGATCACTTTTATTATGCCGTTTGGACTCCTGCAACTATACATTAAACAGCGGGGTGGGGTTTGCGCGCTTGCGCGCAAAAAATTCTTTCAAAAATTCAAAAAAAAAAAAAGTTCCTACAAAATCGCTTTACAAAAGTGCCATTCCTGGCAAATTTTTATGACCGGCCCGGGAACGGGGGGGGGGCGGCCGCCCCCCCCCCCCGGCCCCCCCTTCCCTGCGTACGTACTTGCCCCTGGAGTTATCTCGAGGAAATACGATACCAATTTTTATCCATTTTTTCTGTTTCTTACTTTAAAAGCTTTTTTCCATTGTTCCCTTTCTGTTCCTTGAAAAAGCTTATAAATATAAAAGCCTATCGGAAATACGTTTTCTGTACTCGAGTGCTTTCAAAATATGTAAGTAAAACCGAGTATAGGTACTTTTTACAGAGGAAACGTAAACATAATTACTTAGTACTCGAGTACACATTTTTCAAGTAAACGAAAACACGTTTTAACAACTAGGTATGCAAATGCGGATGTTACAGCAAATTACCTGTATGCAATCGGTATTTACACTCCGGGTATTTATTGTGGAAGGTTTCGCAATGCTTTTTTGACATTAAATAAATATCAAGGCTCTCATGGCTTAATCGAATCATAAAACAAGGAAAAAATTTCAGAGGTAAATACCGTATTTCCTCGAATTACCCCCCGGGGGTTTATTTTTTCAGAGTGAAAATTTTGAGAGAAAAACGTGAAAAATGCAACAATAACCACCATTTATTAGTTTTTACAGCCTTGTATAAGGATGTAGATGGTATAAACGATGTTCTAACGTAACACAGAAGGGTTTTGAACGTCTGTTATGCATTTCCTGGACCACAAATTCATAGTGCCCATTTTGAGGGGGGGTATTTCGAGGGGGGGGGGGTATTTCATTACGGTGTGAAAAAGACATTGAAAAGTCGGTGTCACAATCAACTCATCAAATCGAAAAATGATTTTTTAAACAACTTTGGAGTTTGGTGTCTCCCATTCAAGGCTAGATTTCCTTTGGCTGATGAAACGGCTCCTATATTCCGTTTTTTACGGCAAAAATTCTTGGTGATAGTCAAAATGCACGCACACATAATTTGTAACATGACACTGACAAAGATTTATTGCTGCATCTGGGGGCAGTCCCAGACCCTGTAAAATGTCAAATATCAAGATATTCAAATGTCATGCAACGTACGTGTGCCATTTTCCAGGGCATTTAAGATGACTTTGACACTTTGACATTTTACATTTTACAGCGTTCGGCGTTGCCACAAAAAGGGCTTTTCCTATAACAAGGTACATTTAGCTACCTTTTCAAGGAAACTGCACAGAATGCACGGCCTTTTAGAGACACGGCGGCCGCTATGCGAAGAACATAATTTAGATTGATTTAAAGCACCTGCCCTGACAAAATCAACCAAAGTGACAGTAATGGCGAGAATCAATTACCGACTAGGTAGTCTCAAATGGGATCCGGAAAAATGTCGGAACCAGAATTCATAGCCTAGATGGTGGTCTGGTCAACTCATAATCGGAACCACGATCCCGACATTGTCCTAAGAATTTGAAGTCGTAGTCCAAGATTCTGTTCATTTAGCCTTCACTTCAAAAGGGTCGATTTCAAATAGCAGCATATGCGAATATTTCACGCCTGCATCCAGTGTTTCTACATGTACAACACGCAGTTGTGTTTATCATACCGTATTTCCTCGAAATACCCCCCTCAAAATGGACACTATGAACTTATAAACCCCCCCCCCCTCTAAATGGACACTATGAACTTATAAACACCCGCCCCTCTAAATGGACACTTTGAACTTATAACCGCCCCCCTCGAAATACCCCCCCCCCCAAATTAAGTGTATAGAGAACGTTGATGATACAAGCTCTGGGAAAAGCAGAACACACGCGAAAAACAATGACTGTGTTATGTTAGAACCGGGTTTATACCGTCTACCGGTCTACGTACTTATATAAGTCTATAGAGCTTTATAAATGGCGCTTTTTGTTGCATTTTGTGACGTCAGTGTACGTCACAAACAACGATTCAGTACTGGGATTTCAAAAAATTTCTGGCGAAATGATAACCCCCCTCCCTCGTTTAACGCCCCTCAAAATTTCCACTCTGAAAAAATAAACCCCCGGGGGGTAATTCGAGGAAATACGGTATACTAGAGGGTTTCATCCCAAATATTGAAAAAAAGTTCCAATAATAATCGTGATTTTCTGATCAGTGAATTACAGAGCAATGTGGAAAAAATTTTAGCAGCTTATCGTGACACTTCATTGTCATTGTTTCTGTTGAATGTGATGCTTTTAAAATGTCTTTGTGTTATTTAGTTGACATGCAGTTGACACAAATTTGCGACGTCAACTAGTGGTGTGGGACTGGGCCCTAAGATGCCGATCATAAAAACCCCCAGAATTATTTGAAAAGCATACTGAATGACGTGCGTGTGCTATCGCGCCTTTTTCATCCAGAACAAACAAATTAAAAAGAATGCAGATGTAAATAATGACAAATCGGGTGCGGAAACATGCGGGGGTATAATTGAATGAAGCGGTTCATTCCAAAAGTGTAAAGGCGTCAAATACATAGAAAATCGAGTTAAGCGTGATTTGGTATCCACAGTTTGCATTCAAATGGAATAGATTGAAATATAAGGCACCAACTGCCCGATAAATTTTATAAAATATTCCATCATAGGTAATTAGGTGCAATTAATAAATGGTAAATATACGCAGTTTGAAAGATGTTTGATAAACGCATAACAGTTATACGTCAAAATTTATATCAACATTATCATCATCATAATCGTAAAAAATCCTAAATGGCAGTCCACCCACTAGTTGACACATGTGTGTCAACTTGTCTTTGTCAATTCAGATTTCGGCTTCACGTGTTGCAGTTCACATTCACGTTTAATGCACTTGCCGTAATACATATGAGTAGTGATGGAAAAGCGCCAGAAAAAAGGGCGCCAAGCGCCAATGGCGCCATGGCGCCATTCAGAAAGTGGGCGCCAAGCGCCAAGGGCGCCACGGAAAAAGGGCGCCAGGCGCCAAGGGCGCCATGGCGCCATTCGGAAAGCGGGCGCCAGGCGCCAAGGGCGCCACGGAAAGAGGGCGCCAAGCGCCAAGGGCGCCATGGCGCCATTTGAAAAATAGGGCGCCAGGCGCCAAGGGCGCCAGGATAAATAAGTGCATACAACACCCTGCGTGTGCTAAAAGTGTTTCTACAGCACCCTAGTACATGCATTCGCTACTTAATTTACGTTCTCCAGGGTGTAATGAACAAAGACAACACTAGCAACAAAAAAATTCGAGTAAAATTCACATGACAATTCAAACACAATGGATATTGTCATTTGACAACAATCCATTCACTTCAAATTGACTTTTCCAATCATGTTTCCTCAAAATGGACCAAAAAAACGGAATAGCAACGATTTGAATCCATTGATTTATGATTTTGCAAGTTCAACGTTCCATCATTCTCATCTTCTGATCTGTCAGACACATCTGATGAACCGTTGCACAAAATATTTATACCCACTCACACTACTTCGTCCATTTTTCTGGCGAGTTCAGATCATCCATGAATGCGTTTTTCATCTTTTTTCCATTTATACAGCACTCACCTTGAAACCCTGCTGGCGCCTTTTTGGCGCCCTTTAAAAGCAGAGCGCCAGGCGCCAAGGGCGCCACGGAAAAAGGGCGCCAAGCGCCAAGGGCGCCATGGCGCCTTTCAAAATGTGGGCGCCAGGCGCCAAGGGCGCCACAGAAAAAGGGCGCCAAGCGCCAATGGCGCCATGGCGCGGCGCCCTTTGGCGCCCTCAAATGGCGCCAGCGCCATGGCGCCATTCCATCACTACATATGAGGCCTCTACTTCTAAAAGTCAACAAGTCCACAAAATGTGATTTTGAGTAAATCGCATGTTAAGTTTCAAACCCAATTCCAGGCCCGTGGTGCGTGTCCAATTTGGCTCTCTCATGGTTTCCATTAAGTTCCATATGTTAACAATAAAGTGTCAAATTTTCAGCCCCTGCTCTCAACATTTATGTGGAAAATTGGGTGTCCATAAATTTCCATTCGGTCAGAGCAAAACTGTTTTTGGGAGGGAATTGGACTTGTCGACTTCATGCACTAACAAACATTTTTGTTCCCGGGGAGGCCGAGGCTGCCTTTTGGGAAATTTATGCACTTGTCGACTTTTAGAAGTAGCTGTCCATAGTGGACATATCACATTTCTTGCTATTTTTTCCCATAAAAAAGGAAGCGGAGGAATGGACTTGTCGACTTCTTGCCCGAAATTTTTTGCATTTTTCACCAAAAATGTCCAATTTGGCACTTTGCCATATGGGCATGCGAGGTCAAAAATTTTATGGAAAATGATAATAAATGTGCGGAAGTAGCCCCAGATGACGTTTCCGGGCCTAACTCGAAATTTTGATATTTTGGACTTGTCGACTTTTAGAAGTAGACGCCTCATATCTATCTTTCAACGTCGCCGCATGTGCATTGGTGCATTGGAAATAGTTGTGTGACACGTAAAGCAGAAATCAGGTTCCAGTTCCGCAAATCGAGAAGTAAAATGGCAAAAGTGAAGTGAGACGGCAAGCAGGGGTATCTTGAATTTTGACCCTCCGAGTGGTTAGATAGATAGCAAATCGCTCCTCCGGAGGGATAGATAGCTGAAAAATTTTCTGGGGGGGGGGGGGGTTGGGGGGGGTTGTGGTTAGGGTTCAAACGGGATCCCGATCCCGATCCCGGAACCCGTGAAATTCTGAGATTTAGCAGTCCCGATCCCGATCCCGAAAATTTTCAAATCCCGATCCCGATCCCGAGAAACTCCCAAGTCCGGGATCCCGATCCCGGAAAAATTAGTGGAATTAAGAAAAAGTGAAAAATGACATTTTTGCATGCAAAAATGTGATCACAAACCCCCAGCGTCTATTTTATGCCAATTTTCTGGCATCCAACAGTGTTTTGAGACCTTTACGAACAACTGTGGATGCCAGAACATTGGCCAAAATCGCTATCCCAAGACCCCAATCCCAATCCCGAAAAAATGCCAATCCCGATCCCGATCCCGTGACCCCAATCCCGGCCAATCCCGATCCCAATCCCGAAAAGTCAATCCCGTTTGAACCCTAGTTGTGGTGGTTCGATATATAGGCTTTTTCGGGGCATAGAAGGAAGAAAAGGGAGAAAAATCGCTAAAAGTAGGTGTAAAATAGCTCAAAATGGGTATACAAGAGCATATAGTACTTAAAATAACTGAAAATAGGCAGTAAGACGCGTGAACTAGTGATTTTGGAGGTGAAAATCTATATATAGGTATGAAAAATAGCGATTTTGAGCGAAAATTGGGGTAGTTTCTGAAAAATCGCTCCAGATAGATAGATAGCTGGGCGATTTGGGGGGGGGGGTTTAGGGGGTAGTAGCCCAAAATTTTGCCTCCGGGATAGATAGATAGCTGGGCGGTTTGGGGGGGGGGGGGGTACCCCCCCCCATTCGAGACTCCTGACGGCAAGTAAATTGGCAAACGTGATAAAAAAAACCTATTTCTCTTCGCTTTTGCCATTTTACTTATCACTTCTCAATTTGCGGAACTGGCCTGTGAGTTGACCGACTAGTTGACAGTTGACGCACATGTATCAACTAGTGTGTGGGCCGCCATTATCATCATAATCATCCTCAATAACGATTCACATTTTGCCGGCGGTATGCCGCTCTCTTAAATTAATGTCAGCATGTCAGAGCAGCAATCATATTTAATTAATACGGTAAAATATGATAAATACTGTATTACTGTAAATTGATGCTGCTTCTGCTTATACTCATGTTATACTCACTCATTTCTCATATACGATGCTCATTTCCTCTAGCTAGGAAAGTATCAAAATGAAATCGAGTGAGATAACATTTGTAAGATAACACTGGAGAGTGTCACAATATTTTGATGATGCAAATTGATAAATTATGCACGATATTTACACCGATAGTGAACGCAATGCATGTATGAATTATGTGATGAGAAAAATTGTATTTGTGTCTTCATTAAGTTCGGCTATAGTATTTTTCACCCGCAGAGTGAGGGGCTTTCACCGTAGTAGTTCTACCTTATTAGGGATGGCCAGCGCTTTTTTTTAAAAAAACGCCGCTTTTTTAAAAAAAAGCGCAAGGGTCCCAGCGCTTTTTTTTAAAAAAGCGCTGGCAAAAAATTTTGTACTTATGCACTCGGTATTTTGCAATTTTTTCGCGCGCAATTTCACATGCAAATTTCAATTGGTGGTTGTTTTCATTAGTTTTGTGGCATTTTTGGTGCCATTGCTTCTATTCCTGCATGGTATCATGTAATAATAAGTTGTGTTATGTCAGTCTAGTATATAATATCCAGCCAATGTGCTTCCACACATTTTTCTACAGTGTGAAATGTCTCTGTCATGTATTAGCCTTCTCTTATAGCCATATTTAAGCACTATTCCATGCCTAACTTCACTAGGTCACAAAACATTAACAAACAGCGATATACAAAATGAGTCAACACAAAATTGTACTTTTCTGCCTGAAATCAGAACTTAAAATGCTATTTCATGATTTTACAGCCATTCTATGGCTATATATCATCACAAGTACTACCACTTGTCTGATATACCTGTATATATTGACTCAGAACCATATTTGGGAGCTTTTTAGGTAACGTCTTGACATTTTTTGAAAAAAGCGGAAAAAGCGCGTTTTTTTTTAAAAAGCGCTTTTTAGTAAACACCTTCCCGGACAAGTTCACCACCCATTTTTTATTTCACTTCGGTTGTAATATCTCCATCTATGGGGGTGTTATAAAGCTGAAACTTTGAATATCTAAAGTTGTAAAACCCCCCTACTTTGCTTCAATGGGGGGAGGTGGGGCGACTCACTACAGGGTGGGTTGCCCTACATGCAAAAATTTAGTTTGGCTTTTTTGGTGTCCCAAACAAGTTCACCACCCACTTGATTAGCTACACTTCGAGGGTCATATCTCCAGCTGTGAGGCTGGTATAAAGCTGAAATTTGGGGGATGTCTTGCCAACAACCCCCCTTACAATACACCAGTGGGGGTGCCTGCCAGCGATCCACTACGGTATGCGTTACTGTATGTACAGTTGTTCATATTTTTCAAAACAACCCAAGTGTCCCAAACAAGTTTGCCACCCAGCTCCATTATAAAAAATGTTGTGAGAAGATACCTAATATAAAATTGAGTCAGATTCGAACCCTAGTTCTGCTAATTAAATTTTTTTCAGTAGGGCACCCACCCCGTCCCAAAAACAGCAGAGCAAAAATTTCACTTTAAACCAATTTTTTGTTTCACATTTAAAAAGTTGGTTTACAAAGTTCACTAGGGAAGGGTCCAAGGTTCAAAGTTACGTAAACAACATGACCTCTAAAATGCGTCCATAAGGAAATTTATTTGGGGTGAATATTATGATGTCATAATCACAACATTACAGGAACAAAATTTGACAAAATTTTTACTTTTTCATTTACCCCAAATAAATTTCATTATGCAGGCATTTTAGAGGTTATGTTGTCTACATAACTTTGAACTTTAGACCATCCCCTAGTGAACTTTGTAAACCAACTTCTTAAGTATGAAACAAAAAATTGGTTTTAAGTGAAATTTTCAGTCTGCCATTTATGGGACAGGGTGGGTGCCCTACTGAAAACTTTTTAATGAGCAGAACTAAGGTTCAAATCTGATTCAATTTTATATCAGGTTTGTTCTCACAACACTTTTTTACAATGCAGTTGGGCGGCGAACTTGTTTGGGAGACTTGAGTTGTTTGTAAAAAATGAACAAATTTATAAGCTGTAGTGGGTCGTTGGCAGCCACAAACTGGTGTATTGTGAGAGGGGGTTGTTTGCAAAGCAACCCCCAAATTACAGCTTTATATCGCCCTCACAGCTGGAGATATGGCCCTCGTAGTGTTGCTAATCAAGTGGGTGGTGAACTTGTTTGGGACACTGAGAAAGCCACAGAAAATGCTTGCATATAGGGCGACCCACCCTGTAGTGAGTCGCTGCACCTTCCCCCATTGATTTGGAGTGGCAGGGTGTTAGGACTATATACCCACCCAATATTAGGTTTATACGACTCCCATAGCCAGAGATATTGCATCTTAAGTGAAATAAAAAAATGGGTGGTGTACTTGTCTGGGAAGGTGTTTATAAAAGCGGGGCCGTTGAAAAAAGCGCTTTTTCCATCCATATACCTAATGCTGAAATATCTGGAAGAAAGTAAAGCGTAGCCGTGCAAACATGACGCATCCTCACAGTTGCAACTGTGCATGCAACAAAGCATGCTATGTATCATCCCGATAAACAAGCAACATTGTGCCTACACACACTAGTTTTCACCGTGACTTCGTGTGAAAACTGAAATTTTTTCAAATGCAAATTAATGAACACGGTTGAAGGATTGAATTTAATTTAAATTTGAATTGAAATAAATGAAAGTTAAAGTTTGAAAATTTGAAAACTAAAACACATAGCATACAATAAGACAGGGGTCTCCAGGATTTTGGATAGCAGGTCTCCATAGATAGCAAATCGCTCCTCCGGAGGGATAGATAGCTGAAAATTTTTCTGGGGGGGGGCGGCTGGCGGGGGCACACTATATAGGCTTTTTCAAGGTTAAGAAGGCAGAAAGGAGAAAAAATCGCTAAAAATCAGTTAAAAGTAGCCAAAAGTAGGTTTAAAATGGCTAAAAATAGGGATATATCCATGCATATAGCTGGAAAGCACGATTTTGAAGGTGAAAGACTATAAAACGTTGCAAAAATTAACGATTTTGAGCGAAAATTGGGACAAAATTTATCAAAAGCCACTCCAGATAGATAGATAGCTGAGCGATTTGGGGGGGGGGGATTTGGGAGTAGTGGCCAAAAATTTTGCCTCGGGATAGATAGATAGCTGAGCGGCCTCCAGGTTAGATAGATAGCTGGCCGATTTGGGGGGGGGAGCCCCCCCCCCTAGGAGACCCCTGCAAAAAGAGTAGGCTGGATGTCGCGATGTCGCTATGTCGCCAACTCAGTTTTCACATCAGTCACGGTGAAAACTAGTCTGTGTAGGGCCATTGTGTTGTTCACCACTCAGAGGGACCAAATTACCGGCATAAATTCTATCATCACACAGAGTATATTGGTTAATGTAATTTCCCTGTTTTTACACCTGAGACCCGTTATTTCAATATCGCTATGTGTGAGCATTTTATGGAAGCGAGAGCAGATAGCAGATAATTTTCGTCAAGTGTTAAGTAACGTCTAAATACGTTAAGCGCCGTCCATTTGTAGTAGTTGAGTGAACTTACTACAAGTTATTGTAGTAATTCAATCAAATACTACACATAGCAATCACTGGTGGTAATTCACTGGAACTGGGCACAAGTTACAGTATACTCCGGTTACTTTACACCTTGCACGCGTGGTTCCCGCTGGAAGTGCGCCAATGATGGTTAACGCGTGCGAGTTTCATAAAAAAATGACAAAAATGATTGTCGTTATAATGTTATTCATTAATATATTCACATCGATGAATTTTTTTCATCGTTTTACGGAAATCGCATGATTTGATAATCATTGGCACGATTCCAACACGAGACATAAATCAGTGCGAGAACAGAGTATCATGTACGCCGAGTATAACTGTTGTAGATGAGTAAAACTTGTAGCATCAAAAACGAGAAATGTTTTAGAATATGGATCTACTGTAAAACATGTGAAAGCGGCTGCGACGGAATGTGGCAAATAACTGCGTAAATTTTTATAAGTTTTTATATTTAAACTATAATTAATTTTTAATAAAATAGTGAAAGCTAAGATTACCTATAGGTAGTCCGCGCTCGGCGCCATGTCACACTTATTTCCAAATCCAGCCAACTGGAAGCAGCAATTACAGGTAAAGATACCGTAAATCCTTGAATAACCCCCCCCCCGTTGTGAGCATGAGGAAAAAATAACTCCCCCCTCGAATACCACCCCCCCTCTGATCGATGCCGCAAATGCATCATGTCATTAACCGAATGCAAATGCAGAGCAGCGTCAACGATAAACTCATAAGAATGTTTTACCTACGTCGGCGACGTATTACGCCCTTATGTATGCAGTTTTATGCTTATTTTATGATTATTTTATGCTTACTTTTATACTTATTTTCCTGAATATTCTGAGGAAAAAATAACTCCTCCCCACGAATAAATGGTTGACTATAGTTTTCTGTTGCTTGGCTTGGGTTGCGCGTAGGGTGTCAAAAGATTTTTTTACGGAAAACGGAAACGGAAACGGAAAAATATTTTCAGCGGCCGGAAAACGGAACGGAAAACGGAAAAAAATTGCACTTGGCGGAAAACGGAAACGAAACCGGAAAAAAAATTTCAGCGGCCGGAAAACGGAAAAAGAGGCCGGAAAAACGGAAACAGAAAAATCAAATTTGCATGGAAATGGAAAAGCTTGCTGAAATTTTGCTGGAAAACGGATAAAATTTGCATAAATTTTGCTGGAAAAGTGGAAAAAATCTGCAGTAATTTTGCTGGAAATGGAAAAATTTTTACATCATTGACAATCTGCATGTATTTTTACCAGTTTGGCTGATCAGAAAACAGAAAGTTGAGCCAGAAAAAGGTAAAATGAGGCGGAAAAATGGAAAATTAAGGTGGAAAATGGAAAAAAAGTGGAAAAACTGGAAATTGAGGCGGAAAACGGAAAATGAGCCTGAAAAACGGAAACGGAAAAAAAAGTTGCTGGAAAACGGAACGGAAAACGGAAAAAAAATTTCAGCAGCTGGAAAACGGAAAAAAATTGCCTGCGGAAAACGGAAACGGAAAACGGAAATTTGACACCCTAGTTGCGCGCGGGTTTGGTCAAATATTGGTTCGCATGAGGCAGGCCAAATTGCACGCGTGTGGTCGATTTCTAATGAAAAACACGACCCCACATCGCACGCGTATTAATTGCGCTGACTCAGTCGACTCAGTGACTCAGTCGGGAATCCCGATTGTTAACCTTCCCGATCGGTAAGCTCGCGAATGGTAAGCCAAAGTATGTTGATGGGTAAGCGAAAGTGTATCGATTGTAAAGCCGCAGGAAAATTTTATTTTTGTTTCGATTGCTAAGCCAAAGTGTATCGGTCGTTAACCCGACTATCTCGATACACTTTGGCTTACCCATTGATATACTTTGGCTTACCCATTGATATACTTTGGCTTACCCATCGAGAGCTTACCAATCGGGAACGTTAACAAGGTTGAGGGGAAAAAGGGTCTATGGTAGTGCATCGGTCACTTTGGCACTCGATGTGCTGACCAATGAACATCTTTGTTTGCACAGGAGATTTGCATAGGGAATTATTGCAACAGCTGCGTCGCTATAAGTTTATTAATACAATCATTAGTCCAGGGTGACTCACAAATATACATGAAAAGTGCGTGTGCATGACAAATTTTTATTGGTACAAATATTCACTGCCTAATCAGTAATTTCAAACTTCGCGCCTGGCTGCTCGGGTTACATGGGCAACGTGGCGCAAATAATTCCTCACGGTGTTGCACTGGTGCTGGTTCAGCGCCTGAAATTTTTATAATTCATAATTTTCTTTGTTTTTGTTCAATTTACCAGACTAAAATGTTTCTGGAAATACAAACCACATTGTGCGGCGGCAACATTTGCAGCAACACCTAACCGGCGTTGTGCAGCGTCTGCTCCAGCTGCACATAGACCGGATGCCGCCGTTTCTCCTGCACATTGTAAGATTAAAATAACCTGTACACAAATCCCAACCAATACTGTAATTCGGAACTGATACGAACCAGTGTCTGCGGGTCATCTAGAGTCTTGATTTCCGCATATGCTTGCATTTCCATGCTCTGTAGCCATGAAACGACATGCGACGGGCTGCCCTTACCCGCCCGACCATACTATGCTTTGTAGTCGCGGTGTTTCCCCTCCTGTAAAAAAGTTTTATTTATGTTCATTTTCTTATGTTTGCTATCAAATTGAATTTATTCACCAGCATACTTGTCGTTTTCGGCGCAGTACTACCAAAATGCGTCCATGTGCACCGGTATTCTAGACGCCCCTGTACATTTGTGCCGCGACGGAATCCCAGCCACTGCTTTCGGAAGTATGCAAACAAATGCACCAGTTTATGTCGTATCTGAATGTAGTTGCAATATGACTAAGTATTTTATGTGTACTTGACAGTTTATATTTACCGTTGGATTTGCGTGCGGGCCGCGTGTGCGTATGGAACGAAAAACTTCATCCATCCATTCCGGGGGACACATTGCCATTCCAATTAGTTCATGTATGCGGTCAGCAACAAATTGATCATTTCGCCGGCCCATGAAGTAAGGTTTCAGGCCCAAAAATGCAGCGCGGCGGATAATCTACATATTTTTTCATAAGTAAAATTTGTTTGGATTGAAATTTACATGAACTTTAGAAACAGTTGTTATAATGTATTTACATTTACTCGAAAAATACATGTATGTCAACTTCAAAAAAAATTTTCAGTAATTTTAACAACTCGGCTGCTAACCGCTTGACCATAATGGAAGCGGCACTTTTTAATTGTCCAACTGGCATCTGTCCGCACATCAAACACATCTCAAAATGCATTGGCTGACACCCTTTCATGGTCAAAAAGCATTACTTTGGGGGCTGCAGTGACTCCACCAATGTTCATAAGAGCTGCATGCAGTGCTTGAAAAACCAACACGTAATCGCGCTGCAATGCATGCAATACATAGATTGGGACTTGAAAAATACATGCATCAATTCATTTACAACAATGCACACCTTGCGTCGCCGGGGCATCAGAGCCCACATCGCTGGCACATTTTTATTTTTGTGATGTTTCCCCATTATCGTGAACAATTGTCCGCCTGTGCCATATTCCATTGCACAGGTGCGGAATGTGCCATCCGCCGCCCAAACAGTTGACTGCCGCAGGAAATCTAGCTGTGCAGGGCTTGCAAAAACGCGCAGTGGAGGGCACCCGTCGGCCCTCGGGAGTCTGCAGCATAATCCAAGTGTGCATAATCCAAGCAGGCATAATCCATGCACAAAATCGGGCATAATCCAAGCATAAGTGCAGCATAATCCAAACACAATGGTGCATAATCCAAGCACAACACCCATACCAAAAATCGAGCATAATCCAAGCAAAAACTGCGCAAAATCCATGCAAAAATGCGCATAATCCAAGCACCATTTGTCTAACACACTGCATCTCCCATATCAATGTATGTACTCTCTAATGTCGCGTTCATATTTCGTGTAATTAATATGCAATGTCGGCACAATCAAGAGGAAGTGTACCACGCAATGCAGACGCGTGTGCCAATATTGCATAGCAGGTGTGTAACAGATGAAGTTCTGTAATGGATAAAGCCACTTCACAATAAAGAGAAAATGGTTAAAGTCAGCTTTGAAGTAACCGCATGCACTGGTAAGTTTTTGGCTTTTATTGTCATTCACTCCCAATTGTTGCCAAAATGGCCAGGTGAGTATGAGTATTTCATGGGTGTAAGTGTAATGCTTTTTATAGCATATATGAATGATGTAAACGTATACATATTGATGTGAATAATGATGTAAAAAAATAAATACGATCCGTGGAGTATGGATAGTACATATGGACATACATGTGAAATGTACTGCCCATTTGAATATAATTATATGTTTGTGTACTTCATAAATATGTACACACACACGCAGATGTATTACGGGCAGAATGAGCAGCCTGCACAAGATGGCAAACTATCGGCAACCGCGGCGGCAATCACGGAGGCTCTGGAAACACTTGTCTAGAGCTTATTTCTATTTCTAATTTGATTGTATATTGTCGCATATTATATTGCCTACGTAAATATTTATATTATATATTACTATTTCTCTACTAAATCTATAATTTTAAGAATAATAAGCACCTTCACGCAACTGTAATGCACACTGTAATTAATCGCATTGACCTGCACGTGAACTTTGCACATCGCTAATAATGCTGCACGCACATTTACACTGTATAGTATTTTATAAATAGTACATAAATACACAAGAGGAGTGCTTGCTTGGATTTTGCTTGGATTATGCCTCATTTCCGCATGGATTATGCTGCAGTTGACGGCACAAAAAACGCCGGAAATTGACACCGGAAGTGCTTGGATTATGCGCAAAAAGTGCATGGATTATGCCTGATTGGATTATGCGCACTTGGATTTTGAGCTTTCCCCGCCCTCGGGGGTTCTTCAAACAACAAAAACTGTTCCCCAAAGAAGTGGCCATTAGGTGCAGACATGTGTGCGCGTGCAGTTGTGCGGCACGCGTGACTGTGATGCGCATGCGCATCAATTGCGCATGACTGTGATGAAATGAAATGCGGCATTATAATGGAGCATGAAACATGTGAACAAAGAAATATGACATGAAGCATAATAAAATAATGTAGTAACTGACACGTCAGGGATTCGCGGCGCATATTTTTTCCGTGCCTTCTGTTCCATTTTTGTATTTCTGTCCATGTGCTTCCCCATACTTATCAGAATTGAATCCATTGTAGCAGCTTCACCTAATCCACTGTTTGAAATAAGTGGATCATTGAAAACAGAAGATGCAGCATTTTTGAGCATCTTTTGGCGCAGCTGCGTGCAGAGCATAATAGGTGCAAACTCATGATGCAATACAATAATGAATGAATGAACAAATACTCAATGAACACATACTAGGGAAATGTTGGTATTCGGCTCTCGATTCAATTCTTCAGAAATTTCAACTCTCACACGCTTTGCCACTTGATCGGTGCATGGCAATGGCACGCTTTGCCACTTGATCGGTGCATGGCAATGGCACGCTTTGCCACTTGATCGGTGCATGGCAATGGCACACATCCCGCCACAGATTTACTCTCGAGTTGCCCGCGTCTGTTTTGCCAGTAGTGTATAGGCCAGTGCTGATGCATCTTAGTGTCAACTCATCTTGGTATATTTACGTATTTATGCATGTTTGGCTGCACTGCATTTTGCCGCAGTGTATTCTTAACAGTTGGGAGAGTCTCTTTATTGCACAGTGCTGAACTGAACATGCATCACAAAAGGTCACAGGTGGTGTGCACTTGAAACCTAACAATCGCGGGTTTGGTGACAACCCCAACTACACTACTACTCAACTATAACAAATATAAAAATTGTCAACAATCAAATGGTTGAGACTGGAATTAGTTTTTCTTAATTCCCATCAACTACAATTGACAGAAATGCGTTCAAAGCCGATTTATGAGTTTACCAAAATCTGGCAGTATCCTAGTGTGTGCAGCACCCATCCCGATCCCAAAAAGATGGTCCCAATCCCATGAATTCTCACACAAAAATAATCACGAAATTTGACAAATAAATAAATAAATAAAAACGACAGATTATCGCTGGACGCGGGCGTGTGTAGTGCATTGAGCATAGTCGGATGTACCAGGAATAATATGAGATGAAAAAATGCAATCCGCCACTAAGCCCACACGTTCCCAAGATGAGATAACGGGCAAATACCTATTCATCAAATCGCGCATTTGTTTTGCTAATAAATTTGTCAATTCGACGGTGCTTTTGTCATACGAATTAATTTGCCAGTTTGGCGGAAGTTTTATCATACACAGCGGAATATTTATCATAAAGGGGGTGTCTATTCGTCATAACACAAAGTATAGTGCAGCTGTATATGTCAAATACAGACCTAAGATTTGTCATATTGCAACTTACACTGGCCGGGAACAATACATCTCTGTTGACCTTTGTAAATAAATCCCAACAGGAAGGATAATCCTTAAATGTATGAGGAACCTTAAACCTTAAACAGATGAGGGAATTATAAATGGAACAATAATAGTGTAACGTAGAGGTGTGTTCTAATGGCATTTATTGTACACTTTTTATAGTGGCCTTTATCTATTTTTGTATTTTTGAATTTAAGGATAAATAAATAGGTAGAGATATTTATGTTGTTCCAAATAAAAATTTCAATTTTCACACATAAATAAATGTTTTTTTTGATTTGAATATTTAAATTTATGTATTTGCAAATGAATAGAAATTTTAATTAGCAAAAGATACATATTTTTCATAGCAGAAATTTCTATTAGCATATAGCAGAAAGATGCATATAGCAGAAATTTCTATTTGCATAAACATATTGATCTATGTTTGAAAATCAAAATCAAATCAAAACTTTATCAAATCAAAAATCTCATCTCAAACCTTTAACCTCAATTTAAACTTTTAAAATGCAATTTTGAAAAATATAAATTTGAGGACTTTTGGAATGAAGCTCTTCAAGTGGCATCACAATTTTACATGGAGACAGTGCACAATTATTATAACACTTCCTCCCTTGAATGAACCACCAAATTATGAAAAATATTTTTACTGTCACTTATACTCCTTTGAATAAAGCACCACACCTTGCAGTATGATAAATATTCCGTCTGTATGACGAATTGCCCGCACTTCAAACTTAATCCTATGATAAACTGCCTTCACCTACTGGCAAATTGCCCGCGTGTATGACAAATATTAGGTTTGATAAATAGGCAAAAAAATATGCGAAATTTATTTGTATGATAAAAATGCGGTTTGATAGAAACATAGGGAGTCGAGATAACACTGTATGAGACTTTACTATGAGACTGTACCGGGCAAATCGAGAGCACTCCCCCGCCACATGCCCATCATGTGGGCCACCCCCCATACTGTACACATTATGTGGCGCAGCATGTGTCACAATAATGCAGCATGGGGCACCCTGCACTTGATTCTGTGCAGCTGCGAGCAGAATTCAGATGCGTGAATCATACGCAAATACAAAAAGTACAAAAATGAACTTACAATTGATGAGGGTCAGGCAACCGCGGCATTTGAATCTATCACGTCCAGCAGTTGCACCGGTTTGACGGTTAAAACGGCGGCAGTGTATTCCATCTGGTGTAGGAACGATAACGGCATAACCGGCCAGGGGTGAGGATGCAAAATTTAGATTAATATTTCTATGTAGTTGATTTTTTTCTATGTAACAATTGACAGCCTGCCCATTCCCATCAACATATAGCTGGGGTCTGGGAGGCATTTTGCCACTTGCAACCAATTCGCTTACTGACAACTTGCATTTTTTTTGTTGACGTTTTTGCATTTTTGGTTTTGATTCTTTTCCGGACATCCGGTATTTGGCATTGATAACTGTGAGTCTATCCCATTTAATTAAGTTTATCCCTGCCTGCAGTGCATTTTTGTGTTACCCGGTACTCCATACGCACATCGTGAACAAAGGTGATGCCGCAAGAGGATAATACGCTATTAAGTTATTATTGGCTGTGCGTCACCGCCACAGAGGCGGAGCTGACCTCTGATGTATTTCATTGCCATGTCTGGGTACCATAAGCTCAAAGCGACCCTTTTTCCCCTCTGCGCGTTAACAATCGCCATACTCTCGTCGACACTTTTCGTGAAAACGTTTTGCTTGGCGGAATGGCTCAAAGGCTGAATGTGATCAGATTAACCGCACATTCAGTGGAGATTATTGCTTTTGTTTTCAATTTGATTGCACTGTATTGCACAGGTAAATACCCGCTCAAGTTTACAGTGATGGCTGCAAAATGTTGCTAGTGATGGTTGTGAAATGTAGCGATTTTGCCAGCTGACAGCTACTTTTTGGAATTTTTATTTCAGCCATAGATAGCATATGTTGAAAATGTCAATTTCACATGGATTGATCCATAGCGACAAAAATGTCCAAGTAAGATAAAAAGATGAAACAAACAAAAATGCAAAAATTCATTGGACAAAAATCGAAAAAGTGTTTTCGGAAGCGTGCCAGACGGGACGGAAAGTGTAATTTGCCGAATAAATCCCCCTCAAAAATTCTGACGAAAAAATAACCCCCAGGGGACTTATTCGAGGATTTACGGAGTATTTATTTACACTCAACATCGCAACTCGATTCATTTGAGTATAATAACAATATAACTCAAGCGCTGAAACAAGAAGTAATTCACATCACAAAAGCAAAGGAGCATGCAAAAGGCAAAATAACGTAAATTCAACGGAAACACCTGCCTAGTTTTGGTCATAAATACTGTTTGTGAACGCGGCGAAAAAGTACCCATTCAAACATTTGATGAAACTTTTTAGACATTGCTGATGGGAGAGCAAAAACTGAGTTACTGTTAACCTTGTAAAATATATATTCCAGTTTTAAAAGTAACAGATCACTTACCATAATTTGGAAATTTGACAGCAAAACAACGAAAAAATGGTAATATTTTTCCAAGGAAATTTCCCCACCGTTGGTAATTAGAGCCCTAACATCACAAATTATAAGGAGGCACTTGACCAGACAACACAGAAACCAGTAATTATGTTTCACAATACACCCTTGCCCAATTCGATAAAAATAATACAAAGGCAAAAATAAATAGCGCACATAAATCTGCACGTACATCAGTGCATCATCCAGGGGGCAGTCCCAAGCCCTGTAAAGTGTAAAGTAAAGTGTCAAATGTAAAGTAAAGTGTCAAGTCAAATGTCAAATGTAAAGTAAAGTGTCAAATGTAAAGTCAAATGTAAAGTAAAGTGTCAATTGTGTATCCAAATCTTATTTTTCGTATCCAAATCTTTTGTTTTTGTATTCAAAACTTACCGTATTTGCTTGAATAATCCCCCTGGGGGATTATTATTTCGTCAGACTTTTTTGAGGGGGGAACTATTCAAAGGGGGGGAATTATTCGAGGGGGGGAATTATTGTTTTGTCAAAATTTTCAAGCATGTTTCTATCAACACATTTAATGAAATATGCTTTATTAACACAACGTGCCATTTTTGTTAATATTGGGTACAAACAATTGATCAAATCTTTTAAGGGGGGAATTATTCGAGGGGGGGAATTATTATTTCCTCACTCGTCTTACACGGGGGATTATTCGAGGGGGGGGAATTATTCAAGGGGGGGAATTATTCAAGCAAATGCGGTATGTCGAAAAATAAGATTTGGATACGAAAAATAAGATTTGGATACACACTTGACACTTGACTTTACATTTGACATTTGACTTGACACTTTACTTTACATTTGACACTTCACTTTACACTTTACAGGGCTTGGGATTGGCAACAGGTGCCAATCCCAAACCCTGTAAAATGTTACGCAAAGTGTCAAAAGTCATGTAAATTGCCCTGCAAAGTGTCAAACATCATGTAAATCGCCCTGCAAAATGACGACCGAGTTGCCATTTCGGAGGGCCTTTTACATGCCTTTTAACACTTTGCACGACACTTGACATTTCACAACCCCCTCGAACAGCCCCCCCCCGCTTGCCGACTCAATCGATGGTGTACAAGCTGGCGGCGAACACGATGTCGCGCTTGATGGCCGCGCTCGCCTCGTGCATCCGGTCGGCCAGACTCGGCTCGCCGATGATTCTGGCCGCGTTGCGCACGTCGCGGCACAGCTGAGTGGGTGGGGTTTTTTTTGGGGGGTGGGGTTTTTTTTTTGGGGGGGGGGGGTTGGGGGGCATTGGCGGGAAATTATTGAGGCGACCTCGGTGGAGTGGAAAACGCATGTGGATTGGAGTTTTTAATGTTTGAACGTGAATTTCTAGATGACTAGTATTGGCACACTATTATTGATGTAAAAGCGCTATTTTTGCCCGGCGCCAGGAACAAAATGCCTAGCGCCGGCCGTTGGCGCTAGCGCCAAAGCGCCACAGGCTTCACGCGCTTGGCGCCATTTTGCTCTGGTGCTTGGTCCTAAGGGTCGGAAAAGCGCCATGGCGCTTTTGGCGCTTGGTGCCAAGGTCCTGGTCGTTTTACATCACTACACACACGACACCATGGAATCGTTAGTCAGTGTCTAATACCAGAAAAATACCACGTCATTTTACCAGATACTTTTCACCACATCGCCATTACTCACCACTAAAATTCAACCCAGCCATTGCAACCCACCTCATCCAGTCTCTGTATACACCTAACGATAATTCCTTCGTGCGCATCGGTGCCTTCCATGATCTGCGCGAAGGCCAGCCCACCGGCCCACTGATGAACTACGTCCATCTGAGGGCAGTCCCGGACCCTGTAAAATAACCTGTAAAATGGCAAGTGTCATGCAAAATGTGAAAAGTCATGTAAAATGCCCTGCAAAATGTCAATTGTCATGCAAAGTGTGAAAAGTCGTGTAAAATGCCCTGCAAAATGACAAAAGGCGAGTAAAATGCCATGGACGTTAAGAACATATGTACGTTTGCCATTCCCCAGGTCATTTTACATGACATTTGATATTCTCCAGACTATTCTACATGACTTTTGACACATTGGATAACATTTGACATTTTCCAGAGCATTTTACAGGGTATGAGATTGGCACCAGGTCGCACTTGACGCCGGGCGCGAACAGCTCCTCGCCGCTCTGCATGCCGCACTGCAACTGCACGCTGTCCATGTGCGACGCCACCGAGAGAATGGTCGCTTTTAGCTATGTGTCGTTTGTAGGTTTACTTTTTGGGTGGCGGTAATTTTTTAGGGAACTGCGCCAATGCCAGCCATAGCGGCTACAGTACTTGTTCTAATACCTCCAATAGAACGGCAAGTTTTGGCACGTTTTCGCACTCACGAAAACAATAGAACGGCACCCTTCAATTGAACGGCAAGTAGAAATTACGTTGAAGTGCCAAACACAAAAATATATTCAAAAAATGGATGGCGTGAATGTTCAAAGCATGCAAATAAATATAAATTTTCAAATAAATGCTATCAAATAAATCAAGTCTCTAGAATAAAAAAACCTCCAAATTCACGAACCTTCTGCATTCTTTCACTCAACTCAACCTTTGAATTCTTATGCTGACAAGTGAAACAACTGAGCACGGCACAAGTGTCTGCCACATCCAAATCCTTGAATCTATTCTCCAGTAAAAGTTGCGTTAGTAAAAGTTCGTGGGTAGAAAGTTCACAGGCAACTTTACCCTTAAGTTGCACTATGTCGTGTTCGTCCACGAATCCCAACATTTTTAGCACCTGTGTATGAGCGATTATGTAGTTAGGGATAGCACCTGGTTTTGAAAACTACAGGGGTCTATTTTTGCAATTTTTTTAAATTACAGGGGCTCAGCCCCCACTAAAATTTTACCTACAGTGACGGAATGGCGCCAGGAATCGATGTTTTTTTTGTACCGATGAGGAACTAATTTGTGTCTATGAAGGCCAATCTGTTTACATGGGAAAATGTTGGAAAAATGCGCTTGCGCGTAAAATTTTGGCACACCTTTGCCTGGAAAATATATAGGAAAAGTTGCATTTCCCGAAATTTTTCAGCGCTCAACCCGGGAACGGGGAGGGGGGTGGTCGCCCCCTCTGGATACGCCCCTGTTCAAAGCGCCAGCGCCAATTTCTGCACTCATCGACACGATACAAACAAGACTAACCCTCAGCTTGCAGTCGTACTCCGGCTTCAACCTGAGCGAGTCGGGCGACAGGTAAAACTTCAGCCGGTCCCGTTCAGCCTCCAGCGAAATCACGCCGCGCGCTTGCACGAACTGGAAACAAGTAAGAAAAATGGGAAACAAAGAAACTGTATTTATTTAATAGCGATTTGTTTTCGTAGGTGTAAAGTATGAAGTTAAACGAAATTAGCCATTGGAAATGCCTCATCCCCTCATCATAAAAGTATTTTACGAAATATAAACTACGCATCAAAGGCATAAAAAATAGATGCCCACATTTAGTGATTGAACGGCGCCATTTATGAGCGCAAAAGAGCGCCGCGCCACTGTACTTTACACTTTACAGGGTGCGGGACTGGCACCCGGTGCTGCACAATTGCGTAATGGGCCCCCACACGCTAGTTGACATCGACACCAAATGTCAACTGGCGCCGATCCCGATTCAGAGCTTGCTGACGAGTCGACGATCAACGTTCAAACGCATGCTTTGAATTGGGAACGGAACCAGTTGACATTTGGTGTCGATGTCAACTAGCGTGTGTGGTGCCAATTCCCCCAAAACCCCCGCACAGACATGTTCCTCAAACATCAGACACTTCACACACTTCCAATCGCCGATTTTCACTTGTTCTTCCAATTTGCGCACGAATCCAATCTGATCAGCCAGTTCCAAATCGGTGCACACGAAATCTTTTGCCTGGGGGCAGTTCCAGAGTCAGTACAATGCCCTGTAAAATGTCATGCAAAGTGTCAAAAGTCATGTAAAATGCCCTGCAAAATGACAATCGACTTGCCATTTTGCAGAGCATTTTCCATGACTTTTGATACTTTGCATGACACTTGACATTTTACAGGCCATTTTACAGGGTCTGGGACTGGCACCAGGTGCGCCAAAGTCAACTGGGAAACAGTTTCCGGTGTTTTTGCAGTGGCACAAAGTCTGTGCAGTTCATCAAGGCAGGATCGAGTTTCGTTACTCGGTGGGTCGGAGCTGAAATTGAAAGGGTTTTTGTTATATTTACTAGTTATGGAAAAGCTGCACAAAAGTATTCAGTTTACCGGAATAAATAGTACGTCAACTACAGTTGACGGATATCAAAAATGTTCATTCTGTTAAACTCAAATGTGTACGTGTGGAAACATTGTCGGATTTTATACTGTGTGGACGGCTCCGAAATGAAGCCATACATTCATAAATGCCCTACCAGGGGTATTCTAGATTTCGACCCTCCGGGGAGTTGGATGGATAGCAAATGGCTCCTCCGGCAGGATAGATAGCTGGCAAATTTTCTGGCGGGGGGGGGGGTTGGGGGGAGGGTTCGCGGGGGTCCAGTATATCGGCATAGAAGGAAGAAAAGGGAGAAAAATCGCTAAAAATAGGTGAAAATGGGTATATAAGCATATTTACTACTAAAAATATCTGAAAATAGGCAGTTAGACGCATGAACTAGTGATTTTGGAGGTGAAAATCTATAAAAAGGTATGAAAAATAGCGATTTTGAGCGAAAATTGTGGTTGTGTTTCTCAAAAAGCGCTCCAGATAGGTAGATAGCTGGGCGGTTTTGAGGGGTGGGTGCGTTTAGGGGGTAGTATCCCAAAATTATGCCTCCGGGATAGATGGATAGGTGAGCGGCCTCCGGGATAGATAGATAGATAGCTGGGCGGTTTGTGAGGGGAGGGGGTAACCCCCCCACCTTTCCTACCCCTGTTCCCTACACACACTGGGGTGGAAACCAGTTGACATTTGGTGTCGTTGTCAACTAGTGTGTGCAGGGCCAAAACAGATCTCGCCTTTGCATGGCCAACAGTCGTGGCGGAATTTAAAAAGTTGTTAGCACCCGAAGAAAGATTGTAAAGTGCTAATACAGCAAATAGTTGCTCAGAAGCGCACCGAAATCTGGGCAAACTTCTCCTGTCAATATCCGCCAAAATGGCGGCCCCGTTCACATCCATTGTTCTGTTCGTGACTGCGGCGATGTTCGCCACACAAGAAACATTTTGCAGTAGATTTTCGAGCGGAGGTGCGGTCTGGGTGGGAGAAAGATTATTGGCCCCACACATTAGTTGACATCGACAACAAATGTCAACTGGTGCCTATCCCGATTCAAAGCTTGCTGACGAGTGGACGAACGACGTTCAAACGCAATCTTTGAATTAGGAACGGAACCAGTTGACATTTGGTGTCGATGTCAACTAGCGTGTGCGGGGCCATAATGCATTGATCTGAGATAAGTTACATGATACTTTAGATGTTAGTATAACGCCATTGGCTAGGTAGTTTATATCTGTACTACACTGATGATACAGTTCAAATTGGTCACACACACAACTCCAAAAAAATAGTATTTCATCGCGGTACCTTGGCGCCATCAATAGAACAACGCTGGGCGACAGTGGCGCCATCCAAAAAAATGGCGCCGGGTGCCAGTTGGCGCCAGCGCCATACCCTAACTACTCCACGGTCATTTTACGTCCACCGTAGACATCACAAGTAATGTCTCCATTATGTAAATAATTATTCAAAAACTCACACGCCATTACAAACAGAAGATAAGATGTCCACAAGAAAACCGCCGCCTCACCTAAATAATGCGTGTGCACACCCAAGCCGTATTTTACTATAGAATGGCACATAAGAGCTTTTGCTACCGGGCGAGCCATGGTGCGGTGCAAAACCCCCCAACTAAACTCGCACATATAAATCGCTATCAAGCACTTGGAGAGCCGGGCCTCCGGGTTCGGTTCCCCCGCGCCGCGCCGATCTGACACTCGCCTTTTTGCACTTTTTTGCAAGTTACAAGTTTTACAGAGCGAAAAGGATAAGGAATGAAAAGTTTCATCTGAGATAAAGGCCTGATGCGAAATAGGTATTTTTTCTAAATTCCAGCGTGTGATAAATAGTAAATATGAATGCCAGATGAAACGTAACGCGCGCACACGCACAGTACACCACCAAAATTTAGAAAACTGATATAAATGTTCAGAACAAAATTTAGTTTACCGCAATGGCCCCCCACACGCTAGTTGACATCGACACCAAATGTCAACTGGTGCCGATCCTATTCAAAGCTTGCGTTTGAACATCGTTCGTCAGCAAGCTTTGAATCGGGATTGGCACCAGTTGACATTTGGTGTCGATGTCAACTAGCGTGTGTGGGCCCAATGGGCAGTCTGTCAACTACTTTCGACGGCGATCGAAAATCATTCATTCTTGTAAACTCAACTTTGTTCATAAACAGATTTAAGTTGAGTTTCCCAGTTTTGATGGTGTAAATAGTAACGTGCGTGACCACAATAACGTTCCTAAAAGCATAACTGATTTCCATCAAATTACGATAAACAGATAAATTTTACAATACAAAAGTCTCACCCACTTTATTAACCATTACAAACAGAAAATGTCATAAAAAATCCGCCGCTACGAACGCGCACGCTGCAAAACACACTAAATAAAATATAAAACGACAAATAATAACGCCGCCTGCCGGGGCTAGCCATGGTGCGGTGCAAAACCCCCCAAAACTTTCTCACACACAAAACTACAATTCAATGAGCCTACAGCATTGAATCGGGGGGGTTGGTCGGCTCTTAGCGGTTCGGCCCCCCCTGCACCGCATCGATTCGACACTCGCCTTTTTGCATTTTTTTATTTTTGATTATTTGTTTGTTTTTTATAGCAAAAAAATGTATAAAAAGGGAAAGTTCGAAACCAACTCATTCTGTGCGTTTTTGCACTTTTTCTACGGTGGTGAAATGGTAATGCAGGCGTAGTGTCGGGATTTTTTTTCTAACATTTATTTCACTGAGTAGAGTGAGCTGCGGTGGATGTTATGATACCGAACATGCAAAAAAAGGCACCCCGAGCACAATGCCGGAGCTATTTTGAAAAAATTGCACGGGCACCGGGGGTACCTCTGAAAATCGCGAGGGGGTACCTCTGAAAATAGCGAGGGGGTACCTCTGTAAATCGCGTGGGGGTACATATGAAAAGAGCGAGGGGGTACCTCTGAAAATTGCTAGCTTACCGCACCAGCACTAATGACCTTTGGTGCCTGGCACCAGGGCACCGGTGCCTTTCTATAAATAACCACACCATCACGATGGCACAAAAATTTGGGAAAATTCGAACACCCCCCCTCCCAAACAAAAACTCACACTATCATCTTCACAATCCAAACTGATCAGCCGTTTACCAGTGCACTTAGCAACAACATCATAAATGGCCCAGGTGTCAACTTCAAAATCGTGCCTGCCAGGGTCCAGATCAAAATGTTGCTGCACTGCACTTTTTGCATTGTTTTCTTCACTGAGGCATTTTTGGAGTGCAGGGGAAGTAGATATAAGGCAGTCGCACCGCCTGTCCCCGGTGTCTGTGGTGTATACCTGGGGGGGGGGGGGGGTTGAGTTGTGTTTGTTTACAATGTTATGAGTTGAATAGGGGGGATGGCCGGCGTTTTTTAAAAATTTAAAGAAACATTTGTTTAAAAAAATCACAGGCACGAAACGAAAAATCGAAACAGTTTTTTTTAGGAAACCTCAGCCCAAAATTTTAATACTTATGCACTAGGTATTTTATCAACTTTATTTGATCAAAATTGCAAACGGATGTTAGGTAGGCTCAAAATCTTTCAAAACAACAAGATTTTCCATTTGACCCATCTGGCTAGTGGCACCATGCCTCTGATCCATGCTCTATTTGCACATTATTGCACTTATGAATGACAATGGCCCCACACACACTAGTTGACATAGACACCAAATGTCAACTGGTTCCCATCCCAATTCCAAGCTTGCATTTGAACGTCGTTCGTTGGCTCGTCAGCAGGCTTTCAATTGGGATCGGAACCAGTTGACATTAGGTGCCGATGTCAACTAGTCTGTGTGGGCCCAATGTGGGACATTTGATCCCCATCTACTAAACCCAGCTTCACTTTTTACCCCCCCCCCCCAAACCCAGTGTCACCTTGAGAACGAGGGCTGGCCTCTGACGTATATACTGGCCCTTCGACAACAACACAATCCTGCCCGGCGCGATCAATTTGGATATGTGCGACGACAAGTGCAGCATGCGCGACACCACGCCCAGCGAGGTTGCCAGTCTGGGAAGGAATGTGTAGTTGAGATTTCGTCAACTTGGTTGAGTGAGGGTAGTTGACAAATTGAATTTGTGGAAAATGTGGAAAGTTGGGAAAATTCCACATGCCGTATTTCCTCGAAATACCCCCTCAAAATGGGCACTATGAATTTGTGGTCCGGGAAATGCATAACAGATGTTCAAAACACTTACTGTGTTACGTTAGAACATCGTTTATACCATCTACATCATTATATAAGGCTGTAAAAACTTATAAATGGTGGTTATTGTTGCATTTTTCACGTTTTTCTCTCAAAATTTTCACTCTGAAAAAATAAACCCCCGGGGGTAATTTGAGGAAATACGGTATTGTCACATCGACTAGCGTTCGGCTGCCGGGGATTACTTGCCCAGAACAATGCCTCCCAAAAATTACGTAGTGGCAACAACAAATACAGTATACCACATCCTTGATTAAGACTCCAGGGGACCTATTTTTTCGTCAGAAGTTTTTAAGAGGGAGTTATTCAAGGGGCTGGGGTATTTTTTCCTCGGAATTACACTAGTAATCTACTGTCGCTGCTGTGGGCCAACATTATTTTGTATTTTTCGTTTCACACACTGCGCTGCGTTTGCATTCGGTGAATCAGCCCAGACGTAACTATATTTGGTCTGCCTAACTTGATTGATCGTTTTTTATTTTTGCAATATCTCTTCCGCCCACCACAGCGAAGCGAGAGTTATGCAAATGGGGGTTATTCAAGTGGGAGAGTTATTCAAGTGGGGGTTATCCAACGGAGGCACTATTCAAGGGGGGGAGTAATTCAACGGAGGCATTATTTAAGGGTATGTACATACCACTCACAAACACACCTAGCGCACGCATCGTGGAAGTCCCTCAGATCGGCGGCGCAAACCGCGCAGTGGGGCCACAAGTTTGCACTTTTCTCATTGTCCGATAACTTCTGGCGCACTGCACCCAGGCGCTCGCGGCGCGCCAGCGATTTCCTGAGTTGTGAAAAAAAACACACATTTTTTTGTCATTTCGATTTTGGGTGATGATGCGTTCGGTGTTTAGTAGGGTATCAAATTTTAATTTTTTACTAGAAAACCTCAAATTTTCGGGACCAAGACAAGGGTAGGGAGACCCGGACTGGCATTAAAATACTTTGAAACTGAAATCGACAGCGACATTTCAATATTTCCGGGGCTGATGATAGAGAAGCACTGGCGCGAAGACCATTAGGCGCTCCACACGGTAGTTGACATTCGAATGTCAACTACCGTGTGGAGCGCCTTAGGCACCATTCGATAAAGTGTCGCGGGGTCCCAGAGAAAAAATCCACCAAGCGCCCATTAGAAAATGACAGGCGCCAGTGGTGTCAGAGTAAATTGACACAATTATAAATACAAATTAACATAACGACAACGCTTTTGCCGCCTGGTGGAAAGAGATATGTAAATATCAGGAAACAGGGTGCCATGGTACCCATCAAAAATAAAACCGAAAGCCACTGGCGCCAACGCCGTGGCACCATTACATAGAAAATTTCCGCCAGTGCTGAGCACCTGGCCGCCGCTGCCCACCCATTGGGCCCACACACACTAGTTGACATCGCAAATTCGCGTCAACTCAGTGTCAATCGAATAATACAAGAAGTTTGTAAAAAGCATCACACTTAACAGGAACAATGAAAATGAAGTGTCATGATGTAAAATTAACTATGCTCTATCAGATAGATAAGTTGAAACCACAGTATCACTTAAATTTAGTTGACACGGATTCAGTTGACATCCAGTGTGTGGGGGCCCATTATGAAAAATCACGGGTAGTGGGGCGGCATATTTCTCTCATCTTGGCGCCATTTTTTTTCCCATGGCGCATGGGCCATTTTTGGCCCATGTTTGTGGCTGAGTCGATCAGTTGAGCGGCCTGGCCGATAAGTGATTATCTGATTATGGTGATAATGATCTGTTGTGATCTGATGCAACAGGCCCGTTTCAATGAGTCTCTTTGCCTCGTTGCATAACATCGAAGTGATCAAACTTTTTGGAAATTTTTTTCCCATGATAAGTGGCAAATTGGACCAGTATAAAAATTGGCGCCACATAAAATCGCACCCAGCCCAAACTTGATCAGTTGATACCTTAAAATTTGTCCAAGTTTTTTAGCGCGCTGGTGACGTCGCTGCGGTGGCCCGCTTTCTATTTTTAATGACAATTTTTTTATTTTCTAAAATCAGATTATCTAGACGATACTAAATACATACATAAATAGGGTTTCATCCCTTATCAATGTTATATTGGCCGCAATTTTGTTGAATCAATAACGTCTACGGTAAATTAGGCGACATTCTTCAAAGGCACTTGTATTTAGATAAAAATAACAGGAGGCACTCAGATAACGATGTAAGAACGGCCGACATTTAAAAGATTCCATCATGATGAAAGATTGTTTAAGATTCAGGTGATATTTACCGACCTAGTTCATTGGTCAGGGGATAACATGAGCATATAATCGCCCATTGCGCTCGGAACGACATGTAAAGCAAAACATTTTTCATGGCATATTTTGAGTAAATACCTACTCAGATTAATACAGTGTAATCACACAGTATTTCCTAAAGCGGTCTAGATACCGTAATTGTCGCTCAACATTTCACCCAATACTATGGTAAGACCTATTATATGGATTATTTATATGCACTAATTGAGATGCCGTCCATGCATAATTTTCCCTAATTATTTTATACAGCACACCAAAAACAGTAATTAAATTTCCACTTATCACTTAATCTGATGTTGACAGAACAAAGGGCCTATAAAACCCGAGCACAGAAACACAGTAACAACAAAGTCACTGCAATATTCAGCACTATCACAGCCTAAAGAGCAGAAGCCATGCAGAATTACTCCACTCTGGTCACATTTCCCTTGGCCATGTTCGTTTTGCTATTTGGAAATAGCGCCAACGTCAGCGGCCGCGCCCTGATTGCCAGCCCGATTTACGGACCAATGGCAGTCGTGTCCAGACCGGTGGCAGTACTGACCAGGTGCCAGTCCCAGACCCTGTAAAATGCCTGTAAAATGTAATGCAAAGTGTCTTAAGTCATGGAGAATGCCCTGCAAATTGGCAACTATGTTGCCATTTTACATGACTTTAGACACTTTGCATGACGTTTGACATTTTACAGGGCATTTTACAGGGTCTGGGACTGCCCCCAGACCGGTGGCAGTAGTACCGATGTACCGAAGCACGGGATTTGGACGCCATGGTGAGTAGCACTTTGTTGGCATAATTTTTTTATTGTCTAGGTTAGGGATGAAAAAAGCGCTTTTTTTCAACGACCCCGCCTCAAATCTTCAAATATGCCTTATGTCTTATTGTGTGCAATTTTCAGTTGAAGAAATGTCGAGGAGCCAAGCTAAAAAAATTTTACTATCCCTAACATTATTGATTTCTTATCCACTACATAAGTAAATACTTGATATTAAATAAATATTAGAGGAACTATGCTTTCGGAAGCTTTTTGTGAAGACTCAGAGTTTGATTGTTTGAAAATGCAATTATTTACATGTTTGATAACCAGCCCCCCCCCCCCCTAGGAGACCCCTGATTTTTGCTCAATTTTTATGCTTATATCGTCATTGTTTATGTTAGATTATCATTTGGTATAGTTGTCTGACTCGATGTTGTTCATTATGGTGAGCATGTAGTGCTAAAAACATAAAGATATTGTATGGAAATCAGCGATTGATCCATATAAAGGTGAAAATAATGGTATTTTCAAAAGCAAAATGACAAATACTACATGTATAAAAATTTTACGTTTAAGTTTTTTCACGTATTCCTTGGTATTTTAAAAATACCTTACGTGTTAGTATTTATACTTATGATTTGGAAAAGGTGCTTACGTTTACGTTTTCCAAAAATACCAGTATTTGTACAACTCTGCTTACCACCCACAGGCGGACACAACTGGTTTGGCCGACTGATGCCCTCAGCCATGACGCACAACATTTACCACCAAAACAGGGTGCGAGTGCACCACGACCCCATGCCCCACGGACGCTTTCGCCATGGTACGTTGAGCGTTAAGTGTTTTTCTTGTGTCCAGTGGGGACTTATAATGGTGACGCCTCACCACTGGCTCCACAGGGGTGAGACGTACATGGACGGAGGCGTCGTATGTACAATCCGATTGCATAACTATTGCAAAACCTTCACTGGAAGCTACCATATTCCATCTGAATATTACGGAAATATAAATATATGTATATTTCATGACAATAGATATACTCGGCGCCGGCGGAGCGTAAAGTATGCGCCCCAAATTAATTATGTCTTACTTATCCCAAATTCAATACGGTGCTATACCGTACAAAGCATGCGACATACAAATGAAAAGAATGCTTTCAATCAGCTAGAAGTACAAATTGGCATTCAATTTAATGAAACGAATTTCAGGTCGCCGCGGTTGACAAGTAAATGCTACGACGGACGAATTCCGAGTGCCCATTATCGACAATTTATCACCGATTTCGCATATAACATACTGCTCATAATGGTGGCCCGCACACTAGGTAGTTGAAAAGTTTCCTATCGTGTTCAGTTGCGTACTAAAAATTTAGAGTTTGGTGCTAGCGCCAAAGCAAAAAAAGTGCCAGCAAAATGGCACCAAGCATCAACAGCGCCATGGCGCCTTTTGCTTTAGCGCTAGCAGCAAATTCGCAATTTTAATACACAACGGAACGCAGTTTGCAACTTGTCAACTAATGTGCGGGCCGCCATTTGGCCCCACACACGCTAGTTGACATCGCAAATTCGTGTCAACTAAATAACACAAAAAATTTTTAAGCATCAAACTTAACAGAAACAATGTGCCTACACACACTAGTTTTCACCGTGAATTCGTGTGAAAACTGAAATTTTTTCAAATGCAAATTAATGAACACGGTTAAATTAAATTTTATTAAATTTTGATTGGAATTTAACTTAATGAAAGTTAAAATTTAAAAAAAGTAAGACTAAAATACATAGCATACAAAAAGAGTAGGCTGGATGTCGCCATTTCAGTTTTCACATCGGTCACGGTGAAAACTAGTGTGTGTAGGGCCAATGAAAATTTATTGTCATGATGTAAAATTACACATGCTTCTTTCAGGAAAGTTGAAATCACATAATTCACTAAAATTTAGTTGACACGAATTCAGTTGACATCCAGCGTGTGTGGTGCCATTACGCTGTACATACCGTGCATTCATGAAGAACTCTGTCCCAACCGAACGCCATTTTGGGAAGAAACCGGTTGAATAACTTCTCAATGTGATATTTATTGACATGCCAGAAAAGTACATTGCGTATGGCAGTTGATGGATGTTCACCGCGCACAAATTATGCTTCCATTTCACCTTAAGTGACTCATTCGAGATCGTACGGTATGGTGCAGTAGATAGACAATTTTTTGTATTCTCTACGTATTTTGTATTTGTACGGTTACCTTATTACCTACCTCTAAATACCCCCCTCAAACTTTACTGGGGAAATGATACCCCCCTCGAAATACCCCCACCCAAAGTGAGTGTAAATAGAATGTACACGACACATATCGCGGTTTGTAATATGTATGATGCAGAACAAACGCTGAACCCAATGACTGAGTGACGTAAAAGCAGGGTTTATGCGTAGATACAGTTATATTACGTCTATAAACACATATATGTATGTCTGTGTAATTGGTAAATTTGGTAGATTGGTAGATTGGAATTTCTGGCGAGATAATAGACCCCCTCCCCTCGAATAAGCCCCCCCCTGAAAATTTGCTGGCGAAATAATGAACCCCCTGGGGGTATTTCGAGGTATCTCACTGGGGGTATTTTGAGGTATACGGTATCTAGAAATTTGGCCGCTCATATCAGGCTAATTTTTTTCGGTATTTACCATTTTGTGGGTTTTACCAGATCTCTTAATATTGGAAAATCAAACAAGTCGTCTGTTTGACAATGTTGTCAGAAGTTAACGAATGAAGCCGCAACAAAAACCGACCAGAAACGCAATGGCTTTTTGAATACTCGTAGATCAGCATTGAACGCGTTTGAGTTTTCGTGAATCAGGTGCCCGTGAACTAGTCAACCCGTCAACAGTTATCGAAGATTTAAAACGACCATTCTAGAAAAATTAAATGTGTTAAATACTGATTTACGAGTCTTTAAACCTTCGGTTGGAAACTAGCGTGCGCAGGCACAATGATGACTAAAAGACAAACATCTCAAAAACCAGTGTTGGTCGATATATCCTGAGCAATATCGACTAGAAAAATAGTCACATCATCAGCTGTTTTCACGCCATCTTCCAAAAAACAATCCCCAACCCCCCACCCCCGCCCCCCAAAAAAAACTAAACCAACTGCAAACTAGAATTCTCCGTGTAACTTCTCTGCAGCACGTGTTCCACTCTCAACTGCTCCACCCTCAACACGTTCAATATCAAGCTGTAGGTGATCCTGAATTGGGACTGAAGTTTGGTGGCGCGGCCCATGAGGATTTGCTGCAAGGTGACCACGTCGGGCAGTTGGGACATTTTGCACAGGATTAATACGATGCCCGTGGCGTCCAGGCCGCGCCGGCCCGCTCTAAGGGTGGGGGGTATTTTTTTATTATTGTGATTTTGGAGATACACATAGTAGTTGACAATGGCATCAAATGTCAACTGGTTTCGCTCCCAATTCAAAGCTTGCTGGCGGAGTGACACTGCGCGTTATCGTAGTTAGACACATAATATACGTAGTTAGACACACAAATATATTGCGTGTCGGCCTTTGCACATTCGCACATTTCACACAAAAATCGCGAAATTGTTTTCAGCAGTACAGCTTCATTTGCAACATGATTTAACACTTTGAATTGGGACCGGAACCAGTTCACATTTGCTGTCGTTGTCAATTTGTGTGTGTAGGGCCATTGGATTTTAAGTGATCGTAAAAAATTACGTACGCAGAGAAAGGGTGGAAGATACATGTAAATTCAGTTAAATTCAAAGTTAAAAATCTGCTGGTTAAAAATCAGTAAATCATTGTCTCATTGTTGAAATCGAAAATCCTCGAATTATTATCATTTTAAATTTCGAATTCACAAAAACGCGTCTTCCGTCGCTTACAAACTAAAAAACAAGCGGCGAAAGTACAAAGTACAACGCAAGGTACAGTAGGGTGGCAGACGGTTCGGCCTTGCGGTAAACCGTACGGTACGGTAAATTTTCCATTTTGCGGTAAACGGTACGGTACGGAAATATTTTTTCACTTTTGCGGTAAACGGTAGGGTATGGTTTATCTGTAAAGTACAACCAAACCCCCCCCCCCCCACGCCACACGCTCACCTCCCAGCCATCTGGGTGTACTCGCCGGGGTGCAGCGGGCGCATCTGCTGCCCGTCGTGCTTGCGTATCGAGTCGAACACCACGCACTTGGCGGGCATGTTCACGCCCATGGCGAACGTCTCCGTGGCGAACAACACCTTGGACGGGGGGGGGGGTTAGATTGTGGGGTTGAAGTTGTGGATGGAGTGGGTAAGTGAACGTGGTAAAGTGAACGTAAATGGACTGCACGTTGTACAGAGAAGGTTACCGTATTTTGATGAATGAAATCACATGACAATGTGCATAAAAATTACCCATGCAGAAATGCAGCTCAATGTAATTCTGCTATGCATAGTAGTTTACAACCGAAATTTCCAAGCTCATAAATGTGTTTTGGGTTCCCGTGGTACCAGTCCCTAGCCAAATTTCGCCGTGTGTCAAGTTTCATACAAATTGGTCAACTGTCATGCAAAGTGCCAGGCAAAGTGTCAATTGTCATCCACAGTTCAGTAATAAAATACATTCTTTTTTTTTGTTAAATTAACATTTTACTGGGCATTTGACACTTGACTTGACCTACATGGATTGGGGGTGCACTGATACGCACATCTGCCCGATACGCACATTTGCCCGTTTTTTTCACTTGACACTTTCTCCAAGTGATTTTCAGATATGAGTAAAGTGAAAAAAGTTGCGCAATGACATTAGTGAACTTTTTTCACTTCACTCATATCTGAAAATCACTTGAAAAAGTGTCAAGTGATAAAAACGGGCAAATGTGCGTATCGGGCAGATGTGCGTATCAGGCCTGCCCCCATGGATTTCCCCCTGGGGCTTGGACCTTGCGCGCACCTTCACAAATCCCTGCTGGAACAGCATTTCCACCACTTCTTTTAGCAAAGGCAAAATTCCAGAATGATGGACGGCCAGACCTCTGGCGCAAAGTTGGCGTAATGCCAAAACCTGCGGCAGTCTCCGATCGCTGGCAGAGCGCAAACGGGACAGAGATCGTTGAAAGAACGCGTTGATTTGATGTTTTTCCAGTTGAGTAGTAAGATCGAGCTGCGGTGTATTGGGGGGGGGGATTATTTTGCGTGAACGGTTGACTTTGGAAATAAAAGCTATTTAGATTACGCCCTTGAATTACCCCACAGGGGGGTTTTATTGCTAGCAAATTTGAATGAGGATTATTCAAATGAATGAGGTTGAATGAGGAGGAATGAGGTTTTCACTGCCTACTCGATTTAGATAAACACAGTTTTAACCCTCTTTGTGTGTGATCTGTTATCTACATTTCGTAATGTGCACTTTTAAACATTATATTGCTCTATTCAAAATTGGCAGTATTTTGAGGGGGGCTTAAATATATGTGAGGTTGAGAATGGATGTTTGTATTTTGAATTTTTTTGACAATTTCTATCTTGTAAATACTTGCATCGAGTTTTGTACTTTTCTAAGTTTTACATCGAGTACTGGACTACCCCAACATGGAGCGCCATCGACACATAAAATCCTAATAAAACAAACTTCAACTTTAAAAAACACAAACAGAAGTGAGCATCTGGGCATTTTGATCGCATCGATTCCTGGAAAACGTGAAAACAACGGAGGGCATGAGCTGCAGCTTTTTCATGTGGTTGATCAGCGTGATGTACGTGTTCTTTTCCTGAATTTTATTTCAAATGTTTTGACGAATACGAGATTCCAAATAGGGTTCATATCCGATCCCGAATTCCGAGAAAATTTCGGGATTTTGTGATCCCGATCCCGAAATCTCAAAAAAAACAATCCTGTGCCGATCCCGAATAGTCAATCCCGTTTGAACCCTAATTCCAAAGTGTCCGATAGTGTCCAAAGTGACGATACTGTCCGAACGAGATTGACTTTTCGGGATAGGGATTTGGTATTTTGAATTTTCAAGATCGGGATTAGGGTCTTGGGATCGGAATTTTGGCCAAAGTTCTAGTGAAGAGGGGTTTTCTATAAATTACCACAAAAAATCTGAAAACACACTTGAATGCCATAGAGGTGGCATAAAAGCACACTAGACGTTTCCGTACACATTTCTCAGCGCAAAAATTTAATAACTTTTCTTATATTTCCAATACTTTTTTCGGTATCGGTATCGGGGTCACGGGATCGCTGAATTCCATAAAAATCGGGATCCCGTTTGAACCCTAAAATACAGTCGGAAAAGACGCCATAGATCCCCATCCGACCTGACTTCCTACATTCACATTAGATCTCTGGTCCGGTCGACTTCCATAACTGCTCGCACCCCGTCTTGGAGGGGGTGCCCCTCGATTTTGGCCACCCCTACCCCGACCCCTGTTTTGACCCGGATTTTTATTTTGACCCTGTGACGGGGCAGCATCAGGTTTCTTGGACGGTGGTATCAAAGATTCTTTTGCCAACGCGTATCTGCAAACAATTTGGGAGGTGTAAAAATATGGGACTTGCATGACTGTGAGTTTAGGCCCACACACACTAGTTGACATCGCAAAAAATGTCAACTGAATGTCAACTAAATAACACACAATTTTTTTAAACATCACACTTAACAGAAACAATGAAATTGCCCATGCCATTATATAATATTAACTGTGCTCTATCACATAGGAAAGTTGAAATCACGCAATTAAGTTGGCAGCAAAATTTAGTTGACAGGGATTTTGATGTCAACTAGCGTGTTACGCCCTTTACGCAGATACTCAACAAAATTGACCTTTGAACATTGAAAGTCCCATCAGTATTAAGAATTGCGAATTTATTATCCCCAGTGCGGCCGTCATAACCAGTGTACAGAAAGTGCTCCAGGGGAACTGGTCGTTTGCTTGTGCTAACCACGTAAATCTGCCTGTTTTTGATGCGACTGCGTGGATTGAACGTATTTCCTTGAGACGCATTTCAAAGACAAATATTAAGCAATGCAATGACTAAATGACAACCGAAATTCCCAAAACTGAAAACATTTGAGTTCACCATAATGAACCACTTTTAAGAATCGCGAATTTTTTATCTCTCTAATTGTGCTAAATTCAAACGTTTTTAAAACAAATTTAACATCCTTGGATCTTTCAATTGTCAACTAATGTGCGAATAAATAAATATGTAGAACAAAAAAGAACAAACCCGACCCAGTCGGCAAATTCCATGCAGTTTGGCGCGGTGGCACTCAGCATGATTATTTTCACATGACTAGGTAACATAATTAAAACTTCCTCCCACACTACGCCCCTCTGTGAAAAAGTGTTCAAAGTGAAATTATTTATTTATTATTTGCTGAAATGATAGAATTTCAAAAGATTCTGAAATCTAGAATACCGTATTTCCTCGAAATACCCCCCCCCCTCAAAATGGGCACTATCTATTTGTGGTCCGGGAAATGCATAACAGACGTTCAAAACACTTACTGTGTTACGTTAGAACATCGTTTATACCATCTACATCCTTATATAAGGCTGTAAAAACTTATAAATGGTGGTTATTGTTGCATTTTTCACGTTTTTCTCTCAAAATTTTCACTCTGAAAAAATAAACCCCCTGGGGGTATTTCGAGGAAATACGGTAGTTGAATGAACACACCTCTGAATCGTTGATATAATGAACTTCATCGAAAATTACCCACTCTAATTCTCGAACAATTTCTGATCCGTTATACAGCATCGACCTGAAATGTGGGCAAATTTGGAATTCTGAAGTTTTTTAGAAGAACAATTTTTAAAAAAAATTTAAAAACCTCAAAATTTCGGTCGTCATAATCAAACAAAATCCAGCTGGATTCAGCTGAATATCGCCCGTCACAAGACCGACGTCATCGAAAATACATTTGAAATCGCGAAATTTTTGGTTTGACAAGGCTTTGATAGGCGACGTGTAAACAGCCCTAGTCAAGTGACGCTTAGACATTGCTATCTGCAAAATAAAAAAAACATTCATGATTTGAAACCAAGATGTTGACCAAAAAATCGGTTTCCACCGCGTTATTTTTTTAAATCTGATCTTTTTCAAAATCAATAGAAAAAAATCTAGTGCAATGCACCCTGGTGAAGCATACGGCAAAATCAAAAAGTTGTTCCACATAGTCGACTGTCGACTAGTGATGGAAAAGGCACTGGGAAATATGGAACCGCACCGCACCGGCACCGGTGCTATTCTGTAATAAATGGCACCGGCACCAGCAGGGTACCCTCAAAAAAGGGCACCGCACCGCACCAGCACCGGTGCTGGTACCCTACGGTGGCCAGCACCATGGCACCGGTGCCCCGGTGCCTTTCCATCACTACTGTCGACATCGATATCTGCTAATTGAGAAAATGTCAACATTCAGTCTTCGGTAAGAAAAACGGTGCACAAATTATGATGTTTATGTATATCGATGTTTGATATGAAACCCCCAAAACACTATCAAATCTCAAACGTCCATACTAAATATAAATATGTAGAATATCAAACCGCATATTCAGCAACGAGCGTTTTTCCCGCGCTCGTGTGAGCAGCTACGAAAACTGATTGTCCCTTCTCCAGGCAGACTACTGCCGCCGCTTGCCAACCATCCAATTCAAAGGGATACTGTAAACGGTGGGGGATTATTACAGCACTTTTGGGAGCCGTGGCCAGTCCCGCACCATGAAAAATACCGGAAAGGTTTGTCAAATGCGGCAAAAATGTAAAATTCGCGGTAAAATGTTAAAAAAATTACCTGACACTTTACATTTTGCCTGACATTGGAGAAACTTGTCCGACATCTCATTGGATGCGGAACTGTTCCGGTAATGTAAAACACGATTAATGTAATTTTTTATTTAAATATTTTTAAATAATCACTTTATCTTTTCAATCAATAAAAAGAAAATCTTTTTGTCAAAATTTAGTTACCTTCATTGCCACCCGATTTCCCAAATCGCGATATTCTTGCGGCACGACCCTCGTGTCCAACAAAATCGCGTGCGTAAATTTGGCTGTACTCTGTGAACTTGCCAAAGTTTTGGCCTGCTTCTCGGTTGCCAGTTGCACGCTAGTAGAAGGAAGTGTGATGAAAACTTCCTGAAAAGTGAGAAATACTATTAGTCTGATTTTTGTCTCATACTGATTTGTCGCAGTGGAAACACCTGGTGTACACCTGGTGCCAGTCACTGACCCTGTAAAAGACCCGTAAGAGTGTCAAACTTCCCGTAAAAAAAACGTACGTTTGCCATTTTACCGGGCATTTTCATGACTTTTGACACATTGCATGACATTTTACATTTTACAGGGTCTGGGACTGGCACCAGCATGTGAAATTCCATGCAAAATGTAAAATTTCCTGTAAAATATCAAAGTCATGTAAAATACCATGTAAAATGTAAAATGACATGCAAAGTGTCAATGTCATGTGAAAAGGCCCGCAAAATGACTTTGGACATTTTACAGGGTCTGGGACTGCCCCCAGATCGTGTGCAAAAACGAATTTGCAAAGTGGAGAAATGGAAATTTCTACGATGATGGGAACGATTTGTTTGCAGTAATCATTCCGTATACCGAGTCATGCATTTACACATCCAAATTTTTATCTTATTTTTTACAAACCCGACCTGTTCAATTTCTCTATTTTCGTCAGCATCGCTAGAAGTTTCTCTGTCTGATGGTTCTTCACCAACCTGAAATTAAAATCTCGAATAAATCTCGTCAACGTGCACAAAAAAAGAAACAAAAAACACAAAACCGCATTGTTTTGAGATTCTGGAATAGGTTCTGACTTTGTGACGTCGATTGATAAGTCACAAGTGCCTCCTATCAGAGCCAACAAATCATCTAATTCGTTCATGTTTCCACTGTTTTCCTCTGTATACTTATCGTCTCCAACAGCTACCCTTGAATTGTCGGTTTGGGGAGCATCGGTTTTATGTTCGATTTCGAATGTTTCACCAGTCTCCCAGCCGTATGGAATCGTTGAATAGTCTGTATAAAGGGGGCGGATTATTTTTTCAGGAAAAAGTCCACTGTTCACAGGGGGAGGGGTAAGCTGAGAATCCACGTGAATATATTTATGGTTGAAGTAGGGATGGCCGATGTCTTTTTTAACCGTCTATTTTTAAATGTCTTCTTTGATAGTCTTTTTTTAAATGTCCTTTTTATTAAAAATATCTTTTTTTTAAACATCGTCGTTAAAAAAGACATTTTTTGTCCATCCATCCTTAGGTTGAAGGATAGATTGTCGTAATTTGAATTTCAAAATATACCGCATAGTAGGTTTCAAATGGGATCGACTTTACGGGATAGTAATCGGGATTCGGGTTTGAGCTTTAGGGACCGGGATCTCAAAATCCCGGAATCTTTCGGGATTCGGGATCCCGTTTGAACCCCAATGCATAGGGATGGAAAAATGAGGGGGTTTTTCAACGCCCCGTTTTTTAATGCAAAAAAGTTGTTTTTTAAAAGCTCCCAAAAAAACGACCGACCAGCCGAGTCGAACTTTGCGAGCGCGTCGGGCGCCGCGTTCGACAGCGAACGCTCAGCCTCGTCCAACAATTTCGCTACTGCATCTTCGCTTTCCATGCCGCCTGAGAGACACGGGAAAATAGGAAGGTTGTCATCGAGAGAGGGGTCTCCAATTGGGGGTGAGTGTGAGCAAAATATGTGGCTGAGACCCCCTGGACGGATCCAGCCAAATCGCTGATCTATGTAACTACCCGCCCTGGGACGTATTCAGAATTTGCCATATGTTTCACTCAAAATCGTCACTTTTCGTGCCCTTGGGCATATTTTTACCTTCAGAATCGAAAGCACTAATTCTGTTTTTTTATTACCTATTATGAGCTACTATTTCGATGTGTTTTTCACCTTATTTATCGATCTTTCTGCTTAAATTCGACCGTATATATTGAACCCTCCTGAAAACAACCCCCCCCCCCCCAATAACCGGGCAAAAACGGTGTGCCAGCCTTCGTGCCAATCACTCTGGTTCTATCAGCACTCGTTCCGGAACTAGTCAGTTCACTTTGGTCGCTTTGCGGCGCTCGCAGCAGCGATAAGGAGTGTTTGCTGACGGCGCCAGCCTCGCAGGGAACCTCCGCGTATCCGATGGGCTGGAAAAGTGTGATTTATTTGAGTCTGGAATGTTATTTATCAGGGGGGGACCTAAATGAAGGGGTGCAGGGATAGGAAAGGGTGGGTTACCCCCCAAAAACCGCCCAGCTATCTATCTATCCCGGAGGCCGCTCAACTATCTATCTATTCCGGCGGCAAAATTCTGGGCTACTATCCCCTGACCCCCCCCCCCCCCATCGACCAGCTATCTACCCATCTGGAGCGTTTAGACCTCAATTTTCGCTCAAAATCGATATTTTTCGTACCTTTTTATAGATTTTCACCCCATAATCACTAGTTCATCCGTCTAACTGCCTATTTTTAGCTATTTGTATGTGCTTATACTAGGGTTGGAAAAAAATTAATTTTTGTTAAACGCCTTGTATTTTAATATAAAAATCAATTTTTTATATATAAAAATTGATTTTTTTAAATTAAAATCAGATTTTTAAAATCGCCAAAAATGGGGGTATAGAGAAAAAATATGTGTATGTTAAGTGTCAGACAATGTATTGTTATGTCTATTGTGGTGATATTATGACTGTGGAGTCATGCGATAGCATTATAAGCAGCGATTTCTGTCAAAAATATCCATTTTACATCGACTTATTACATATATTGCCTTTTGTCAAACATTTGTGACTTAAAGTGAAGTTCAGCATGGAATAGTGCTCAAATAAGGTTGTAAGAGAAGGATAATACATTGACAGTGGTGGTACACTCTGTAGAAGTATGTTGGAGCACATTGGTTGGATATTATATACTACACTTGTATATCATGGCGTATTATTGCTCGGTAACATGAATAAATGGAAGATTTTACACTAAAAATGCCCCAAAACCCATGAAAACACCACAAATGGTAACATGTATGAGAAATTGTGCGCTTGCGTGCAAAAAAAATGCAAAATACTTAGTGCAAGTCTACCAGAAATTTTGATTTGACTTTTGATTTTTTTTAATTAAAATCAGTTTCCACCCTTTGATTTTTTTAAAATCAGATTTTTAAAAAATCAGTTTAAAAAATCAAGTGCCAACTAGGGTTGGAAAAAAAACGTTTTTTACACTCGATGTTTTTTTTAAAAAAACGTTTTTTTTAAAAGCTCCCAACTATGACCTTGTGTCAACATATATAGGTATATCAGACAGTGGCAATACTCTGTGATGTTATACATGACCATATAATGTCTGTGGAGCCATGGGATAGCATTATAAGTGGTGATTTGTGTCAAAAATATCCATTTTTTGTTGACATATCATTCGTATATTGCCTTATAGTCGAATGTTCGTTACATCAGGTAAAGTTTGGCACGGAATAGTGATCAAACAAGGTTATAAACGGAGGTTGTTACTTTGGGAGTGAAGTTACACACTGTGGAGGTACATGGAAGCACATTACCTCAATATTATATACTACAGCAACATATGATGGCTTATTAACTCATGGTAGCACATAGAAATGGATACTTTGATACTAAAAATGCCACAAAGCCAATGAAAACAACCACCAATGTCAATTTGTGTGTGAAATTGCACGCTTGCGCGCAAAAATTTTGCAAAATACCTAGTGCTTAGTACTAAAAATTTCGGCCGATGTTTTTTTAAATAAAAAACGTTGTTTTTTAAAAACGTTTAAAAAAAATCATCGGCCAACCCTAGTGCCAACCCTAGCTTATACACCCATTTTTCACCTATTTTTAGCGATTTTTCCCTTTCTTCCTTCTATGCCTATATATTGAACCCTCGCGAACCCCCCCCCCCCAGATAATATTTCAGCTATCTATCCCTCCGGAGGAGCAATTTGCTATCTATACAACCCCCCAGAAGGTCGAAATCTAGAAGACCCCTGAAGGGGTGTAGACAATTTTGAGCTACGCGTCCTAGGATTTCGGTTCTGGGGCGCGGAACTGTAAATATTTCCAAACACATTTTTGAAGTCATTTTTTAACGAAAGACAGACCCATCGCTTTGAATACTATCGGTTGGAAGGAATTTCTAAAAAAAATCGCGTACAATTTAATGATGTAGGCTGGCGCAAGTGCGCGGAGTAACAGTGGACATGGCTCGGTGCCAATACGCACAGGAATTTCTGCGCGCACTTTAGTCCTTTGTATATCCGCATTTAGGTCTAATCTTTTTATCCTCTTGAATTCCATTCAGTAGATTCCATTAATATGCATACCTAATTATGCTTCCGAAGAATTTTCGGACGCTTAACTCAAAAATTCAGTGTGCATCTCGCCATATTTTTTATGACAATCCGCTCAGCCACGTTCAAGATGCAATTATTTGTCTCGACCGCGGTCGAAAGATTTAACAAAAGCTTAGAAGGGTTTTCCTTCACGCACACAATAAATTACAAAAAACGCACCTCCCCAGTCAGTTTGTCCCGCGTCACGGTGAGTTGTGAAACGGGACCTAAAAATTCATGGTCGCACAAGTCCCTCAGCGAGTCGCCGACTTCGGTCTGCCTGAGGATTTTAGATCGTTGGCACCCTGCCAAAATGTTGAAAATTAAGTGACAAAAAGTACTTTGTTAGCTGGTCCAAATCCAGAGGTTCAGATGATGCGACATTTCGAATGAGATTTGCGCAGTGCCGCCGTCTGACTGCTTCCCGCGTCTGTTTCACCAGTTTTTCGCTCATTGTTGCGTTTCTTCACCGTTTTTCTTTTTTTAAGCCACGGCTCACTTTGCAGTGATTAAAGGTACCAAAAGCCACCTTGCTGTTCAGGTTCTGTTTTTCATTTATGCGAATGCAGCGAAGCAAATGGCGCACCGCACACTGAAATTTTGCGTTCAAAATTAAAAATTTTTGAAGCGTAAAAAATTCTACTCGCATGTGAATTGCGCGAAATATTCCAAATTCCGAAATTTTTACGCTTCAAAAACGTTGCATTCTTTAGATTTTGATTTCAGCGTTTGTAGTTCAGCGTGCAAAATCGTTCGAACGCTGAACGCAAAATTTCAGTGTGCGGTGCGCCAATGGCGAACAGAGTAGATTTAGGATCGACATTCAACCCCCACTGGAAAATTATCATATTTTAACAATAATGTCGGGCCAAATTCTCATATGTGAAAACAGCGTATTTACCTACTTATATTTGACTCGGCGCGTGATTTTTTTACAATTTTTCCGAGTAACCATTCTAATAATAAATAATAAGTACTACAATAGGGGTGATACTAGTGTTTTTGACGTTGATTGGTATAAATTCCATAAATTTTCAGTGTTATTTTACCTTTACATCAATTGGGTCATGCGTAATTATATGTAGCACACTACATTTAAAAGGGCGAGAAATGATGTCCTGATGTCATTAAACTTTGAAATTCCACTACTTTACCTAACTGAACTGGCCACGGCGCTTTTGGCGCTTGGCGCTATTTTGCTATGGCGCCACTGGCGCTTGACGCCATGCCCATGAACACCGCCATGGCGCTTTTGGCGCTTGGCGCCATTTTTCACTGGCGCCAGGAACAAAATGCCTGGCGCTGGCGCTTGGTGCTAGCGCCAAAGCAAAAAGCGCCATGGCGCTTCTGGCGCTTGGCGTAATTTTGCTCTGGCGTTATTGGCGCTTGGCGCTAAGGGTGGGAAAAGCGCCATGGCGCTTTTGGCGCTTGGCGCCAAAGTTCTGGCGCTTTTCACATCACTAGTCATGAATGTCATATTGTGCAAATAATTCCAAAATGATTCATATAGGACTCAAGTTGGTTTATTCACATAAGCTGAATGATGTCCACTAAGTTTGTTGACAAAACATTTCCCAATTCACATTGGATCAAAATTAAATTTTTATCAAAAATTAGAAAAATCACTGTCAGGTGAGCCTGATACCCATAATGTTGGCATTGTTCCAATGGAATTACTTGGAGACCCATGCATGGAGTATACTGCCAGATTTCACTTTGCAATCACAGGATGTCTTCACTCTCAAACTAATTTTCCCCCAGTTACCATCATTGTTTCTTCTCAATACTGTCAGTGGCAGATTTGATTGAATGCATGAGGCATAGCCTGGATAGCACAAAATTATCCATTGCTTATTTTGTTGAGAAATATGACGAGAATACCTTTGTAGACAATAAGAAGGGTCAAAATGCCTCTAAAATTTGGAGCTTCAGATTTTATGAGACATTTTAATTATAAAGTAGTTTTGTCCTTTGTGTTCCAAAGGAATGACTGGCTGATTTGGTGGTAAGTGAAGGGCGTGCTGTTTTTGCTGTTGGGAGTTGGGAGGACATAAATGGGTAAGAATTATCACTTTGAATAGCGACAAAAACAGTTAAAAATAGGTCATTAAATAGATTTATCTAGATTTAGACAGTAGGTATTTAGATTTAGACAGTATTTAGATTTAGGGCAGTATTTAGAAAGGAATTGAATACCTATGTTGAATTTGAGCAGCCATATTGTCCAAACCTTAGTTTATCGTGCCCCTAGCCATTGACACTTTAGTCATTAAATATTCTTTTCAACTTACCACTAAGGCACAGCTCATCGCCCTCCTTGCAGGTGAATTCATTGATATATCTGGGGTAATAATTTTCTGGCAAAACTCTCCATGCCCAGCACTGGGTGCACAATGGCACATAGCCATGTGGGTTATCAGTTGATACATCACCACGATTTACACATTCCAGTTCACGGATATCACCTGTGAAGAATGCAGGTGTATATAATGATACCGTATTTCGTTGAATAGAACGACACCTCCAATAGAACGGCAGATTTTGGCACTTTATACACCCATGAAATGAATAGAGCGGCACCTCGAATAGTACGGCAGGTAGAGTGACAAAACACGAAATATTTGAAAAATTGGTGGCGAGAACATCTAAGGTGTTCCTAACCACGATTCATGGGTTGTTTTAACATTTGGATTGATGCTCTGATATAAAAACGTCGCTCATGTTTCACTAAAAATACTACCGTATTTCCTCGAAATACCCCCAGGGGTTTTTTTCAGAGTGGAAATTTTGTGGGGGGTATTTCGACGGGGGGGGGGCTTATTCGAGGGGGGTTTATCATTTCGTCAGAAATTTTCACGAAATTCATAGTTAAGAGTACGCTTTTATATACACAAAACAGGTAATCAACGTGTCCAAGTAGGGTATATTTGGAAATATCAACGACTATCGCTACACAAACTAGTACATGTGTAGCTGCGATGCAAACTGCGACCAATTTATACATCATGTACACTGCATACACCATGTACATAATTCCAGATGGGGGTATTTCGGGGGGGGGGGGGTTAATTTTTCCCCAGCTCAAAAACATGGGGGTATTTCGAGGGGGGTTAATTCAAGGGGGGGGGGGGGTAAATCGAGGAAATACGGTATGCTCAAATGAAAATCGTGTGAAAATGTCTGATGAAGGAATAGAATGGTTGTCGAAAAAAATAGAACGGCGCCGTTCTATTAGAAAAAATACGGTAACTTTTCTGTCACTAAAGTGAATGATAACAATTTCACACACCTAGCTCATCTGCTGGAGCCTGTCGTCTCGATCTAGACAATATAGGAAAAATGCGCGGCGCAAATGGTTTTTGCAACAGATCACCCAATTCTGACAACAATTTAATTTGGTTCTCAAAGTTTGTCAAGTCTGTTAGTGGTCTTTTTCCATTCATAACTTCAATTCCAAATTTAAGTACATTATTGATTGCATCCACGGTGCCAATTTGTGCTTCATTAAAACTGGCATGCTGGGGGCAGTCCCAGACCCTGTAAAATTCCCTGGGAAATGTCAAATGTGATGCAAAATGACAAAAGTTATGCAAAATGCAAAATGGTAAACGTTTGTTATTTTAGGGTTTTTTTACATGACTGTTGACATTTTGCATGACATTTGACATTTTACAGGGCATTTTACAGTGTCTGGGATTGGCACCAGGTGTTCAGTGGTGGATAAAGGGCAGGGCTTGTATAAATCCGAATGACTGATGTTCATTGTTTTAAACAGGTCAAATACGGTCTGCCTGAATTTGACAAATATGTATTACTGGTTTCTGTGAAGGAGTACTCAATTTTTCCAACCAAAGACAAAACTCACATTGAGATAAATTGCTTTTTCATCAGCGTTCTGATTTTCTGAGCACTGCATGCCTTGCACAAGTCAGTTTTACATTTCAGTGTCATCTAAAATGATTATAATTGTCACTATAATTAGCGTCAGTTATCTGAGCTACCGTATATCTGCGAAAAAGTCCTCCCTATCGAATAACTCCCCCTCTAAAAACTCTCACTTGAATAACTCCCCCCCCTGTAGGCTGGGTGAGGAAAAATACCCCCCCCCCCCCACCTTCAAAATCTTCCCCCTGAAGCTGATTCAAGCAATCTATTGATTATGAATTTTACTAAATATTCTGATAAAAAATTACTCCTCCCCTCGAAAAACCCCCTCGTATAACTCCCCTTCATAGACTTTTGATGAAAAAATAACTCCCTATCGATAATGTATAGTCTACTGGTGGTATGTACACCTTACAATGAAATCTACCATATCCCATCTGAATAAACGAACAGACATAAAACCTTTTTCTGATCAGGTGCCGGTTCCGCAAGTGTACAAGTTACTAGTTAAAATTTAAGAGTTGAGTAAAATGACAAATGATTAGTTAAGAGATAAGAGGTAAGTTAAGAGTCAAGCAAGTGTATCCAAATCTTTATTTTTTTCATATCCAAATCTTATGTTTTTGTATCCAAATCTTATTTTTGACATAAGATTTGGATACAAAAACATAAGATTTGGAATCGAAAAAAATACGATTGGGATACACTTGCTTGACTCTTAACTTTACTCTTATTTCTTAACTAATCATTTGTCATTTAACTCAACTCTTAAATTTTCACTTTTCTTTTTAACTTTAACTTTACTCTTCACTCGCCATTTGTAATTTTACTCAACTCTTATGTTTTAACTAGTAACTTGTAAACTTGCGGAACCGGCACCAGATCACATTGATCCCAGTTTTGGTGTATTTGATGCACAACATTTCACGTAACCTTATTCATAAAAATATGGTAGCATTTATTGTGAAGTATATGCACCTGCTGTGTTTCCTGCAACAGAGGTATATCACTTTTTGGCTCAATGGGGTTTCTGAAGTTCAGGATGGCTTCTTGTTCAGTAACAGCCATCAGATTCTGATCATACGGCTGACAATTGTATGTCCCATCTGGTGATTTCACACAGGGGCATTGCTGAATATTTTAGGGGGTTTAGACATTAATTTTCACAATTTTTTAATTGAAATGGAACTGAAATGGTACAAAGAGTTGACCATGATTTTAGCAACTCAAACTTTTTGTCAATACACTAACTACGGTATTACCTCGAATTACCCCCGGGGTTTTTTTTTCAGGGTGGGAATTTTGAGGAGGGGTTATAAATTCATAATGTCCATTTTGAGGGGGGTATTAGAGGAAATGCGGTAGGTATACATTTTGTCATAATGCTATTCAACCTAGATACCGTATTTCCTCGAAATACCACCCCCCTCGAAATACCCCCCGTCTCGAAAGACCCCCCTTAAAACGGGCACCATGAACTTATAACCCCCCTCGAAATACCCCCCTCCCAATTTACTGTATAGAGAACGTAATGCAGTTTGTGATCCGGGAAACGCAGAACACATGTTAAAAACAATGACTGTGTTATGTTAGAACCGGTTATATACTGTCTATGTACATATACAAGTGCATAGAGTGTTATAAATGGCGGTTCTGGTTCCATTTTTCGACGTTTGTGAACGTTTATAACAACAATTTAGTACTGGGATTTCGAATAATTTCTGGCGAAATAATAAACCCCCCCCCCTTGAAACACCCCCCCCCCCCTCGTTTACCCCCACCCTCAAAATTTCCACCCTGAAAAAATAAACCCCGGGGGGTAATTCGAGAAAATACGGTATACTTGTTTATTGGCTATTTTGCTCCACTAAGAACCAAAAAACACCCTATATATTCACCATAAATATGCAATCAGACAAGAAATTTATTGCCCACATAACCTTCCACACAATGCCTCAACCACAAAAACTTGTAAATACAAACTCACCATGTCAAGCAGCTCATCTGATCTCCTGTGCATGTGGACTTTACTAAAGAAACACAGCAGTGCCAATGTAACTGCATGGCACTTGTTCAGAAATCCAGTCATAATAATCAGCCTGTACACACCAGAAATCAGATTATAGTAATGTTTTCCACTAATAGCTCATGATGAGTGTTGGGCACTTTGAAGTGTGCTTGCAGTTGTTGGTGCTCAATTCAGATTAGTACTGGCATAGCATGGCACAATTTCTGACAAGTTTGTGAAGGATAACTGATCAATAAATGCATCAACAGATATATGATTGAGCATGTCCATGGGTTTAGGAAGTTGATGCCTTACGCACTGTCACAAAATGGAAACACAGCAAAAACGACTGTGTGTGATGTGCAACGATGGCAAAAACAATAAACACACACCCTGTGCCTGAAAAATCATGTAATGTGTAAACAGTATATTAAAATGCAATGGGAAATGCCAAATGCTGAGTAAAAAACACATCTTGTCGTTTTACATGGCTGTTCAGATTATTCAGCATTTAACGGGCTTTGTTGAGTGCCCCCTGAACATACATACAAAAGGAAATTTGTAGTGAGAAAACTACTGTTTTGCATTGAAACACCTGCCTTTGGGTAAAAACTTTGAGTTTTCACTAAAACAGGAAAAAATTACAACTCAAGTCAACTCAACTCAAATCAACTCAACTCAAATCAATCAACTCAAATCAACTCAACTTAATCACTTTAATACTCAAATCAACAGAGTTACTCAAGTTTCTCTTTGCAAACAACTCAAAACACCGGTATTCAATTTTGAAAACCTCAAATTACAGAAAGTGTTTTTTAAAGAAAAATTACCCATCATTTTGTGAGGTGAAGTGTTGTGAAGTGTCTTCACGTAGATTCACAGGTTCAGCAGCTTCCTGACACTTCACGACATATGCAAAGTATGCTGAGATGGTTTATGATGGGCATACGTGTATTTTGACCATCTGTGGAAAACCATTTATGGAAAGAATTCGAAAAGTTAAATATTTTACAAAAATACACTAAAAGATATTAACACTTTTTTCCGATGGGACGCGATCGATTAACACAAGTCGGTTCAAGCAAACTACCAAAGTTGTTAAAAGTACCAAACTTTTTTCAAAGTATACGTAAAGTATTTATTTCTTACTCGCCCCTTGAGTACAGAAAACGTAAAGAATTTTTTTTACTTTTACTCATGAGTAAACGTGAGTAAACGTACTTTTCCCTGCAGAAAACGTAAACGTGAGTACTTTTGAAAAATGTCACCAAAATTTTCGCTCAAAAGCACTCATATTCATAACGTTTTGTCTATTTTACGCAATTTTTGACTATATATTTGGTACTATACCCATTTTCGACTAGGTAGTTTCCCATATTTTTAGCACATTTTCTCCCTTTTTTCCCTTCTATGCCTTTAAAAATCTTTATAAACGACAATCTAAAATACGTTTTCTGTACTCGAGTACTTTCAAAAAGAATACGTAAAAGCGAGTACCAGAACTTTTTTCGGAGGAAACGTAAACGTATTATAAAAGTAAATACGTTTTAACAACTATGCAAACTACCACGACAATATCATGACATCACCAAATATAGGTAATTACTTGGAATTGAAACTTCAGCTGCTTGTCTGTGCAAAAAAAAGTTTATAACCGAGTTTTATAAGTTTTAATAGTCTGCATACCTTTTATATTCTACACTGAAATTGACTGGTTCTATTTGAATGAATAGACAACAATTGTGATACCTAACGCATTTATTTGTGTATCAGTAGTGCTAGTATTCTTAAAACTCTGGGAGGTTTATAATATATATATATATATAAGAAAATAAAAAAGAATATAAAATTAAATGACCAATATTTAAAATTTAATTACCGGAATCACAGTAGAGAGATTCTTGATATTCTCGTTAATCAAGGGAGATTTTCTAAGAGGTTTAATAATTCACTACCGTGCAGAAAAGTTGAGACTTTTCACACATAGAGAAACAGTAGGCTGGGGGTCCACTGCACTTTTTTGCTTCCCAATTTCTTGTCCCTTGCAGTTTGTTTGTTTTTTGTTTGCTCAAATAAACCCCCAGGCCTGAGATAAGGGGGGTCTATAAAAAGATGGTCAATAAATATACAAAAAATGGGCAATCTGGATGAGTGTCTTTGAAGCTTAATAACTCAACCATTTCTGGGTTGATTTGAATCATTCAACACTTCAAATGATCGGGACAACCTGCAGATTCTATTTTTGTGGTCGGTTTAGTGATGTCTAAATTCCGTATGTCAATTTGACCCAGTTTTTGAACATGAAAAAATAATTTTTTTGAACATGTGTTCATATACTTTAGACAACGAGGATTCATTTAAAACAGAAATGAGTTCAATATCTCCTTCCAATCAAAAGTTATGGCACTTCAAAATTTTCAATTGTGTCTAAACATTTTATGCTTATTTTACTGGGGTTTGCAGCATGAAAATTTTGTTATTGAACAGTCTATAACATACTTGAGACTATTATTATGACTAAAATGTTTTTTTCAATATCTCTTTCCAATCAAAAGTTATAGCACTTACAAACTTCCATCTTCTTTCCATCCAAAATAATTGCACATTACTCATTCACAGTTGGGCCAACTTTTCTCCCTATTAGAGCAAGGCCAAAACCTCAAATTTACACACCAAATAGCCCCACCCAGTAGTATGCCTACCCCCATTTCAGAGTTGCTGGCAATGGATGCAACTGCAGCAAAAATTAATAAATGCCACATTTCCATATAGGCATCACCATATGCTGTTCATGCTTCGAATGTTTCTTGCTGCACACAGAGCTCAGCGATGCAGGCAAGCAGTTGCCATGGTGAAAATTTTGTTAAAAAATGAGCATAGGAGGTGGATATAGACTTTAAAGTCTCAACTATTCTGCACGGTAGTGTATTTTCCAAATGTCATGAGAGATTTTATATTTTATCTGTGTGCGGCTTTCTCAGATTATATTTAATGATATTTCCTCAAAATCAACCATTTTTGGAATGCTAATAAGTGCCCAAAAAATCAGATGTACACTGCCACACACTGAAATACCCATCATATTCAGTAAATATTCATGTTTCAATCAGAGTTATTAAAAGTACTGAACTTTTTCGAAAGTAAATGTAAACGTAAATTTTTTTTTTACTTTTACTCATGAGCAGGGTTGGCAGAATCTCAGAAAAAAAATAAAAATAAAATAAAAATAAAATGGAAAATTTAAGAACAAAATAAAATAAAATAAAATGGAAAATTTCAAAATAAAAATAAAAATTGTATAAAAATTTGAATTTTTGTAATTTTTTTTGTAAAATTGTATAAAAAATCGAATTTTTGTAAAATTGTATAAAAAATCGAATTTTTGTAAAATTGTATAAAAATCGAATTTTTGAAATTTTTTGTAAAATTGTATAAAAATTCATATTTTTTGGTAAAATTTGTATTGTGTTGCTTGAGTTTCTACCCGTCTGTTTAGGGAACTGGGGGCTGTACCAAGCCCTGTTAAGTGTTAAATGTTATGTAAAATGTCATGCAAAGTGTCAATTGTCATGACAAATGTAAAGTAAAGTGTGAATTGTCATGACAAATATAAGTTAAAGTGTCAAGTGTTAAGCACATTGTATCCTAATTTTATGTTTTGTATCCAAATCTTGTTGTTGTTTTTGTATCCAAATCTTATGTGAACATCTGATTTTGATACAAAATGATTTGGCTACAAAAACATAAAATTTTTATACAAAAATATTTGATGATTTGAATGAACAATTTACACTTTGCATGACATTTGTAATGACAATTGATGTTTTGCTTGACATTTGACATGACATTTGACACTTTACTTTACATTTTACACCCTGCACACTTCAGTAGTCATTGTACCAAAAATGGAAACCATTGTTATAACTTTACACTTTTAACTAGCTAACAAAACCTACTGCAAGCAACTTTTGCAAAGTAATAAAAAAATTTCACTTGAAAGTTTTCCATTTTTACATCTAATGATAACATTTTAGTGGCATTGCATGCAAGATTCGATTTTTTTGTAAAATTTTTGTAAAATGGTTCATTTTATTATTTTATTTACATTTTGGAATCAAATAAAATAAAATAAAAGGAAACAATAAAAAAATAAAAATAAAATACATTTTTATACAATTTTTATACAATTTGTATACAAATGATTTTTATAAAACCAACCCTGCTCATGAGTAAATTACTTTTGTCCCCGGAAAACGTAAAAGTGGGTATTTTAGTTAAAATTGGCCCGAATTTTCACTCAAAATCACTAATTTTCAAACTTTTCACCATCAAATTCACTAGTTAACATGTTTTTGCCTATTTTTATGCTATTTTGAATATTTTGTCCCTATTTTTTAAGCTTTTCTCTAACTTTTTTCCTTTATGCCTTGAAAGTAGCCTATAAAAAGTCTGCTCGAAATACGTTTTCTGCACTCGCGTACGTGAGTACCGGTATTTTTTCAGGAGGAAACATAAGCGTATTTTTGCAGTACACGAGTATCCGTATTTATCGAGTAAACGTAAATACGTTTTAACAACTATGGTTTCAATGAGTGATCAGAGTATTTAAGATGGTCTGTCAAAAAATCAAACATCACATTTTTTTTGTAAATGAAGGTTAAGTACAAACTTATTCTTACCATTGAGACAGAAAATTGAATAGCGATGTCTTGTTTTTCACCATGTCAAAGCAATATTGTGCAATTTATTTCAATTTACATGCGTGAGGTGTGTAAAGTAAAATAAATAAAGATTCAAAAAGACGGGAAGTAGTAACGTCACAATTTAGTGTTAATTTTTTACAATGCAATTTCATGCATGTGATTGGAAAATCGTTGACGTGCAAACAGTCTACAACTACAATAAAAAATAGACCCGATAATCAATGATGTTATGTACAATGAGGTTTTAAAGGTGCAAAGGTTCAGAAAAATGGAAAACATCTCATGCAAAAATGTTTGTCTTCTAACCTATCCGATTTTTATACGTATTTACTAGTTGCAAATCACAATTTCGAAAGTACATTGTCATCATTGTCATGAAATGCAGAGTTGTAAAAAGTACTGAAATTTTTCCAAAGTAAACTTAAACGTAACTATTTTATTTTTACTCACCCCTGAGTACAGAAAACGTTAAGTAAAATTTTCTTCTTTCACGCTGCGTGAATGCTGAGCAAACGTAAATACCAGTATTTTTACTCAGGGAAAACGTATAAGCAAAAATCCTTTTCGATTTTGTGCCTAAGAAGACTTAAAAGTGAGTAAAAGTAAAAGCGAGAGTCATCGCTTTCCTTACCTTTCTCAACTTCTATCATTTCCGCTGCCATTTTTGCAGCCGGTTCAAATCCTTTGAGTTGTTTTTGCTTTTTCAGTATTTTTTTCGGGAAGAAACGTAAACGTGAATACATACTTTTTAACAACTATGATGAAATGTTCTAAATGCGTATTGTGTTGCATGCAATTGTGCATTCTCTCTCCATCCATACATTACATAGGTATACCGAGTGGACCACCTTGTCGGAATAAAAAATACCATACCCCGAAGAATAAAAAGAAGCGTTTGTTCACATTGTTCACGGTAATTAGAATTTCGCGTGGTATCCAAATCTGTTTTTAAAAAATATTATAAAATGTAAACCATTTTGCGGGTCGACACGGACGAAAAGTGACCAATTTCTGCTGAATTTCATTTCTAGGAAACGCGGGTGAGTTCTTGCATCCACAATTCCAGTATATAGATGAATACCTCCTCACATTATCAAACGATCTAAATTATGGCGTCGAAATTTACAGGGAAATGGCTCTCTTTGGTAGTCTGGCTGCAGTTTATGCCGTGCGGACTCGCGAAAGACTTCATGTTTTACAGTTCGAGATATTTTGTTAGTTTTTTTGAAGTTGTGCTCTGGTGATTCAGAAATCGACGCTTTTTTGGCACTGTGCCACGAGACGCTGCTTAGCAGTTTAGTATCCGGGGGAGGGTATTTAGTAATAAAAAGAGTTTCTTAACCCATTGTTGTTTTTTAAATCGTTAAAAACTCTGGCCATCCCTAGGGAAGGATTTAGCTATCCCAGAGGCCGCTCAGCTGTCTAACTATCCAGAGGTGAAAAAATTTAAAACCAAAATTTTGCGTCAAATTTGAAATTCGAAAGTTGCATGGATGAAATAGTGCCTTAAAATTAGGGTTGGCCGATGTTTTTTTAAACGTTTTTTTTAAAAAAAAACAACGTTTTTTTAAATTAAAAACATGACGTCCGAAATGTTTTTTTTTTAAAAAAACATCGACCGAAATTTTTAGTACTAAGCACTAGGTATTTTGCAAAATTTTTGCGCGCAAGTGCGCAATTTCACACACAAATTGACATTGGTGGTTGTTTTCATTGGTTTTGTGGCATTTTTAGTATAAAAGTTTCCATTTATATATGCTACCATGGGTTAATAAGCCGTCATATGTCGGTGTAGTATATAATATTGAGGTAATGTGCTTCCATGTACCTCCACAGTGTGTAACTTCACTCCCAAAGTAACAACCTCCTTTTATAACCTTGTTTCATCACTATTCCATGCCAAACTTTACCTGAAGTCACGAACATTTGACTATAAGGCGATATACAAACGTATCAACAAAAAAATGGATATTTTTGACACAAATCACCACTTATAATGCTATCCCATGGCTCAACAGCCATTATATAGTCATATATAACATCACAGAGTATTGCCACTGTCTGATATACCTATATATGTTGACACAACGTCATATCTGGGAGCTTTTTAAAAAAAACGTTTTTTATTAAAAAAACGTTTTTTTTATTAAAAATCGATTTTTTTTCTCCAACCCTACTTAAAATCAGTCTAAATCCGAACTAAATGAATTCACGTTTATATGAGTTTTCGCATGTGTGTCTAGGGTTGGAAAAAAAACGTTTTTTTTAACTCGATGTTTTTAAAAAAAAAACAACGTTTTTTTTTAAAAGCTCCCAGATATGACCTAGTGTCAACATATATAGGTATATCAGACACTGGCAATACTCTGTGATGTTAAATATGACCATATAATGGCTGTGGAGCCATGGGATAGCATTATAAGTGGTGATTTGTGTCAAAAATATCCATTTTTTGTCGACATATCGTTCGTATATCGCCTTATAGTCGAATGTTCGTGACTTCAGGTAAAGTTTGGCACGGAATGGTGATCAAACAAGGTTATAAAAGGAGGTTGTTACTTTGGGAGTGAAGTTACACACTGTGGAGGTACATGGAAGCACATTACCTCAATATTATATATTACAGCAACATATGTCGGCTTATTCACCCATGGTAGCACATAGAAATGGATGTTTTGATACTAAAAATGCAACAAAACCAATGAAAACAACCACCAATGTCAATTTGTGTGTGAAATTGCGCGCTTGCGCGCAAAAATTTTGCAAAATACATAGTGCTTAGTACTAAAAATTTCGGCCGATGTTTTTAAAAAAAAAAAACATTTCGGACGTCATGTTTTTTAAAAAAAAAAAACGTTTTAAAAAAAAAAAAACGTTTAAAAAAAAACATCGGCCAACCCTATGTGTGTCGCTCCCAGACTAAAATTATAAAAAATTATTTTTCAGGTGATGCGTGGCGGCTTGTCGCCGTGTACCTGGGACTCTCTGCTAGTGGAAGGGTATCAAATTATCCTGTTCTTGTTTGCTGTTGCCGCCACGCTGACAGCTTTATGGCTCCATAAACCCTCTGATGATGATAGCGGCCAAGTTGTTTGTTTGTTGTCGTTTAAATGAGACAAAATTGCAAAATACCTTAACTTTAAGTACCAAAAATTTCGGCCATGGTTTAAAAAAACGTGTTTCGATGCTTGTGTTTTTGTTTAAAAAACCGTGTTTTTTATTAGAAACCCCCCCCCCCCGGACATCCTTACTTTGTTCAGATAATTTTAACTTCTCTCTGATGTCATGCCCATGCGTAAAATTTCAAATATAACATGAAATGATGAGTTATGTTAGGCATTCTGTGTGAACATGCTACCAGGAAGTCAAAGCTTTGCGCGTCATCTGTCACTTTACCGGGTGTGTTCAGGGGTCTCCAAGATTTCCACTCCGGAGGGATATATAGCTGAAAAATTTTTCTGGGGGGGGCTCGCGGGGGCAAAATATATAGGTAGGCTTTTTCAGTGCATAGAAGGCCGAAAGGGGAAAAAATCGCCAATAATCGGTTAAAAGTGGCCAAAAGTAGGTTTCAAATGGCTAAAAACAGGCATATAACCATGCATATAGCCGGAGAGCACGATTTTGAAGGTGAAAAACCATAAAAAGGTGCGAAAATTGGTGATTTTTAGCGAAAATTGGGGGAAAATTTCTCAAAAACCACTCCAGATAGATAGATAGCTGAGCGATTGGGGGGGGGGGGGGTCTTTGGGGGTAATAGCCAAAAATTTTGACGGCCTCGGGGATAGATAGATAGCTGGCGGATTTGGGGGGGCAGCCCCCCCCCCCCAGCTCCCCCCTAGGAGACCCCTGGGTGTGTTATAGGCCTGTCTGCTCCAGATCAATCTTGTCACAGTTATCATTTCTGAACTTTCCACCCACAGTCGCTCAACCTGCGCGGCTACGACATGGTCGAGGTGGCCCAGTACGGCATCGGCGCGCTGCCAGACCTGGGAAGCAAGCCGACAATGACATTTGAACGTTGGTTTTTAAAAATATGTTGTCACCATTTTTCAGGGGTTTGGTAGATTTTGAGTGTGATATGATGGATAATTGGCCCGGTTTTGAGAACTTTTTGGCATGCTTGTGCTGCGTGTAAATAGAAAGTATCGATGCTCTCTAGGTAGGGATTTGATTTGTTCGACTGTTTTCTTGTTCGATTTAATCAGATTTTTTTAAAGCGGGTCAATCTGATTTTTTCAATCAAAAGTGAAATTTTTTGGTGGTGGTTCACAGGTATTTTGCATTTTGATGCGCAAGCGCATACATTTTAAACAACATTTTTCCGTGAATTGTTTTGGTGTGTGGGAAGACACCCCCCATTTTTAACACCTTTTCCTCCAACTTTCTTCCAATATTACAGCACTGAGTGCGTTGCCAAGACTGACAACAGCAATGGCTGGATTTTCCCCGTCCGTGCCGCGGTTAAAAAGTGAGTTGCCTAATTTTCCAGAAATAGCAATTATTTCGGAGATAATGGTACAGCTTTTTTTGGACCATTTTTTGGACCAATTGGCCATGTATTTATGAACGGGACAACTATATTTTTGTCGTAGAAATTTTACGCAAGTATTTGGCCAATTCTTTACCGAGCAAAAAGTACGTTGAAAATTAGTATAGGTAAAATATGTTGATTTGAGTTACTGTTTTGATTTTGCAAACGCATAGTCATCATACAAAGCCTAGATATTCCCGTAAGATGTGGTGTGATGGTGACAACTCCCTGCAAAAGTTTTGCAGGAAATTTGACACACTGTTTGATATTTGAGGCGTCTAATTCTACAAGTCGACAAGTCCACAAAATGCGATTTTGCGTAAATCGCATTTTAAGCTTCAAACCCAATTCCAGGCCCTAGGTGCGTCTCCAATTTGGCTCTCATGTTTTCCATTAAGTTTCATATGTTGACAATAAAGTGTCCAATTTTCAGCTCATAATCTCAACGTGAATATGTGAAAAATGGGGTTTTCATAAAATTCTGTTCGGTCAAAGCAAAACTGTTTTTGGGAGAGAAATGGACTTGTCGCATTCTTGCACGCGAGAACATTTTTGTTCCCGCCCGCGTTGGTCCGTCCTTATGGAAAATTTATGCACTTGTCGACTTTAGAAATCGGTGCCCATAGTGGACTTATCACATTTCTTGCGTTTTACCCATAAAAAAGGATGCGGAGGATGGACTTGTCGACTTCCTGCCCAAATTTTTAGCATATTTCCCCAAAAATGTCAAATTTGGCACTATGCTAAATATGTGGCCATGTTAGGTCAAAAAATTTATGGAAAATGATGAAAAATGTGCGGAAGTAGCCCCAGATGACGTTTCCGGGCCTAACTCGAAATTTTCATATTTTGGACTTGTCGACTTGTAGAATTGGACTCCTCAATTGATGATATTCTGAAAACGACTCGCACAGCGCCGGTCATGCCGACCAACGAGCGCTGCGCGTTTTCGGACAGGTCGCGCAGCTCGGCGGACACGTTGAGCCAGGGCTCGGTGGCGCCGTCGCAGCGGCACGACCGCGTCCGCAAGCCGCACGTCAATGTCAACTGGCGCGACTGCGTGCAGTGCTACGACGCGTCGCTGTTCGGCACCGATGAGCGCAGGAAGGCTGCCCGCGTGATAGGGAGTAAGGCGCGCACGGTGTGTTTTGGGTTCGAATCCCCGGCGCGTGTTTGATTTTTTTGTAAATATGTCGGTTTTTTCGATTCGTTTTTTTCTGCGTTCAGTGGTGTGCTGGCGCGGAAAAAAGTATGCTATGGGCATACGCACTATTTTACAACCGAAATTATGGTGCCAAACTATGGTGCCAGTTCCTCAAGTAAAAACAAACATTTGAGAAGTGAAATAGCAACTAAAGTAAGAAGAGAAATGACTTTTCATTTTGCTTCTCACTTTTTTTTTCGTTTTTCGAAATTTTCGACCCCATTTTATCAGTTTCCAAATTTTGTGTCGTAAAGTACTATGGTCAGGCTAATTTAGGCTACTAATTTGTCACTCTTCCAAACCACCCCTACTCAATAACATTCCAGACGCCTTCCGTCAAGCCCGGTCCATTTGGCCGGGTGCCAACATCGTCCCCAGACATCCCCGAGGAGCAGAGCATTTCTTCGGATACGGATCGCAAGGCAAACGTGCATAAGCGCAAGCGCATGCTTAGAAAGTCGCGACAGCTCAAAGATTGGTAGGATTTGAGTGATTGTGCTTTCGGTGACGAATTTTGTGATTGGTTTTGATAGTTTGCGGTTCCTTGGTTTGAAGTTACATTTGATCGGAGATATTTGAAACGCATTTGAGTTTACTGGAGGCAGGCTGTAAACTACTGTCGACAGATTACAAATGGTGCATTCTTTCCTACGTTCCCATGTGAAGTGTCAAATGTCATGTCAGTGTCGATTACAATGAAAATGTTATATTGCTTAACTTTTGACACTTTGCATAACATTTGACAAATTCGTATTTTGAATTTTTTCATTTTGCAAATTTTATGACGTTTGACACCGCGTGATACTTTACAGAGTTCGAACTGCCTGGTAAACTCAAATGATGTGTTTGAAACATATTTATAATTTTCGGAACTTTTGATCGTAAAGTACTGTAGTGTGGTCTGGCGCTAGTCCCACTTCCTGTATAGTCAAGTGTCAAATGTTATGCAATATTTTATGTCAGTTAAATTAAAAAGATTTGATTACTGAACGTTTGACATTTTGCATGACATTTTACAAATCTGTATGATATTTTACATGACATTTTACACTTTACTTTATACAAAGGCGACCTGCAGCTTAGTTGTGTCAACACTTTCTGTGTCAACTGGTCTGTGTCAACTCAGATTTAGGCTTCACGTGTTGCAGTACGATCTCCAAAAGCACGTGCGGCAACGTTGAAAAATAAATATGGCAAGTGGATCGGGAGATTTCTCCGCGACACGTGAAGCCGAAATCTCAGTTGACACTGACCAGTTGACAAATCTGTGTCAACTAGTGCCTGGGCTGCCATCACAGGATGCGGTGCTTTTGAGATAAATTTTCGTTAGATTCCCAAATAATGTGAATGTGTTTGAATGTTTTCATGTTTCACTGCATGGATGTAATAAAACCAACTGAACTGGAAATTATCGTTGTTTATCAGTGCACTTCAAAGTTTGTAAAAAAGTTATTTTGATTCATGGTTTCCATGCAGTCGGAAGCTTCCCGCGCGGTTCATGCGACCAATTTTCTACAGTTGTTTCAACGTTTCAGCGCCGCCGCGTGATTTCAACTGCAACTCTGAAATTATAGCTGCGGCGGTTATTCGCACTGTGCGCCATTTGGCCAGGCCTGGGTTCTAACGGGATTCGAATTTTTGAATTTCACTTTTTTGAACATCGAGAAATTTTTTATATGGGCTCCCTGCCAGATTGAAATTTTCTGGATTTTTTTTCAAGATGGTGTATATTCGCAGTTGGCGCTGTCCATGTTTTTCGGAGAATTTTTAATAGCCTGAAAATTGACACTTAACATGGACACCAGATACCTATTTTTTTTCTTAGTGCTTGGGCAAGATAATTCACTTGCAGCAAATACCAGTGCAAATTCGTAAACACTGCAAAGGCTTACGCATCTAAAGTGAGATTGCGATTATCTACGTGCAGCATCATATGCATAGCGATTTTCCAATGGAAATACCTACCGTATTTCCTCGAAATACCCCCCTCAAAATCAGCACTATGAATTTCTGGTCCGGGAAATGCATAACAGATGTTCAAAACACTTACTGTGTTACGTTAGAACATCGTTTATACCATCTACATCCTTATATAAGGCTGTAAAAACTTATAAATGGTGGTTATCGTTGCATTTTTCACGTTTTTCTCTCAAAATTCTCACTCTGAACCAATCACACCCCGGGGGGTATTTCGAGGTAATACGGTAGTCGGAAATCCTTTCCTTGCACAAATGTGGTCGCGCATGCTTTTCATGAGCTCGCCACCTCAGAACGCAATTCCCAGTTTGATCAATACACCAATCCCAATATCAAAACTATCTAAAAATAGAGTTCCGAAAACCGTTCGAACCCTGACCCGGCTTCGCAGCGTCAACTCAGCCCCATTACTTGGCTTCCTGCCAACTGCGATCCACAATTCCTCACCAGCGCGCAGTATGGCCGCTTATCCCGAAGGGAATGGAAGCGATGGTGCAGACGTTTGCTGCCAGTTTCCCGTTTTTGACTTGACGCCAAAACGCGAAACTCAACTGGCGGATTTTTTGGCAAAAAATCCAGAGTATGATGGACGTGGAGTAAAAATTTGCATATTGGATTCTGGCGTTGATCCGGCTGCTCAGGGATTGCAGGTGTAGTTGTTTTTTTGGATGTTAGGATGGCGCACCGCACACTGAAATTTTGCGTTCAGCGTTCGAACGTTTTTGCACGCTGAACTACAAACGCTGAAATCAAAATCTAAAGAACACAGCGTTTTTGAAGCGTAAAAATTTGGAATTTGCTGTATTTCGCTCAATTTGAACGCGAGCCGATTTTTTACGCTTCAAAAACGCTGTGTTCTTTAGATTTTTATTTCAGCATTTGTAGTTCAGCGTGCAAAAACGTTCGAACGCTGTTACGTGGCCGCTGCCACGTTAAAGTTTCCAAGAGAAAAATGTACAAGTGCACAGGGACGGCCCACTCACAGTGGGCCCGCACGTCAGCGGTTCACGCGGTTCAAAACAACTCCCCAAAGTCTCAACTCAAAACTTCATGTAGTCACAAGTACGCAGGCAGGTGAAAATACAGCCACTGCGGGGTGAAAACACGGAAACGGGGAACTCACCGAAGCACGGTGAGAAAACAGGAAAAACCGCTGGATAAAACTGCACTGATAAAAGACCGAACACGCGGGCGCCTAATAACCGCGCCGCCCGCGGGAACACTTCGGATTAGGGGCCGCAGCGCACGCATAATACCTGCGGCGCGCATGAAAATACGTAAATAAAAAAGGGTGCAGTGCGAAGGGATTTTGTGGCGCCGCGCCGTTAAGCGGCGCGCCGCCGCAACACCCCCTCCCAAGGCACTCAGGGGGCCTGACAAAAAAAACACACAAAATACCTCAAAAAATTGACCCGTAAAAAACGCTGGGGGGGAAATTTTGAAATTTTGATAAATGCACCAAATAAAACGCAGAAAAAACGGGACATCCCACCACCAAATCCACCTACACCCTTCACGGCCGGTTTACTTGGAAAACGGCCCCTCTAACGCTGGGCGCCCTTCTTGCCTTTGGAGGGCGCGGACGAGGTGCTGGCCACGGTCGACGGGTCCGGGCTGGCGCCCGGGCTGGGCACCAGCGGTGAAAGCGTTGGCGTGCGGATGTATTCGGGCGACGTGTCGCCGCCCGGCTCGCTGCCGCCGCGGCCAGCTCGGCCTCCGCCTCCGCTGCCGCGCGCAGAATCGGCACCCGGCGACCCGCCGGCCGCCGGACCATCAGCAGCCCCGCCTATGAAGCCTTTTCGTGAGCTTCCCAATGAGATGTCAAGAATGGAAGAATCATTGTCAGAAACGGCACCTGCCGATGGAGCGCGTCGTGCCGCTGCAGGGCGCGCCTTCACCAAACCGAAGAGCTGCTGGCCGTCGCCGCCGGCCGCCTGCAGCGCGGCCCGGGCCGCCAAAGTCGGCGGCGCCGCGTCGTCGGCGGGCATCGGGTCGTCCATGAGCTCGGCCACCTGGCGCCGTTCCTCGAGCCAGTCGAACGTGACGCCGTCGGCCAGCTGGATCGCGTCCAGGCACTGCTCCGCCTGAACCATGCTGGTCGACATGGCGTCCCTGTACTGCTCGCGCGCCTGCTTGAGCTTGGCGAGTTTGCGGGTCAGGCGGGCGTTGGTGCGCTCCAGCTCGACGTCACGCTGTCGGAGCTGCTGCTCCAACGCCTGCACACTGCCCGTCAGCTCGCCCTCGCGGTTCAGGCTGTATCTCAGCATGGATACAGCGGCCGCCGGCTCGGACTTGAGCTTTTCGATGTCGCTGGACAGGCGGCGGTTGTGCTCGCGCAGCGCGGCGATCTCCCACCGTGCTGCAACGAGCCGCGCATTAACGCGGTCCACGCGACATTCAAAAGCGTCAAGCCGCCGCTCAAGCACGCGCCGGGCAAGCTTACCGTCGCGTGGCGGGTCGACGGCTTGCTGGAGAATGGCGTGCCGGTCGTTCGCGGCCACTGGGGGAATGGCGCTGGGCGGCGGGATCGGGGGCCGCCCGCCCGCCGCTGGAGTCGGTGCCGCGGGGCGATTTTCTGCGGCGCGGGGGGCATCGTTGCGCGGGGTGCCGGAATGGCGCGGGGTGCCGGAATGGCGCGAGATAAAAAAATGGCGCGACGAAAAACGGTGCCCACCTTTCAACGTGAGTGCCTGGCGGCCCTTGCGAGCGCCGTCGGTGCCGCCGCCCGCCACTTTGCCCGATGCCAACTTGGCTGCCGCCGCCGCGCTGCTCTTCGCTGCTGCGTGGACCTTGGCTGCCGCCGCCGCCGCTGCTGTGTCTGCGGCGGTGTGAAAAGGTGTGGGTGATTTGTGCGCGGGCGGCTCGGGCCAGTCGGGCATACCTTTAGTTTTGCCCGCCGGGTTGCCCGCCTCCGGGCCCTTTGCGCCGCCGTCGGCCGCCACGCTGCCGCCGGTCGACTTGCGCGCTGGCTGCTTGGCGTCGGTGGGCGGGCGCTTGGCGCCCGCGTCGCTGCTGCGGCCTCGCTTGGCCGCCGCCGCTGCCTTCGCCGCTGCATCCTCGGCGCGGCCGCGCTTGGCGCCGGCCATGGCGCTGCTGGCGGCTGTGCCCTTGGCGCTGGGCACGCCGCTGTCGGGGGCGTCGCGGCGCCGCTCACCGGCCGCCTCGCTGCTGCGGCGCCGCTGCTCGCTGGACGCCAAAGCCGTGCTGTCGCTGCGCTGCTGCTCGCCGCTGGACCGACGCACCGGGCTGCGGCTGCGCGACCGCACACGTGGCTCGGGCCGGCCTCCGCGCTGTGGCCCCTCCGCCTGAGGGGGTCGCCGGCCGCGCGGGGGGTTGCCGGCTGGCTGAGACTGTGGGGGGGTAGCGATATGATGGTGTTTATATCCTACCGGCGCCGCACCGGCGCTAACATTTGCATCAATGATGGCTTTTTGCATTTGATGGATAAGTCGGTGGCTTTTGTCATCGGCTTGCGCATCGGCGTTGCCGCCCATTCGCAGGCGCTCAGCGCGATCGAGCGCCACGTTGACCTGGCGCAACATGTCGGCGAGGTACGATGCCTTGGCGGCATCGTCCTGCGGTGGCGGCACATACACCTGCCGCGCAAAATCACGATTGTTCTGCTTGTTGGCCATGACTAGCTGGTTGATGGGGACGCGTCGTACGTGACCTGAGATGTCAATGATAGCGATTGATTGGTCTAATCCTACCACTTCGTAAGGTCCCGAGTACAGTGGCTGTATTTTCTTATCCACCGACATTCCCCATCGCTTTTGCACGTATACTTGGTCGCCTACGCTTACGTGGTTGCGTTGTTTTTTATCGTAAATAAACTTGTAGCGCTTTTGCGCATTTTTCAAGTGCATTGCGGCTTTTTTCCACAGCTTGCCCAGGGCGCCCGGCCGCTGTGCAAGTTGTGGAATCCGCGTCATGAGGGATTTCATGGTGGCTTTCAATCGCGTGTTGCTACTTGGAGGATCGCTTAGCGGGTCGGGTTTTGACGTTTCCGGCGCGCTTTGTGCCGGGCCCACCCCCCCCAGCAGCGACGGGAGATAGCCAAAAAGAAGTTCGAACGGCGCGTGCGCTACGTCGCGGTTGTATGCGACGTTCATTCTAAGCATCAGCTCGGGCAGCGCCGATGGCCAGTCTTTGCACCCTGCGTTGTGGGCTGACCACTGGCGAATAGCTTGCTCGGCGCTGCGAATGGCTCGCTCGGCGAGCCCATTCGCTTGTGAATGGTACGGTGTTGTTTTGCGCAGCGAAAAACCCCACTTTTCCGCCAAAGCTTCAACATTCTTATTTGCAAATTCCGTCCCGTTGTCGCTAACAAGCTCGGCGGGCGGGCCGAAATGGAAAATGATGTTCCGTTCTAGCGCCGTGACCACTTGCTGGCCAGTCAATTGGCGCAAGGGCGCCAGAACTATAGCGCGCGTTAAGTAGTCGACTGCCACCAATAGGTGGCGGAACCCGCGAAATTCGGGCATCGGTGTCGTGTCGAAGGCGACTTTTGACCATGGCCGAGTGCCAGGCGCGACTGGGAACAGCGGGCTCACGCAGTTTCGCTGTGCGTCTTTGGTAATTTTGCAAATATGACAATTTTTTATGAATTCGTCAATGTCCGCCCGAATGCGTGGCCAAGTGCAGAGTTTGTTCAGTCGCTGCAGCGTACGTTCTAGCCCCCCGTGGGTGCCTGTGAGGCCGGCATGCGCGTTTTGAAGCAACGAAAGCCGCATGTGGGCAGGCACAACTGGCACAGGGCCCCAAGTGCCCTGGCCTTGAACGACGTTTTTCTGCAGCGAAAACAGGCCGACGCGGCCTTGAGCCTGGCGCAGCTTAGCCGCTAACTCGCACACTTGCGGGTCGGACTGCTGCTCGCGCGCCCAGTCCACTTGCTGCACGCTAGCAGCCATGTGCGGGCAGAGTTTGTCGAGCGGGACTTTGATAATTTCACTGGCGCGTTGAAACGATGCGTGGTCGATGTCGTCAATCGGAAAACGGCTGAGTGCATCAGCCACCACGTTATGCTCCCCAGGGCAATATTCAATGGAAAGGTCCTTTAGTGACAACCGCATGGCCCACCGCTGGGTCCATCTCTCGATTTTTCCTCGCACTGGCTTCAGCAGTGCTGTCACTAGCGCTTTGTGGTCGGTGCGCAGGATCACTTGCTGCCCGTCGATGAAGTCGCCTAAGCGGTCGAGGGCCCACGTGCAAGCGAGAGCCTCCTTCTCCACCACCGACCAATTCTTGTGAGTGGTGGGCAGCTTTTTCGAGACGAAAGCGACTGGGCGGAGCTGATCAGAGTCCGCAGCGGGCTGCTGCATCAAGACGGCTCCGAGGCCGTAATCACACGCGTCAGTGTATAAATAAAATGGCTTTGCTCGATCTGGATGCGCCAGCACTGGCGCCGAACTCAGCCGGTGCTTGAGTTGATTGAACGCGTCTTGGGCCTCACCGGTCCACGCGTCGTATGACGGGATTGGATCCGCCCCTTTCGCCCGGTAGTTGCCCTTGGCCATCTCGTTCAGCGGAGCGGCCAATTTGTGGAACGCGGGGATGTGCTGGCTAAAATAGCCAGCTTTCCCCAAAAATGTCTTAATGCCCTGCTTAGTGGTAGGTGCCGGCATGTCAATGATCGCCGCCACGTTGCTGCGCTTCGGCGCGATACCTTTGGAGCTTAATTCAAACCCGAGGAATTTTACCATCTCACAGAAAAAGAAACACTTTTCCGGCTTCAGCCGGATACCGGCCCACCGCAGGCGGGCAAAAAACTGTGTCAAATGGTCCAAGTGCTGCTCTGGCGCGTCGCTTGCGACCAGGCAGTCGTCGATGTAGACGAAAAACGACGGCCGCTGGGCATCCCGGTTCAGGCCGTCGATTACGCAGTCCATGAGGCGCTGGAAACTCGCCCCGGCGTTTTTTAAACCCAGGGGCATGCGCGTGTATGAGAACTGGCCGCGACTGCAGACGAACGTGACCATGTCGCGCGTGGCTGGGTCAACTATTTTGACATTGTAATAGCCGAAAGAGGCGTCCATGCATGAGAACACTGCCCGCCCGTCCATCTGTTGAAACATGTCCGCTATCCGAGGCAGCGGATACGCGTCGCGAATTGTCAGCTCATTCAAGCGACGAAAGTCAAGACACAGGCGATAGTCATCCTTCCCCTTGGGAACTATCACCAAGGGGAACGCCCACGGCGATGAAGATGGGACAATCAGGCCTTTCTTGAGCATTTCGTCGACGGCGCGCCATACAAAAGCGCGCTTTGGGGGCGTTTCGAAGCGGGCGGCGCATTTTACCGGCTCCGCCCCTTCGACTAGGGAAATTCGGTGCTCAGTGATCTGAGTCTCACCTATGTCATACTCAGTCAGGCTAAAAATGTCAATATTCTGATTGAGCAGTTGGCGAAAACGAGTTTGGAGCGCAGTCGGGAGGGCGTCGCGGCTGTCAGCCGGGAGGCGCCCCCACACCTCTTCAGCCTGTTGTTGCTGCTCGGCGGTGAGCTTGCGAAACACAACTTTGCTGGGGTCTACCGGCTCAGGCGGGGCGGGCAGCCGCATAGTGCCGCGCGCCGCTCTTTCTACCGCAGTGTCCTCGACCAGCACGCGCTCGACTGTGAACACTTCAGCCACTTTAGTGTCAGCAGCGAGGAACTTGTCTTCGCCGGACGTATTGACGACGCAGAGCGAAAAACTGGCATCGTCCAGCCACTCGCGGCGCGGATGAAACGCGGCGTTGCAGGCGATGCCCGGCTCGAATTCGACCAGCGCCCCGTTCTCGTCACGGGTGCTGGGATCCAGCGCGTACGCCAAACTTTGCCCATTTTCATTTTCCGATGGCAAGATGCTGCCTTTGTCGGTCCCTACCAGAATCTGGGCGCGCGCGCCCGCGGGCACTACGACCTTATGCACCACGCGGACATCTGTGGTTCGGCGCACCGCCGGCCCACTGCCGCGTAAGGTGGATAGCGCGTGAGGGTTGCGATGAAAGTGCTCCTCCAAACGGTCCATTTCCCGTTTGGCTTCGTGTAAAACCTTCAACGGGCCCCAAATGGCGGCGCGCCCGATTAGAAGTTGGTCCGATGCCGGGAGAAATTCCATTAATTTCACTACGGCCGGGATCTCGGCAGAAGTCCAGTGGCCGTCCGGCCCCTGGTGGAACACTTCCATGTCATAAATACGCAGGTGATTGCCATCGATGTCGCGACCGGACGTGCGCACGCACGCCTGGTCGTACGGCCGAAACTTTTCTCTCTCGGCTTGGGGATCAGCTCCCGCTTTGGCCCACACTTGTTCGAGCAGCGAATCTTCGATGAACAACCCAATGTTACAACCCGTGTCGATTTGTCCGCGCATGGGCTGACCCATGAAGAAAATCCACGCGATTGGGTCGAGCGCCACCGTCGCGCTAGCGCATTTTGGTGCCTCGCCATCGACCCAGGACACGAGCGGACACCACATGTCCATGTCTTCTCCGCTATAAGGTTGCTCGGCCCTATGCTGCTGCGTGCTTTGGACCGACTGGTTTTTTCGCGTGGAGCGCGCTGGCCGACCCCGACTGGGGCGGCCGCCTTGCTGGCGAGAGTCGGCGCGCTGCGTGGGAATGCCCTGCTCTTGGCACATACGCATCATGGCTTGTCGTGCGTCGGCCTCACTTATGCCCTTACGCGCGAGTGCGTTTCGAACACGCTCCGCCACCTCCGGTTTGTATGCCGGTGATGACGGGTTCAGAAAACAGTCCGAAGCCGCGTGCTGAAGCGGTCGGGGGTGCAGGAAATATGTGCACCATGTAGCCGAGCTGGCGCCACCCCTTGGCGCGCGCATGTCGCCGGGCGTGGTGCTGTTGGCGCCCCGCGGCGCCTCACAGGTGCCCTGCGCCTTAGACTCAACCTGCCAATTGCCGCGATTTTGGCGGCCACCTTGGCGGAAACGACCCCCCGGATTGTCCGAGCGAAAATTGTCCGAGCGAAAGTTGTCCGAGCGCGCGAAGCGATTCCCTCGATTCCCTCGAAGCGCCGTTCTATTTTTTCGTCAACTTGTTTGCCTGCCGTTCTGTTGGAAGTTGACGAAAAAAATAGAACGGCGCTCTTCTATTAGAAGAAATACGGTGTTCATACTTGCGATTTTTAAAACAAGTTTGAACGTTTTTCAGCAGTGTGTGGAGCGGCTTTACTTCATGAGTGAACAACATATTTACGATCTGTGTGCGTCCGTTAAAGTGTTTCTCACCGGCAGAAATTTGTCCGATTTTGAATTCCAAGTATAAACCCTTTCCACCTTCCCATTATAATCGGTTTCTTCCAGCGAAATTCATGCGCCAGTAAGCCACGCCCCCATTTTCTTAAACCCCCACAATTTTACCCCCCTAACCCCCTCAGTTGATTTCCACTGGTTCCCGCAAAATCATCGACATAATGGACGGATCTGGCGCTGGCGACGTGGACATGTCGCTGATTAGACGCACTCCGCCCACGCAAACGGACAGTTCTAATTCAAGCCCCGCCCACTTTGTGATACAATCGTGCAGTGGGCGGGCCCTCAAAGTGCCATCTGAGTGGGCGGGTGATAATCCCACTGGGAAGTGGCATGTGGGTGTGAAGCCACTGTTTGAGCTGTTTGGATTTTGCGTGGAAAGGGTGAAGGTTGGTTTTTACCTTTTTTTAGTGTGAGTGATAGGGTTCTGTAGTGTGTGCAATTTCGGATGAACATTATCTGGAAATTCTTTTCATCTATTTCGTGGAATATTTGACGGCAAAAAAAGCTTTTTCTGATAAATACAAGAGATAGTGTGAAAGATAACGTGAATCAAGATGTTGCAATTTTTTGTCAGAAGTAGTTGGAAATATTAGCTGTTTTCGATTTATATCCACGGGTCCATGTGGGTGCATTATCATTTGTTTGTTTGGTTTGTTAGATTAATTTACACTGTTGGAATTTTTTTGACACACCGACAAATCAAAACAAAATAAAACGTTCAAATATACCAGCTTGTCAAACCATAAATGTTTTTTTCCTCTCGAAAAATAGTATGCTCACTTCAAGGACGTATCCAGGGGGAGACGGGGGGGATGCAGCCCCCCCCCCCCCCGTTCCCGGGGTAAGACCTAAAAATTCCCGGATAATGCAACTTTTAGTACACATTTTTTGGTGCCCCCAAAAATTTTGCGCGCAAGCGCGCATCTACTTCCACACACATGCTATTGTCGCCGGGTCGGCCCTGTGGACCACAAATCTCTAGAAATGTGCACAATTCTGTGCCTGTCCTGTCGCTGTATATGTATGTATATTTACATACATATAAAGTGGTTCCTGGCGCTGGCACTAACGCCAATGGCGCCATGGCGTGGTGCATATAAATGGCGCCAGCGCCATGGCGCCATTCTGTCACTGTATAGGTGAAAATTTTAGGGGGGGGGCTGAGCTGAGCCCCCCGTTCACCGGCTTCCGTAAAAAAGGAGCCCCCCCCCCGCTCAAAAACCCTGGATACGTCCCTGCCTCACTTAAAAAGTATCTCAACCCAGAAAGAGCGCAAAGAGCAACGATGGGACGCGTCGCAGCGTTTAGCTTTGGCTGACGTCATGCGGCAATTAGCCAATGCTGATGAAGGCAGCACTGTGGATACTGTGGTTTGTGAACTGTTGAGAGGGGTTTGGTTGATTTTGGGGGGTGATCGGTGGGGGTCTCTTGTGGGGTTGATATCGATAGGTAATTGCCACCCCCCCTCGAGTAATGGATAAATGAGAAGAAAGTTGGGGATTGGGTTTGGGGTAGTCACTGGTGGTGTATTATACATTTTCAAATAGATTGAGCAAAAATGTGCACAAATTACCGAAAAAATATGTGTAAAATAGTGGAAGACTTGCTATGCTCTTCGATTCACCGTATTTCCTCGAAATACCCCCCGGGGGTGATTGTTTCATAGTGCTCCCGAGAGGGGGGGTTAAACGAGGGGGGGTTATTATTTCACAGGAAATTTTTGATACCTAGTACAAAATCGTGGTTTGTGATGTGTGCTGGGGTAGAAAAATGCATCAATAACTGACATGTATCAACTCCTGTATACTAATATTAGTACTTAGATGGTAAAAACACTGTTCTAACGTGATTACAACATTGTTTTAACGTGTGTTCTGCACTACGCAGAACACAAACTGCAGTATTTGTCATGTATGTTCTCGTTACACTCAATCTGGGGGGGGTATTTCGAGGGGGGGGTGATTGTTTCATAGTGGTCTCGAGAGGGGGGGGGGTCAAACGAGGGGGGGGTATTTCGAGGAAATACGGTATGTGTATAGTGATCCAGTGTGCACCCCCAGCGACCCCCCCTTGTTTGTGCCACAATTTTACTGACACATCTGTGTTTTCTGGAGATCCTTCTGTTTTTTCACGATGAGTACATGCTGGTACACAGGTAAAACACGAAAATTTGCATTTTAGGCAGCAAAATGGCGTCGAGAAAATTTGGTCGCTCAAGTGGATTTTCTAAAAAAATTGGATGCAGATTTTGATGATCCCGGGCCATTGTTAGACTGCATTTCATGGAACGATGGCAAATCGTGGAGGTGCGTTTGTTATATACAAATGAAGACTAGTGGTGACGTTTTTTGGAGGCTCGAGTATTCTGGGAAAATGATTTTTTTTTGCGCTGACAGTAAAGTGTCACTTCAGTTTTGTCTGAATAAATGTTGATAGGTTAATGTCGGGGCATGCCTATTACGCACAAATACCCATTCCGCACATTTGCCTGTTACGCACAAAATCAAACCCATCACGCACAATTGCCCATTACGCACACGACTGTTCATTTGTGCGTAATGGGCATTGTGCGAAACGGTTATTTGTGCGGAATGGGTATTTGTGCGTGCCGGGCTTCTTACTGATCATGAATCCACCCAAATTGAAAAATTTGAAAATTCAAGACGCTTATCACTTGACTTCTAGGAAAACTGCGAAAAAAGTCAATTTTCAAGGTTTTTTTGTCACTTTTCCAACTTGTCAAGTGACAAAAAAACTTGAAAATTGACTTTTTGGCAGTTTCCGAGAAGTCAAGTGAAAAGCCACTTTTCAGAAATGTAGAAAATGTAAAAATTCAAAACGCTTATCACTTGACTTCTCAGTAAACTGCCAAAAAGTCAATTTTCAAGTTTTTTTGTCACTTGACAAGTTGGAAAAGTGACAAAAAGCCCCACACACGATAATTGACGTCGACACCAATAAATGTCAACTGGTTCTGTTCCTAATTCAAAGATTGTGTTTGAACGTCGTTCGTCCACTCGTCAGCAGAGTTGTTAAAATACCGGTATTTTTGGAAAGTGTAAGTGTAAGTGTAAATACAATTTCCAAATTTCGAGTATGGATACCAAAAGTGTAAGGTATTTCAAAAATACCTAGGAAAGTGTAAAAAAAGTGTAAGAGTAAATTTTTTTTAGAAAGAGCTCTCACTGTTGAGCATTAGAATACACCACTGTTTTCACTTTTAGATCAATATATTTGTCATTTTTATGCATCATTTCACATTTTACTGCCTTTTATGAAACATTTCAGACTGTGGCAAATACTGTAGTGGTATGAAGTTCACTAATAATGGCACTTTTTCAGTGTTGATATTTACTGATTAAGCAATGCGATACACACTGCTTAAATGCTAGATTGGACATGCAGCAAATGTCAATGCAAAAGCCAGTTGACTTTATGTCCAACTGGTGAATTTCCATTGATCTTGTCCTTTTTACAAAAGTATGATGAAACTGTAGAATACCATGAGTACTGATCAAAGGTTGGAGATCAAAGGCCAGTTTGTACATTTGCCATATTTTCTACATTCAATGCATAACTGCATGTGTGGACTGTGCCATTATTTTTTGTACATGACCCTGTTTTATGCTTTCTCAAAAGCATAAAACAGGGCCATCTGAAAGAAAAAAATACACTTTCTGTACCCGGGTATTTTGCTCAGGAAAGTGTAAAAAAAGTGTATGGGTATTTTATGAAAGTGTTAGTGTAAGTGTAAATATAAATACCCATTTACCCGGGTATTTCGGGTAAGTGTAAATACACTTTCGCAACTCTGCTCGTCAGCAAGCTTTGAATCGGGATCGGCACCAGTTGACATTTGGTGTCGATGTCAACTAGCGTGTGTGGTCCCAAAAAACTTGAAAATTGAAATTTTTGGCAGTTTTCCGAGAAGTCAAGTGATAAGCATTTTGAATTTTTAAATTTTTTCAATGGGGGGGGGGGGTTTCATGCTCGGTAATAAGCCCAGCACGCACAAATACCCATTCCGCATAAATACCCGTTTCGCACAATGCCCATTACGCACAAATGATAAGTCGTGTGCGTAATGGGCAATTGTCCGTGCTGGGTTAGATTTTGTGCGTAACCGGCAAATGTGCGGAATGGGTATTTGTGCGTAATAGTACACCGTCGTAAATGTCTTGCCACCACAAAAACTACAGATAGGGTCTACATAAAGCCGGCGCGCACAGTATTTGACGACCGAAGCTGATAGTATTTTAATATCTCATTTGAGTTCACCATTGTGGCAATCCCGTCAACTACTTTCGAGATAAAAAATGATTCATTATGGTAAACTCAAATGTGGTTAAAACAGACTTATTAGTTTGGGAAATTTAGGTTTTTAACTACCGCACGTGAGGCCAAGGTTCCATGCCTAAAATGAATAGGTAAGTGACACGGATGAATGTGCTCTTCGCAGGGTTTGTTTAGACACGACCTACAGAGGGAACTTGGCTAAATGCCAGGTTTTGAAACCTTTCAGGGAGAACGGAGATTATGGTAGACTTTCAAAAAGTGGTCAGTTTCTGCGTCATAGAGCAAGACCAGGGACGTATCCAGGATTTTTGAGCGGGGGGGGCTGCTTGTTTACGGAGGCCGGCGAGGGGGGGGGCTCAGCCCCCCCCCCCTAAAATTTTAGCTACATAGTGGCGGAATGGCGCCATGGCGCTGGCGCCATTAGTAGGCGCCACCCCATGGCGCCATTGGCGTTGGCGTCAGCGCCATGGAATGCTATAAATGTATGTAAATATACATACAAAACAGCAAAAAACACAACATTGAGTGTATCTATAATGATTTGTGGCCACGTAAAGCAAATCCGATGATCTTACCTTATGTCTGGTGAAGAATGCGCGCTTGCGCGCAAAATTTTTAACGCTAACGTTGAAAAAGTCGCATTTTCCGGTCACTTTTTGGTCTCGCCCCGGGAGGGGGGGGGGGGGGGCTGCAGCCCCCCCCGCCCCCCCCCCCCTGGATACGGCCCTGAGCAAGACTTTTGATAATTTCTTTTTATAACAAGTGCAACATTGTAAACACACATTCGCTTTTTATAATGCAGACATGTCCACGTATGCGGTTAATGTACACGACAATGGCAATTTGTTGGAAATCTGCTGCACTTATTGTCAGTTACTTGAGCGTTTTTTATATAAATATTTACGCTTATAACGTGATAGAAAAGTGTTCCTTCCAGGGACGTATCCAGGATTTTGGAGCGGGGGGGGGGGCTGCTTGTTTACGGGGGCCGGCGAACGGGGGGGGGGGGCTCAGCCCCCCCCCTCTAAAATTTTTCCCTATATAGGGACGAGAAGGCGTTTTGGCGCTAGCGCCATACAAAGGCACCACGCCATGGCACTATTGGCGTTGGCGCCAGCGCCAGGAACCGCTTTATATGTATGTAAATATGCATACATATACAGCGAAAGTCGCAAAAATGAGTTAATTTCCAAGGATATTGGTTAAGAGGGACCGATCCGCTGAAAATGCAATGCATGGGGAAGAAATTGCGCGCTTGCGCGAAAAATTTTTATGAAACGTCGAAAAATATATATGAAAAGTTGCATTTTCCGGGACTTTTTAGGTCTCACCCCGGGAAGGGGGGGGGGGGCTGCAGCCCCCCCCCCGCCCCCCCCTGGATACGTCCTTGGTTCCTTCTGAAATTATTCTGGAAAACTCAATATTGACGTAACTGTTAGGTTGATAAAAAATTTATTATCAATTATCGACACGTCAAAAACTTGAATGGACTTACCAAAAAGTCGAATCGTTAAGATAAGATTGTGAGGGTCTGACCCCCAATAAAGTTCGCAATTCTTCAACCCCCCCCCCCCTCGAAAAAGCCCCCCACGGGACGCACGTGGCCGGCATCGCTGCAGCGTTCCACCCAGAACAGCCTGATAAAAATGGCGCCGCGCCAGGCGCACAAATTATATCGTGTACTGTGAGCGATGCGCGCACGCAAAGGCATAGTATGGAAACGGGTGTAGCTTTCTCTAGAGCGGTGGGTTGGATTTTTCTGCCACTAGGTAGTTATTTTTGCGGTCGATTGTCGATGTCGATATGGCGCTTTTTAGATTAATCGATGCGTCGATTTGGGCGTCGATGTGATCAATTACAGCTTCGGGGAAGGCGCCTGTATGGAGAGTGTCGGGTGAGTGCTGTTTATTCCTGGGAATTGGACATAGGTGCTAGGCACCAGAGTTGTTAAAATACCGGTATTTTTGGAAAGCGTAAGCGTAAGCGTAAATACACTTTCCAAATCTTGAGTATGGATACTGAAAGCGTAAGGTATTTTTAAAATACCTAGGAAAGCGTAAATAAAAGCGTAAGCGTAAAAATCTTTTAGAGGCTTTTTGCGCAGTGAATTCTTTCCAAATCAAGCTCTCACAGATAGGGTTGGCCGATGTTTTTTTAAAAACGTTTTTTGTAAAAAAAACGTTTTTTTAAAAAAAAAACATGACGTCCGAAATGTTTTTTTTATAAAAAAAACATCGGCTGAATTTTTAGTACTAAGCACTAGGTATTTTGCAAAATTTTTGCGCGCAAGCGCGCAATTTCACACACAAATTGACATTGGTGGTTGTTTTCATTGGTTTTGTTGCATTTTTAGTATCAAAACATTCATTTCTATGTGCTACCATGGGTGAATAAGCCGACATATGTTGCTGTAATATATAATATTGAGGTAATGTGCTTCCATGTACCTCCACAATGTGTAACTTCACTCCCAAAGTAAAAACCTCCTTTTATAACCTTGTTTGATCACCATTCCGTGCCAAACTTTACCTGAAGTCACGAACATTCAACTATATGGCGATATACGAACGATATGTCGACGAAAAATGGATATTTTTGACACAAATCACCACTTATAATGCTATCCCATGGCTCCACAGCCATTATATGGTCATATTTAACATCACAGTGTATTGCCAGTGTCTGATATACCTATATATGTTGACACTAGGTCATATCTGGGAGCTTTTAAAAAAACACGTTTTTTTTAAAAAACAACGTTTTTTAAAATAAAAAAAACGTTTTTTTTCCAACCCTACTCACAGATGTCCACTTAGTAGTGATGGAATGGCGCCATGGCGCTGGTGCCCTATGATGGCGCCAAAGGGCGCCAGCGCCATGGCGCCATTGGCGCCCTTTGGCGCCCGGCGCCATTATTTTGAATGGCGCCATGGCGCCATTGGCGCCTGGCGCCATTTTTCCTGGCGCTTTTCCATCACTACCACTTAGTATATTCTGCCCTCATATTTTGTTTCGTTATTCATCGGCAGCAACACTTATGTCATCCTCAACTTCTAACGTGGAGTTAGTGCTGTCGACGGCGATAAAATCGTCGTCGTGATCCAGTTTCAGCAATGAAATTTCTAATTTGAAACCATGATGTTGATCAATGACACAGTATTAACATTCAAATCGCGACACAATTTGTACATGTGCTACTATATCCAATGAATTACTGCACGCAAGCAGTCTTTTTTTGGTACGTAGTCTCGTTCACTCTTTTTTGTGGTTTTACGCTTTTTCAAAGGCGTAAAACTAAACTGTGTGAACAGCTTTTTTACGCTTTTAGTACCCGGGTATTTTGGCCGGGAAAGCGTAAAAAAGCGTACGGGTGTTTTATGAAAGCGTAAGCGTAAGCGTAAGTAAAAATACCCATTTACCCGGGTAAGCGGGTAAGCGTAAATACGCTTTCGCAACTCTGCTAGGCACATGGAAACTTTTTAGTTGTTCTGGTATTCTTAAAAACTAATTTTTGTAAGTAAGACAGGCCCATCGCAAAAAGATAAATGGGATGTCTAATATTTAATTTGTGTGATTCTCTTGTGGGCCACACGTTTGTAATTACACGTCCAATGACGCATAACAAAAAAATTCACTGTGCATAGGGCGATAGAGTGCGTCGAGCGCATGCTGTTTTGTATTTTTTAGAATAAATAAATAAAAATCTGAAAGACCTCTCAATTTCCGTGTAAACTACAAAATACCCAAAATAACACACCCCATGCCACACCCAATCCTCCACACATCACCCCCCCCCCCCCCCACAGTCGCATAATCACCTACCTGTCCACGTGCGTGCACAAGTACGGCATCCTATTCGTGACGTCAGCGGGAAACTCTGGCCCCGCCTTTGGCACAGTGGGAGCCCCGGCCACAGCTACGGAAACCTGTGTTTCAGTTGGCGCTTGGCTGAATGGTAGAATGATGCGCACTTTGTATAGTGCCGATTGTGAGGGGGAGAAGTTGCCCCAGCCTATGGGGTATCCTTGGACTAGTCAGGTGGGTGTTAGGGTTTTTTTTTTGTTTTATTGTTTTTTTATTGTTGGTTTTGGTGCCAGGTTTGCTTTCTAAAAATATTTATGGCCCGCGGACCGCACAACTTAAATGAAATCTACCATATCCAATATGAATAAAAGAACAACAATTTCTCATAATATCTATCAAATTGCTTCCACCTTGGGACAATTTGGTGCAGTATTTCACGTGACCTTATTGATCATAATACGGTATCGTTCATCGTATAGCGATCTGTCTGCACAGTTTACGTAGCTGTCATTCTTACGTTTATGTCTACGTTAAAACGTTTCAGGGTCCCACTTCGGCTGGAGCGCGCGGCGTCACCATCGCAGCACCTGGCGCGGCGATCGCCTGCGTGCCCAAATGGACGCTAGAGTGCGCCTCGCTCAAAAATGGAACTTCTATGGCGTCGCCTAACGCTGCTGGCAATTTTGGTAAGTTTACGTTTGTCGTTTTTTATGGAATTTTTGAAAAATTGTGAAATCGTCGCAGCGTGCCTGATGTCTGCTCTTCGTGCTGAGAAAATCGGCTACTCACCTCACTCCATCACTGCGTATATTGAGAACTCTGCGAAGCCGTATGACGAATCGCCACTTGCCAGACTGGCACAGGGCGCTGGGGTTGTTCAGGTGAGTCTCGAATATAGAGCAATGGGGGTTGCATGTTGCCCTAAATGTTGCTAGGGTACTGTACCGTTCCGCGTTTTTGGAAATTTTACCGTACCGTAACGCGTTCCGCACTTTTCAGATTTACCATCACAAAAGTGAAGTTTTACCCTATCGTACCGTTTACAGCAAAATAGAAAGTTTACCGTACCGTTTACCGCAAAGCCGTACCGTTTGCCACCCTACCAGGTGCACCCCGAAACCCGCGCAGGTCAGCTCAGCCCTGAACTACGCGCGGCAGCACAGCAGCCGCGTGCACGTGCCCGGGATGACCGGCTACTCCGTATGGTGCAGTCTCAAAGCGGCCGGCGCCAAGTCCACGGCGATGGCGAAGCCCATGGCGCCCGTGCTGGGCGGGCACAATGCCAACAGACCCATGCGCGGCATATATGTTAGGGAGCCCTTTGAGTTTGAGTTGGGGGCCAAGCTCAGTTTCGATGTGGTCGTGGCGCCCAGGTGGGCGGAGTCTGCCGGTTGGTTTCCCGCCTGATGCCAAATCCGCAAGTGGAGAAGACTTCTCCATTTACTCAGTACTATTTACTTATTCTACTTAGTACAGAACCATTTTGGAATTGAGAAGTAAAAAATTAGAAGGACGATAAAATGTGAAGTCAAATGAAAAGTAAAAGTTGAAAGCGGCGTAAATTTAGATATGATAAGTGAAAAGTGAAGTAAGATGTGAAAAAAAAACAAGTAAACTTTGAACTTTTTCAATTTGAACTCCACACTTTCAAATTTACTTTTAATTTTTTGTGTAATTTTTTAGAAGGTAACTTCTCATTTCACTTCGCTTTTAACTTTCCACTTCTCACTTCTAAAGTGGTTTTTTACTTTTCCACTTGCGGAATTGACGGTGTAATAGATCTCAAACCTTTATAGTTTTTTAAATTTTAATGCACGTATAACCTATTTCAGACAACGAAGTAAAAACGGATTTTATGCGGAACATTGCCCTCAACTGCGATGCCGACTGGGTACACGCACCCAAACTGCTGTGTTTAACAAACTCGCCCAGACAAATTGTTGTCAATGTCGATATGAGTTTGCTAGACCATGGGGCACACTACACGGAGGTGTTGTTTTTGTCTTTGTCGTTGTTGTCTTTCTTTCAAAGTAATTTTTGATCATCCGCAGTTGATTGCCGTGGACACTGAACACCCTTCTGCGGGTGCCTTATTTTACATTCCTGTTACTGTGATAAGGCCAGAAATATTGCAAAATGGGCTTACTGTGTCTGATTCCTACAGCTTGACAAAGACTGATATCGCACTGAAACCCGGCCAGCATTTTAGGTTATTTTCCGATTTTTCAGAACCGTTTTTGTAAAAAAAATCGCGTGTTTTTGAGCAGATGTTTTGTGATGGCTCCCCCGCTGGCGAATTGGGCAACAATCACACTGAGGCATGAAAAGAAGGTGGATAAAGATGCTACTTATGTTGTGCACATGATGCAGGTGGGTGATAATTCTAAGTTTTATTTTGTGGCCTACTCCGCCAACAAAAACGTGTAAATACTTGGTTATATGTGAAGTTTTAGTCGAGGGTAAGATTATTTGAAAAATGAAAATAATCACTCATCTACTTTCGGAATTGGCTCCAGGTTTATGGGGTGCGCTATAGGTTACAAATGCGAGGCGGATCCCGAATCCCGACAATTTCCGGAATTCGGCGGACTCGATCCCGAAACGCCAATCCCGATCCCGAAATCTGAAAATCACAATTCCGAAAAGTCAATCCCGTTTGTAAATATCTGTGTAAATACGAGAGTAAATATCTGTGTTCCACCCGCAGAACGTTCCCGATTGCAAATACGCCAGCACGGAAGCATACAAACGTTTGACGTTGCAAGCGGAAGGCACAGAAAATCGCCAAGCGTTTCCAGTGTGCGGCGGTCGCACCGTGGAATTGTGCATCACAAAGTGGTGGGCCTCGCTTGGCGCCAGCGCGCTCAATTTGAAATTTGAATTCCATTCTTTGTCGCCGATTGAGAAAGTTATTTCGATGGTTTGTATTTTAAAAACTTTTTTAAATTGTATTTTAAAACTTTTTTTCGAAATTAAAGAGCCATTTACAACCGTTTTCGTGAAAAATACGCAGGGTCACCATGAGACGGTGAGACGGATAAACGTCCGTGCGGATTTGCGTGCTGAGGAAGTGGCTCCCAGCGTGTCGCTCAAAAATTACTGCCAAGTTCACAAGTGCGTTTAAAAATAAAAAGATGATTTTGATATTTGGTTCTGTGCGTATACTGAATGCATACTTCACTGTGTATGTTACCATATTTTGATGAATACAGTCACATCATGAATTACGCTCGAAGCATGCCAATAGTGAAAGTTGATCCAATAGTGAGAAAGTGAGACTCAATAGTTTCTCATCACCACTGTTGTGGTGATAAGAAAATATTTCATTCCGATGGAATACGGTATATTTCATCGTGAAGTGTGCAAAACGTTGGGCGAAATTTTTCAAAAGTCGCTCCAGATAGTTAGCTGGCTGGTATGGGGGGGGGGGGGTGAGTTCAGGAGATGTATTTACCAAAAGCCAAAGAATTTGCCAAAAGGATTTACTTCGGGATAGATAGATAGCTGGGCGATTTTGGGGTTTACGGGTTCAAACGGGATCGGGATTCGGATTTGAAAATTTTCGGGATCAGGATCGGGATTGCAAAATCCCGAAAATCTTCGGTATCGGCATCGGGATCCTGTTTGAACCCTATCTACAACCCCAACTCCCTAAACCCCGCCCCCATTGGGGACCCCTGTCACTCAGACCCACAGAGGCGACACTCGTTCCGCTGGGCTCCCGCGATCTGGTCTTGGATCTGCGCCAAGTGCACAAACTCCTACTGCGCTACGAGTTTACGATCGGTCCGCCGGGCGGAAACAAATCGTCCGGAACGAGTGCTGCCGAAACCGAGGTCGAGCTTCGCTGGCCCGGCCTTTCTGAGTATTTGTACGAGTTGCCGCTCGACTCGCAGTTGTGGCAGGTTTTCACAGCTGAGAAACAGTTTGTGGCTGCTGGGGAGGCGTATCCTGAGAGGGTTAGCCGGGTTTTGAGAATGGGCCCACACACTAGTTGACATCAAAATTCGTGTCAACTAAATGGCAACTACCATATGGTAACTAAAATGGTAAATTTTGGTGAATTATGTGATTTAAATTGTGATAGGGCATAATGAATTTTGTATCACGACACTTAATTTTCATTGTTTCTGCTATTTGTGATGTTTTTAAAAAGATTTTATGTTACTTAGTTGACATTCAGTTGACGTGAATTCGTGATTTCGGTGAATTTGTTGTGTCAAATAGTATGTGAAGGCCCGTTGTCAGTTGTCGTTTTTCAGTTTTGAGTTGTTACTACTAGGGTTCAAACGGGATCCCGATCACGATCCCGGATCCCGTGAAATTCCGGGATTTGGCAGTCCCGATCCCGATCCCGAAAACTTTCAAATCCCGATCCCGATCCCGAGAAACTCCAAAGTCCGGGATCCCGATCCCGGAAAAATTCGTGGAAATCATCAAAAGTGAAAAAATGACGTTTTTGCATGCAAAAATGTGAACGCAAACCCCTAGCGTTCATTTTATGCCACTTTTCTGGCATCCAACAGTGTTTTGAGACCATTATGAACAACTGTGAACGCCAGAACATTGGCCAAAAGCTCTATCTCAATACCCCAATCCCGATTCCGAAAAAATGCCGATCCCGATCCCGTGACCCCAATCCCGGCCAATCCCGATCCCGATCCCGAAATCTCAAAAAAAAAACAATCCCGATCCCGAAAACTCAATCCCGTTTGAACCCTAGTTACTACTAGTTGTTATAAATTACCTGTTTTACCGATATCCACATATATTAATTTTCCATAAATCCCCCCCCCTCACACAGAGCAAATTCAAAGTGACCAAAGGCAGTTACATAATCCAGCTGTGTCTGCGCCACGAAAGTCCCAAAATGTTGGAATCGTTCTACGATCTTTGCGTGGTCGTATCTCAAAAGCTGCCTTCGCCCCTGGCACTCGATTGTTACGATAACATTGAAGCGGCTATGACGCCAGGTGCCAGTCCCAGACCCTGTAAAATGACCTGTCAAATGTCATGCAACAGGTGTCAAAAGTCATGTAAATAACCCTGCAAAATGGCAACCTTGCCATCTTGCATGCAATTTACATGGCTTTTGACACTTTGCATGACATTTGATATTTTACAGAGCATTTACAGGGTCCGGGACTGCCCCCAGGGGGCGCCAAGTTTCCCGCTGGACGCCCACTGCTCGCTGGTGCCATGGCGCCTGTTTATGTGGCTCCATTGCCCGCTGAGAAGTCGGTTTTGTTGACTTTTTGAGTGATTGGAGAGGGTTCGAAATAGAGAATAGCGAAATTACGAGCAAAGATTACAATATACATTGAAAATAAGTGCCAAAAATTTTCGGCTTAAAAATTTATAAAATATTCGGTTTTGTACGGTTGAAGATGTTGTCGTTTTTTAATAAAAAATTTCTCAAACATATATTGAATAAACTAGTTCAGTGGGTTAATTTGGCAAACTTGTCATATAAAATTACATTTAGTAATTTGATGACGTTTGAAATTTTCCGTTTTAACAACTAGTCACACATTAGCGCACCGCACACTGAAATTTTGCGTTCAGCGTTCGAACGTTTTTGCACGCTGAACTACAAACGCTGAAATCCAAATCTAAAGAACATTAAGTTTATGAAGCGTTAAAAGATCGGCTCGCATGTAAATTGCGTGAAATATTGCAAATTCCGAACTTTTTATGCTTCAAAAACGTTGTGTTCTTTAGATTTTAATTTCAGCGTTTGTAGTTCAGCGTGCAAAAATGTTCGGACGCTGAACTCAAAATTTCAGTGTGCGGTGCGGCAATATGACGCGCACTTTTTCATACATAAATTAAAACATTTTAATCTAGCACTATTCCAGGGTTCCCAAAAAGGTAATACCTGGATCATATTTAGAGGGACATTTTACTGCAGCCAAAGATGAATTTGGACGGCGAGTGGCACTCAATCAATTTGTGTACCATTTCAATGAGATTATGAAAAAGTCTCTGAAGCCAAGCGATGCAGTGACGTTTGTTCCAAGGACGCCAAAGGAAAATAAGGACAAAAATGGTGATGGTGTAGAGCTCCGCGGTTCGTTCATTTTTACGATATTTTTTTAGACTGTTCAGGGATTCGGCAAATTTTGGACCTACATACATTTAGAATAGAAAGTTAGATATGTATCATAGCGAATTTCTGGAGGCATTCCGCATCCCTTAAAGCGCAAAGTAAAGTGTCAAATGTCATGTAAAGTGTCGTTCAACATTCTCAAATGTCATGAGAAATGTCAAACGGCAGCAAAAAAATCTTTTATTTTTATTTTTATTGACAGTTCGCATGATATTTTGCACTTTACTTAACACTTCACAGGGTGCGGAGCTTCCCCCTCAATCAGGGACGTATCCAGGATTTTTGAGCGGGGGGGGGGCTGTTTGTTTACGGAGGCCGGCGAGCGGGGGGGGGGGCTCAGCCCCCCCCCCCTAAAATTTTACGTATACAGGGGCGGAAAGGCGCCATGACGCGGGCGCCATTAGTAGGCGCAACGCCATGGCGCCATTGGCGTTGGCGCCAGCGCCTTGGAACGCTGTATATGTATGTAAATATACATACAAATACAGCAAACAGCACACAATTGAGCATGTTTGTAACGATTTCGGCCACAGGGAGCAAATCTGTGGATAATACATCACGTTTGGTGAAAAATGCGCGCTTGCGCGCAAAATTTTTTTACGCTGACGTTGAAAAAGTGCCATTTTCCGGTCACTTTTTTGTCTCAGCCCGGGAGGGGGGGGCTGCAGCCCCCCCGCCCCCCCCCCCCCTGGATACGGCCCTGCCCTCAATGTTTGCATGCATGCATAAACCATTTCTCAAACGTCCGCCCGTAAATGTACTGAAAAAGAATGTACACAGAACCGGAAACTTTGACATAGACGAAATAATCAAAATACAATCAAATACATCAAATACTAAAATAAAAAATAATAAAATGCTGTGTATCAAATAAAAAAGACCAAAAATGCAGAGCACCAACGCGATGCGAATATCGAATATTTGAATCGCACCGCGAACGACACGGAAGCGGCCGCGCTCTACGACACGCTGAAAGAAGATTGGCCCGCGCACATCCCTCTCTACACTGCGTACTTGAGGCGGCTCATGAAAAAGGTCTTTTTGTTGTTGCCCTTTTGACTTCCGTTGTGCACACTGAAACTGGATTTCTTGATAATTGCGCTGAGTACACTCGTCGGACCGCACGCTATGCATTTTTCTGAATGAAACAACACCATGACGTCATCGTTGATAGAATACAAATTGTTCAAAAAACGTTTCAGGAAGAAACATAGTCGCTTGCGCGCGACTCCGCCTTTTTCTTTTTTGAAATATTGTCTTAGTGAAGTGCGTACAGAGTTGTTAAAAGTACTGAACTTTTTTCAAAGTATAGGTAAACATAAAGTGTTTATTTTTTACTCACCCCTGAGTACAGAAAACAGTTAAATTTTTTTTACTTTTACTCATTAGTAAACATAAGTAAAATTATTTTGTCCCTGGAAAACATAAAAGTGATTATTTTTGAGAATTTTTCCCAATTTTTTACACAAAATCACTAATTTTTGTAACTTTTTGACATTTGCACAAAATGGTCATTTTGAGATTTAGAGCATAGTTATGAAATATTTACTTTTACATTTTTGCACATGTTTTAATATACCTATTTTTGGCAATTTTTTCCTGATTTTGAAATGATTTGTACTCAAGTACTTAAAAAAGATTTGATGTACTCGAGTTACATTTGCACAAAATGGTAAATATGAGTATAATACGTTTTCCCAGAAAATGTAAGGAAAAGTTAGTATTTTTGCTGTAATTTTCATTTAAAATCACAAATTTTCATAATTTTTGCCTATGTTCACCTACAAATTTATTTAAGGAGGGAGGCAAAATATCAATGATATCATTTATTTAACAACATTTTTGAAAAATTTCATTTTTTTCTATACTAACATATGGGTTTTTGAAATTTTGGTTGAATACTAATGTGTGCAGGCACAATTGTGTTTTTTCTAAAGTGGTTTTTGATATTATCTGTAATCCAGGATGTGAATGTGATATTTTCAAAGAACAGCATCATTTCTGCATCATTTTTACACTTTGCTACAATTGCACAAAATAGTCCTGCGATCTACACATAGCTTTCAACTGAAATTTCGAAATTGCACACTGAAACTGGATTTCTTGGGTTAACTGCGCTGAGTACACTCGTCGGACCGCACGCTATGCATTTTTCTGAATGAAACACCATTACGTCATCGTTAATAGAATACAAATTGTTTAAAAAACGTTTCAGGAAGAAACATAGTCGCTTGCGCGCGACTCCGCCTTTTTCTTTTTTGAAATATGGTCTTAGTGAAGTGCGTACGTATTTACGTATCCCATTGGCGCCTGATCGACTAAGGCATACCGTATTTCCTCGAAATACCCCCCCTCGAAATACCCTCCCCCCCTCGTAAAGACAACGTACATGACAAATACTGCAGTTTGTGTTCTGCGTAGTGCAGAACACACGTTAAAACAATGTCGGAATCACGTTAGAACAGTGTTTATACCATCTACGTACTAATATTAGTCTACAGGAGTCTATACATGTCAGTTATTGATGCATTTTTCTACCCCAGCGCACATCACAAACAACGATTTTGTACTAGGATTTCAAAAAAATTTTTGCGAAATAATAACCCCCCCCCCTTCTCGGGAGCACTATGAAACAATCACCCCCGGGGGGTATTTCGAGGAAATACGATAAGTAATTTAGGACGCTTTACTTTGGGTCACCATGAAACAATACTTTAGGATACTTTGCGGTTCGACGAGTATAATGAGAAATTGGCCAAATGGGGCAAAATGCACAATGTCACAAAATCCTAGTTGTGTATTATAATACTGAAAGTCATTTTCCATCGCAGTACCCAGCAAACAAGGACACAATTTTGTCGACAGCGGACAAAATGGCGGCGCTGATCGACGGCGACCAGCTGCTGTCCAGGATCGGCGTCAAACACGACCTGGACGAGAAGCCTTCCATGCCCAAAAGGTTTGTCATCTGTTGCTTCCAAGTGGATCGTTGTGGCTGCACAAAACAGCCAAGCCATTTATATCTGGCTTTTTGGAACGGCATTGCCGGACTAGCCGTGTCACCGAAACAAAATTGCTGTGTATTTTGAAACACTGAAGTTTGCATTCGCCATTTCACAGCTATTTTTTACAGTTTCTGAAAATATTTACGGAAATCAAAATATTAACAGTAGATTGAGCGCAACTAAATATAGATTGAGCGCAAGTAAATATAGACGAAATGTGCAAGACAATAATTGTAAATAAAGTAAAATGTTTTGCAGAAAAACACTTTTTTCATTTTGGAAAACGACGTTTGTAAACTGAGATGCTTTCTCAGTCTGAAACCCAGTCACAAAACACATCCACCCCCCCCCCCCCCCGCAGTGAGTTGGATACCCAGCGCGCCGCCCTTGTGGATGCTCTGGTGCCAGTTCCACAAATTGAGAAGTGAGAAGTAAAATGGTAAATGCGAAGTGAATTGAGAAGAAAATTGGCAAAAGCGAAGTGAAAGGGCGAGTAAATTGGCCAAAGCGAAGTAAAAAAATAAAAATAAAAGGTAAATATAAAAAGTAATAAAGTAAAGTAGCTTTTGCCAATTACCTTCTCAATTCACTTCTCATTTCACTTCGAATTTTCCATTTTACTTATCACTTCTCGATTTGCGGAACTGGCCCCTGGTCGCCCGCCTCACTGTGATGGCCGATGTTTATTTGTCCCAGAGCGATGACGATTTACCTCCGTCTTACAAATGCGGCACTGCACCGGTACAGGCGAAATGTGAGTTCATGCCGCTGTTCTTTTTTGTTCTTTTTGCATTTTTTTAAATGACGGAATGATTATTGGGTTGCGAATTATTGCATGATTGCATCTTCACGGACTTTTTTAATTTTTGATGCCTTTGGTTCCTAATAATTGGCGTTATACATTTTATTGGCGTTATACATACATTGGCGGAACACTTTATACATCGTTCTCATTTTGTACGATTTGTCTTTATGCCACTAAATAGATTTTATCCTAGCCGATCAGGACATTTTACATTAAACGTTTTACAGAGCTGTGCTATGAAATGAAAAATGTGAAATACTCTGTAAAAAAAGTACATTTTTCATGGCATTTTACAGCGTGTGGCATTGGCTAGTTCAGTTCATTACGAGTGATAATTTAAATCAACCAAATCGCAGTGTCGCCAGTCAAGGGAAAAGGCAAGAAAAAGGCGAAAGCAGAACCAAAATCTGAGTCGGAAACAGCTACCGAAACGGACGAAGGCAGCCAAGAAGTGCAGGCCAAAGAAGTAAATGCATCAAAAATATTCAGTTCGCCATGTTCAAAACACATACGCCCACTCCCTTCACCAGGAACCCCTCGAAGACCGCACGACCCCCGACCGGCAGACCCCCCAGGTGCCAATTCCGCAAATGGAGAATTAAAAATACATTTTAGAAGTGAGAAAGTAAATGTTTAGGTAAAGTGAATTTAGAAGTGAAAAGTGAAATGAGAAATTAAAAGAAAAGTAAATTTAGAAGTGAGAAGTAAAAAATTAAAAGCGATGTAAACTTTTAACTTTTTTTCGAACTTCTCACTCCTAAATTTACCTCCCTTCAACTTTCACTTTCTCATTTCGAAAATGTCTTTTTGGCATCTCCACTTTCGGAATTGACCCCAAACCCAGCCACAACCCCAACTACAAGTGACCATGTCCGATCTGGACGCCCTGGTTGTCGAATTAGCCAAATGGACGGATTGGCACGATGCCAAAACGGCGCAGGCTTTAGCTAGACACGCCGCTGCCAGGGGAAACTGGGGCACTGTGCTGCAGCTTTTGCAGAGGGCATTCGATGAACAACCCACTAAGGCCTTGGATGGATTGATTGTGGAGGTTCGGTTGAGGATTTTTGTCTCTTCTTTTCTTTTCAAGAGGGAATTGTGTTGCGAATAGAGAGCTCTGATACGATCTTAGCGGATATGTGCAGATTTTGGGGCGCTTTTTTACCGCTAGTCTATTAAGTGTCAATTTACTTGTCAAACTACGCGGAGCTTTTTCATATCCGTATCCTCGGGGCAGTCCCAGACCCTGTATAATGCTCTGTAAAATGTCAATGTCACGCAAAGTGTCAGAAGTCATGTAAAATGCCCTGCAAAATGGGAACCCAGTTGCCATTTTGCAGGGCATTTTACATGACTTCTGACACTTTGCGTGACATTTGTCATTTTACACGGCATGCATTTTACACTGTCTGGGACTGACACCTGATTTGTAACATACAAATATGAACATAAACTTACAGCAATCACCGAAAATGGCACTGAGCCAATTTCATTTTTCATCACGTAAATATAATCTTCTCACTATCGATCTTTAAAGAAGTATCCCCCAGGTATGCGAACACGTGGGCTGGATGCACGCAGCCGAGTACTTGCGCGATCGCTCCCTCAAACGATACCCCCCTCAGGGGTTCCGCCCTTTTTGAAGTGAATTCTTAAAGCTGACCGTTAATTGCTGGTTTTTCTTTTAACCGAAATTGGCTTCGTTCTGCCTTTCTTTCAAATACTCTAAAAGTGGTGGTGGCCATTTTGGGTTAAGTGTAGCATAATATTTGGATGGGTTGTCATGCTGATGATCGAATTGCAATTAAAATTTTACTAAGTTTATTTCACTTGATTGGAGCGGTACCATGGCTGGTGACCAGATGGCAATTATGCCGCGTTTGTACTAGATTTCCAGTGTCGTAAATAATAGATAAGATTACCTTAAATTAGCTGTCCATTCACCATGTTTAACATTTCACCAAAAAGTTCTAAATATCACACCAGCATGACATCGCCAATATATGCGAATGTAGCTTTCCTGGTCCCTTTATTGGTCATAATGCTTCTGTTTGCACCTTCTCACAACTATTGAAGGACGTCAGTGAATTGAAATACTCGTATTAAGGGTTGGAATAAATCAATTCTTTTTAAACGCCTTTATTTTTTTAGAAATCAGATTTTTTAAATCAGTTAAAAAATAAAGTGGCAACCGTACTCATATTTATGTAAATATTTTGCTTTTTATGGTAATCCTTTGGACTTTGGATCCTCTGTCACCCCCCGACGTTTTTGGTCCATTTTCCGGATGTTCAGCAAGGAATAATTCACAATAATTCATTTCCATTTGCTCTTGTAGATATAAAAATCTATAATTTGATTTTGATTTTTGAGAGTCAGTCGTGGCTAGTGATGGAAAAGCGCCATGGCGCTGGCGCCTGGCGCTAGCGCCAAAGCAAAAAGCGCCATGGCGCTTTTGACGCTTGGCGCTAAAACGCTCTGGCGCCATTGGCGCTTGGCGCTGGGATCTGAGAAAGCGCTGTGGCGCTTTTGGCGCTTGGCGCCATTTTCTGGTGGCGCTATTGGCGCCTGGCGCCGGCATTTTTAATAGCGCCAAAAAAGCGCCAAGCATGATTATAAAATTCTTATGATTCAGTGAAAATGGACAAGCCAGTTGATAAATTTTGAGATTAACTGAATAAATATTGTTAAATATAAGGGTGTAAGGGGACATTTATATTAATTAAATATTGATTAGGTAATATTTGGGGCAAATGAATATACCTTATTTCCGCGGTATACCACCAGGGGGTTTATTTTTTCCGAGTGCAAATTTTGATGGGGGTATTTCGAGCGAAGGGTTTATTATTTCGTTAGGGATTTCCGTAAAGTATCATGTAAAGAATAAGTATTTACATACCCATAACTGGTGAAAAATAGGTGTATGTATCCCTTGGGATTTTAACGATGTAGTGGTTGATTGAACTTTAATGGCAAAAGTTAAATCGACTACTGCGACATCAGCGGTATGTCACAACTACGAATTGATCATTCTACAAACGAATTGCAGAAGAAAAGTTTTTTTGGCGCTGGCGCCATCACTCTCTGGCGCCATTGGCGCTTGGCGCTGAGGTTCAGAAAAGCGCCATGGCGCTTTTGGCGCTTGGCGCTATTTTGCTTTGGCGCCATTGACGCTTGGCGCTGGGGGTCGGAAAAGCGCCATGGCGCTTGGCGCCAAAAGTCTGGCGCTTTTTCCATCACTAGTCGTGGCATTCAAATGTTAGATTTAGTCGTATTAAAATACTTTTTTCAGGGCTAGCAGTGACAAAAAATCGTGTGAACTCATAGAATCGTGTGAATAGATTTTTTTATCATCGCAAGCGGTCACAAAACTCATTATTTCAAAAGTCTGTAAACTTTTTGTCTCTTTCGCATACTTTTGCCGTTCCATTTTCGAATCAACATTCTGCCATGCCCAGATAGAACACCTGTTAACTATTTTACATCTATTTTATTTTCATTTTCATTTTCTCGTGCCTTCTGTTTTTACAGTTGTGATTTTCACAAGATTGTTTTATGCTGTGGTGCGCTGAGCTACGTAGATTTTTTGAATGAATCTAGATATCACTTTTAAATTGTCCAGTGTCAAATTAATCATCAATATTCATCCCACCCATCTCGTATATTTCAACCATTTCATTTTATTTAGTAATAATCCAGGGTAATTTCAGATATTTACTCTTTCACGCTACTTTAACATATTTAGTATCAGTAATTATCATTGGTTTAGCGGTAGTTGTTCCATCCCTGCGAAAATGTAGACTGGATTTGTTCTTGTTATGGCCGTTGCAAACATCTATTTATGTGGTCTAAAAACCTCGCACCGAAAAACCACAGTAAGCAGAACACATGTTAAAAACAATGAATGAGTTGTATTAGGACAGGTATTTTGGTGTATAAATATACCGTATTTTCTCGAATTACCCCCCGGGGGTTTATTTTTTCAGAGTGAAAATTTTGAGAGAAAAACGTGAACAATGCAACAATAACCACCATTTATAAGTTTTTACAGCCTTATATAAGGATGTAGATGGTATAAACGATGTTCTAACGTTTTGAACGTCTGTTACGCATTTCCCGGACCACAAATTCATAGTGCCCATTTTGAGGGGGGGGGGTATTTCGAGGAAATACGGTATGTATTTATTACATATACATTACTGATGTGAGTTTTGTCACGTCAGTATGTGCAATTTCTCAAAATATCTGGCGAAAAAATCAACCCCCTTTGAATAAATCCCCCCTCAAACAATGCTTGCGAAAAAATAAACCCCCTGGGGGGCTATTTCGAGTACCCAAAAGTCCCAAAACCACCCACCCCTTTATTTCCCACACCCAGCCCAATAGCTCATTTGTGCAGCCTGGCTGCCCGTTCCAATTCCCTGGTCGCCTGCAGCAGCATCTCAGCGAGTCTGGCGAACGAGGGCCTCTTGTCCGCCTCTTCCTGCCAGCAGAGATCGATCACCGAACGCACTTGGGCCGGCCATTCGGGGGGCACGTTCATGCGGTATTTCTGGGGTACGGTAGGGGGGGGGTTATGGTAGGGGGGTTTTTATTTTTATTTATTTATTTATTTTGGAGCGCCTACGTAGAGAATTTGCAACCCTACACAGACATCGGTTTTCCACGGCGAAGGTTTACCGATCCTAAACACACCTACCTACAGTCAGCCAGTACAAGGTCACATGTAACAGTATCACGCGTGAAGTCTGAACATGCATTCCAATGGCAGCCAACATGAAGAAAATCGATTGCCTGCAAGACAATCAATGTATACCAATACCACTGCGATACCTGTTTGATATGCGGCATCGATCGTTTGTACTTAGTGTCAATATTTACATCGCATTATTTTCTTTTGGATAGTGTCATTTTTGTATTGAATAGCACTCATTGATATTGTGCCAAAATGAAAATCATTATATTTTGCCCTAATATTACGCCCAAATCTGGGAGGGGTTGGGAGGGTGGGGTGCGGGCTACTTAGTGGTAGCTTTAGCATACTCTGTAGGCACGACACTACCTACAGATAGGAGTTGTCTTTGGCTGGCAGACGGCCAGCCGAGAACTTATGAAGACGTGATGGTGAGAGATGATGACGGCGACGAAAGTGATGCCGTCATGGTGGAGTTTTTCCTCCGGAAAAATGCACGGCGTAATGTCATCGGAGTATAACAGCTGAACGCTCGCAAATACACAAAAACTGCAAATAGGTGAAGTACATATTTTACAGGAACCCGAATTCAGGGGGTATTTTTGCACGTATCTTAATACTCTACAATATTATTTGCTGAACTAGTTCGACTATTCGTTTTATCGTTATTTTTTTGTCTTGTTTCTCTTGATTTTGTGTGACGTGTCAATTCGATTGGACTCTGCATCACTTCACAAACTTGACAGTTGACAAGTAGGGAAAACATGACAGTTCACAGATAAAAATATGATACTTCACATGTTATACCGCTCACTTAACAAGTAGATGCCGACCAGATATTTATTTACGCTCACTTGACAAGTTACAGGAAAAGTTACAGATTCACAAGTAAAAAAATCATTTTCATGCTCACTTGACAGGTTCATATAATGTTGTCAAGTGAGCGGTATCGCTTGTGAAGTATCATTTTTTATTTGTGAACTGTCACATGTTTCATACTTATCAACTGTCAACTTTATAAAGTGAACAGGACCCATTCGATCGTGTGCAGTTCAACCTTTCATCTCGTTAAACAAAATGTCATTTTAAAAACCGATATTTTACACTGACCATCCTGCCCACAGCCTGCTGCACCTCGGCGACCTTCATGCCGGGGTAGGGGTCGCTCGCGTCCATGAAGATCTCCCACACCATGATGCCGTACGACCACACGTCCGTCTTGTAGTCGTAGTAGCCTCTGCGGGGGGGGGGGGGGGTTAAGAGAGGCGACTAGCTGTAGGTTGTAGGTTGACTGGAGGGTGGCTTTTTAGAGGCGGGGTTACCTGGTGCCAGTCTCAAGCCCTGTAAAGTGTAAAGTAAAGTGTTAAATGTCATGTAAGTGTCAATCAAAATAAAGAGAAGATGTAATTACCGAACTTTGCACTTTACTTTACATTTGTCATGACGATTGACAATTTCCATGACATTTTACATGGCATTTGACAGTTTACTTTGCACTTACAGGGTCGGGGATTGGCACCAGTTAGCACGCTTTTATCACTGGGGAACCACTTGGTGAGATGTTAATTGAGTTCCCGACTTTTAAAAGCGTGTTAAACCCCCCTAAAATTCCGCTGAAGCCATAGGAAAATGGCATTAATATCCAGTAGGGCGCGCTTTAAATTCTGATTCCATTTTCTCCACCAATTTCACCTGCGCATGGTCTCTGGCGCCAGCCACTTGACTGGCACTTTTTGAGCGGCCTGCATTTTGTAGAAGCCGCCCAATGAACTGAGTCCGAAATCCGCGATCTTTACAATGCCCGTTTCTCCGGTGATCAGGCAATTCCTGGAGGCAGTCCCAGAGCCTGTAAAATGCCATGTAAACTGTGAAATGTCACGCAAAATGTCAAAAGTCATGTAAAATACCCAAACGTACGTTTGCCATTTTCCAGGGCATTTTACATGACTTTTGACACTTTGCATGACATTTTACATTTGACATGGCATTTTACAGGCCCTGGGATCGGCACCTGGCGGCCAGGTCGCGGTGCAAACAAGTTTGCTCGTGCAGGTACGCCATGCCCTTGGCAGAGTCCAGAGCGAAACGCGTCTGCGATGGAATGAAAATGTATTTTTTGACTGATTTGGGACGAACTCTCTCTGCAAGTAGGCTCGCTGTGCAAGTAGTATCGGCCTGCAAGTAACCATGACTGCTGTGCAAGTGCGCTCCCCAGCTAGTATTGTAAAATCAGAGATTTTGATAAAATATAATATGATAAAATCTCTCATAATAATAAAAAATTAAGCATAGCAGGCGGGTTAGCATTGAAAAAAAAATTAGGAGATGAATATATATTTTTTAAGTATTATAAAATATGAAAAAATTATATTTATTGACATTTTCTTCAGGCTTTTCTACTATCAGAATAAAATCTAAAAAACATTGGGAGATTTTCTTATATTTTCGCTAGATATTTATCATTTGGTTTAATATTGTTGTTTTGTGATGTTTTTGGATATTATATTTTCCCAAAATCACCATTTTTCAATGCTAGCTGGGATGCTACTCGCAGGGAGAGCACACTTGCAGAGCTGTTGTAATTACTTGTAGGCTGCTATTATACTACTTGCAAACAGAGTTCACTTGCGGAGAGGTACAGACGGTGTCATTGAAAAAGTTGCCCTACACTTTCAAAGGGATTTCACCAAGTGGTGGGTGTCGGGCTAACTTCACCCTTCAAAGGTACCTTTTCCCTTTCGAACTATAATCACGAAGTTCACCTTATCGAGGTGGTTCAGCGAGCTGCCGTACTTCTTGAGGTAGGAGTCTAGCGACCCGCCGCTGGCCAATTCCATCACGATCATGATGGGCTGGATTTCCGCAGCCACGCCGTACAGCCGCACCACGTTCTCGTGCTTGAACTTTTGCATTATGCGCACCTGGTCAAGTGCACTTTTGGCGGTGCATGCATTTACATGTTCGAAAGTGTATTTACTGTATACGCTTGAATAAGACCCCAGGGGAGGTATTATTTCGTCGGAGGATTTGTAGGGGGGGGGTAATTTTTCTCAGAACATTCATGAAAACTTGCACTTTATTCGTTGTATGAATGTATTCCGTCAACTTTTAACGGTAAATTACAGTTCAAATACAGGTATTAGTGTAAAAAAATTTCAACCGCAAAAAAACAACGTATCCATGCTGCAATCCGTGTTCATCGGCATCAGAATAGTTTAAATTCTCAATTTTCCAATTCTAAATTCTCCAATTCTTAATTTTTTTGTTAAAAGTGCATATATACATAAGTACCCTTATCAACTGAGACGTAAGTAATTTTTGACGCATACTTTGCGGTCCGCCTTAGTATTTTTGATATTTTGATTTCGTCACCCGACCGGATGCAAAAATCGGCCCTGCAATACCTCCGCAATAAGTTCATTAATCTGCTCTTTGGTCAATTCCTGATTTGCGTGCGATCGTTTCACAGCCACGGGCACTTTTTCCTTGTTGTGTTTGACTAGTTCGCCTTTGAAAACCTCGCCGAAAGCTCCCTCGCCCAATTTTTTGGACAGAATTATGTCCTCGTGTTTCAGTTCCCACTCTTGTCTGCGTGAAATGAGGTTGTTCGAAGTTGTGGGATGGTGCAGGCTAGGGTTGGGAATTTCAAAATTTTCGGTTCCGGTTCTCGATACTCATTTCTGACAAATTTCGGTTCGGGTATCGGTTCCGGCTCGGGTATTAACTTCGTTTCCGGTTCTCGGTTTCAAAATATGACTGGAACCGCGGTTCGGGTTCCCAACCGGTAGTGCAGGCTGTTTGACAGGTGCAGTTTGATGCTGATGGGGGTTTTCTGAGCGGTAGTCAATGGACCCCCGTCAAACCTCCAGGTACCTATCTTTTAGGTGAAAATTTACACTACTAGTCTGGATATTTGGACATTATATCCACACAAACTAGTATGTGTAGCTGCGTACGATGTAAATTTGAGACAATTACATCTTGTAAAATACATTGATGTTCATTTTTCGAAATGGGCGGTATTTCGAGGGGGTATTTTTACCTCGGCCTGCTCAGACGCTGACGTATTTCGGGTAGGGGGGGGGTTCAATTCAAGGGGGGGGTAATTCGATGCAATACGGTATAGTGCACCTGGGTACAGGGTTGATCAGTGTGTACTTTGTGCGGGGTATAGTCACTTGTTTTTTCCAGTAGTGTTCCACCAGCTCGGAGATCGTCGGGAAGTCCTTGTCCTGCGGATTTTTGTGCATATGAACATTTTATTTACCTAGGTACTTTAACGATGGAAAAGACACAAATTCAATAAAAATGTGTCTTTCTTCGTTTTGTTACTGCAGAGATAAATCTTGAATCGGCAATAGTATTTTTACGTTTCTCAGTACTTTTATATTTTTTCTCAAAAACAGAAATCGTAGTAAAACCATTGTCGAAGTCCTGAAATATTCCAAGTTTTTAAAAAATTGGGAAATGCCAATGTTGAAATATGCCTGTCAATGGAAAATGTTGACTTGAAAATCAAAACCAAAAATCAAATCACAAATTCGCCACAATTAACTGCCGCAAACAAACCACCCACATTGGGATCGATCAAATATCTGCCATTCGCCCCCACGTGTATAATCACATGTTTAGTCTTTTTCTCCCAGCAAATCGACAGGATGTACTTGATTTTGCCATCGACCTCAGACTTCCGCACAATGAAATCGCCCTGTTTTCGGAGCATTCGGACAATGTCTTCGCGCGGAAGCAAGCCGTGGTACCATTCCTGATTTGGGGGTTCCGTTGGTGCAATTGCGTCTTTGGAGTTTTTTAGTCACGCCTTTTTCCTATCTTTAAAGTGCCCAAATTTTGAGGTGTGTAATTTGTGAGGTACCCTATTTTGGGCATGTGGCCCATGGACTAAGTGTCAAAATTTATGTAATATTCCCTGTAATGGTCGCTTGTCATTTTACATGACTTTTACATGACTTACAGTTGACAGTTTTTCAGACTATTTTTCAGGGTCTGGAAGTTTTGAATTTTTTTGAATTTGAACCCGGAAACTAGTGTGCAGACCCGTCAACACAAACCTGATCCTCCAACTTGGCTGGGGTGCTGGGCGTGGGCGTGAGCGTGTTCGTCTGCGTCTGCGACGGCATCGTCTCCGAGCCGGTGGCCACGCTGCCGCCCGACTCACTCGGGGGCGTCGCCGCTGCATTCGGGTCACGCGTACTAGTTGACGTCAACATTTGTGTCAACTGAATGTCAACTGAATTTTGGTGAATTATGTGACTCAATTTTATATCGTGACTTCATATTTCCATTGTTTCCGTTAATGGTGATGCTTTTAACAATGTTTTTGGTATTATTTAGTTGACATTCAGTTAATACTAATTTGCAATGTCAACTAGCGTGTGTGGGCCCATTGGCACAAATGTTGGTTGGACAGAATCTATGTTGTGTTGTAAATACCTTTCTAGTGGTGCGAGCGCCCACTGTTTAGGTGCAGTTCCGACGAACATTTCTTTTGTTAACCATTATACATCCCAAATATAGGAGCACATTTTTGCACAGTTTAAATAGGAGTTTACTCTGTAGTAAGTAATCCAGTGCACCAGGGGGCACTCCCAGACCCTGTAAAAAACCCGTAGTGTCAAATGTCATGCAAAGTGTAAAAGACCCTGTAAAGTGTCATGTGTCATGCGAAAAGATAAAAATCGCATAAAAATTATAAAAGAAAAGAATGATACGCGACTTGGCAGCCGGCCAAAAGTTCGAATTCGTTCTATAAACAGGTTGAAAATCGCTAAAATATACTAACGATCCAACTCCGACTTAATTTTTCCCTCGGATATCGTTCATTGATTTTATTTTGTGAATTTCGCATGACACAACACTTTACAGGGTCTTTTACATGACGCATGACATTTAACAGGGTCTTTGACATTAGTCGTTACAGGGTCTGGGAGTGGCACCAGTATACCACCGGTCAATCGCCTCACCTGGGCCGGGGCTTTTTTTCTCCGCCGGTGGCGTTTTACCCAACGACTTTACTGGAGTTTTTTTGCCGGCTTTCGGCGAACATTTGCCCGATTTTACCGAATTATTTTTTCCCTTGTCGCTTTTTGATCGATTTCGAGTTCTCGTTCTGATGGGAAATTTAATTGGTCCGACTCGGTTTCTGTTGCAACCCGATACATTATATTTTATTTATCTGAATGTGAATTGTCTAGTTGACAATGGCATCGGGCGTCAACTGGACCAACTTGTTACGATACGAATTTTGGTTGACGGGTCGCTCAAATGCACAAAAAAATTGACATTGCACTTGCAAATTGTCTTGACGTGACCTATCAACTAAAATCTGAATCGACATTGAAACCAGTTGACGCCCAGCGCGTGTGGCGCCGTTATGGCTCTGCACACCAGTTCACAACTGAAATGTTTCTAACGATTTTGCCAATTTTACCTATTTTGGTAGAAAACAAATTGCAAAAGTGTCTGCCAAATTTCCGCCTTAAGGAAGTGTAAATTGGATCCACAGATGTGTCATGTAGTGATGTAAAAGCGCCATGGCGCTTTTGGCGCTTGGCGCTATATTGCTGTGGCGCCATTGGCACTTGGCGCCATGCCCATGAAAAGCGCCACGGCGCTCGGCGCGATTTTTACCCGGGACAAAATGCCTGGCGCTGGCGCTTGGCGCTGGCGCTTGGCGCTAGCGCCAAAGCAAAAAGCGCCATGGCGCTTGGCGCCATTTTGTTGTGGCGCTTGGCGCTGGGGGTCGGAAGAGCGCCATGGCACTTGGCGCTAAAGTCCTGGCGCTTTTTACATCACTAGACATATCAGATGAAATGAATCGGGCTGCCCGAAAGAAACGTGTCGATCAAATTAAATGTCATCCCTGGTTGCAGTCTCAATGTTGTCAGTCGTGGCTGAAGTTCTTTTGGCCTTGCCAATCCCGGGTAAAATGGGCATTTGGGCTAGTGAATGGTGAATGGGTGGGTACTGAGCTTTGTTGTTTCATTTGAGAATTGCCAGTGTCGAATGAGCCAATTGGTCCCCATTTTGGTCGTTTTAAAGATGCGTTTTTGACAGTTCTTGTGGTCACTGGCTTTCGTGGCCATCTTTTTTTCGGTGCGTTGTAAATCAATGTGTTTTTTACCGGTGTTGTGAGGTCAGCGAGGTTGTTTCCCTTTTTGCTGACATTTTAAAAACTTCAAAAGCTTCATAAAAGCAGTTTATCGTATTCAATCACGTGGTTCCATCACGTAATATGATAAAATGCAAATTTGCGGGCGAACTCCAAGAAAATTACTTCCTTTTCTCAGATAAAAAGTATTTTTAGGTTTAGCGCAAGTAAGAAAATATACCTATGTACCTATTGCCTTAGACTTGTATAGCCTCCTGTAATAAAGATTTGATTTGATTCATTTATTGTGAATGTCAATTATTTTATGAATCTTCATTCAATTATGACAACAAAAATTTAGAAATACAAATATCAGCTTTGGCAGTTTGTCACCTCTCAATTTGACTGTTCAAAAAGTGTTATTGTGTTAGAAAGTGGTGACTTCTAAGAGCACCCAACCACAGTCTGTGTAACATTTGGCAAATAATGACTAGAATAATAAGCATAACACATACTTAATGGAAAATCAAAATCAAATCATTCCTAAGATGGACAGAGTGAGTAAAATTGTCAAACAGGTCTCAACACACATAAAAACAATTGATTCAATCTATTATGAACATTGAAGTGGTGATGCCTTACCATTCATAAGGTGAAGACAGTTTCAAAGAAGTATCACAATGTAGGTATATCAGAACTTGACCCAATGCATAAATGTGAGATTAGGCAAAAATACAAAATAAGTTTATTATTGTTGACAAAACCAATTGCATCCAAATCTCATCAGAATTTGAAAAATGTACAAAGATAAAAGTCATATCCAGTATTGGAAACATTGATACACATGGCTGAGCACATGAATGTTATTCTCATCATTTATCTAAGCATAGTGTTTAGGGTTTAGATGATATAACTTCTTGACATTTGATCCTCAACTTTCATTCCAAATAATACATTACATCAGTAATAATACATTATATCAGTAAGTATAAATAGATAAATAGAACATTATAAAAATGTCATAAAAATTATTATAAAATTATTATTGTTATAAAAAAAGAACATTATAAAAATTATAAAAATTTGTGATATTTATTTGGACATATTGTAAAAAGTCTTAAAATCTCATACTTTTTCAATTTCATAAATACCTATATTATAATCTTAACCACAATATAGATTGACTGCTTTGCCACAAATGGTAATACATTCACAAATGATGATATTGGAAGAAATGTAAGCATTTTATAGTGATTCAGTAGATTCAGTAGGCTCATTCATAAGGTGACATATTATTCAGAAACTCATCTGGAAGTATTAATTTCAAAATGAATAAAAAACCTATGCACCTTATCCTGTTATCTCCAAGTTTTTCCCAATACAAACTTTGTTGATCAACATACAAAGGATCAGAAAATATTAGCCCTATGCCTCCAGTCAAACTCAAAAACCCATTGCCAAGTGACCACAGCCTCAAAAATCAGTCCACATCAAATCGCCTTCCTCCTTTGATCTCTCGTCATTTTCCGCCGCTGCGCGCGCACTTTGCAGCGGCGGGGGAGGCGGCGGCATGTCGACGTCGTCGGGAAAAGCTGCGGTGCCGTGCCGCCGGTGTGGAGTTGTTGCGGTGGTTACGGTGTCGTCTGCGCTCTCGTAGTCGATTGACTCGCCCTGGGGGGGGGGGGGGGGGGTTGGAGATGGGTGAAGTTATGATGGGCTCACGTTAACTAGTTGACATCAAAATGTTGTGTCAACTAGATTACACTAAATTTGGGTTGATTCTGTGATTTCAACGTTCCTGATATGGTGTGATAGAGAATTTGATATACTGTGATACAATTTACATTGTCACTGTTAAGGGGATGCTTTAAAATTTTTTTTGTGTTTTTAGTTTACACGAATTTTCGATGTCAACGAGTGGGTAGGTTATTATGTAGGTTTATGGTAGTATTATACTCATTCCGCGTATTAATGGGTATTTTAATGGACATCAATTATGGATACAAAATCTCGTTGTAGTTTGCATTCCATTGACCCCAGTGTTATTCATTCATAATATCCTCAGCATTCATATGGAGGGAAATAGGGACAAGTTGAGAAACAATGTACAGCAGACCCTAAAATCAGAAACGATGGAAAACGGACCCTGAAAACTACTTCTCCACCGACCTGCGGCACGGTGCCCAACTCGGGCTGCGACGACGAGTTGGGCATGGTGTTGGACGCGTGCGCCGCTTCCAACTTGCCAAACGAAGTGAGCGAAGGCTTGGGCGGCAGCGGCGGCGGCAGCACCACAGCCATGGGCGCCTCATCCACTTGATGCTGCACTTCCCTGGGCGCCAGTTTCACGGGCTGCGTCTTGCGGCGGGGGTCCGCCCGCTGCCTGCCGTTGGCGCCGGCGCCGGGGGCGGTCGCCTTTTGAAGCACCTGCATCATAGTTGTTGAAATGTACCCGTTTACATTTACTCGAAAAATAAGTAAATAAACTTGAGTATTACTGGGTAAATACATATACACATAGTTTTTGAAAATGTAACTGCACTCACCTGTACGCGTACTTTTGAAACGTACATGTGTACGAAAAATGTATTTTAGAATTTCCAAATTGCAATTTTTGTTGCTAAAATGAAGAAACCTTCAAGAAAACATCACTTTTCCATAAAAATACTAAAGGTATTGCACTGTAAAAATTGCTCTTATATGGTAGCTTTTACATGAAAAATGTCCCCACTTTTACATATCTTCTGAAAAAAGGTACTCGCATTTACATTTATTAGGGAAAAAGTACTCAATTTTACATTTTTCTGTAGAAAAGTATGTTACTGACATGTACTCAGTAAGACTACCGATAGAAAAAGTTTTTTACATTGTCTGTATTCCGAGCTGAGTAAAATAAAAGTATTTTACACATATATCAAGTACTTCGAAAAAACTCCAGCAACTTCAACAACTCGGACCTGCATGCGGTCCTGCGACTGGGTGCGCTTGCGCAGCACGTAGTCCATGATGTTGCCCGTGTCGGGCGTGGTGGGCGACACGCTGTGGTCCTGGCTGCTGAAGTTGTTGGGCGAGGGGAGGCGTCGCCGAGCTACTAGGTCCAGTGATTTGCGTCGAGTTAGCTCGCGGAACACCTGCGGTGGGATGGATAACACTATTGAAGCGGCCCTTGTGCGCGCGCTGTATTTTGACATGTAAATATTTACAATATAAATACCTATTTTTTACATAAAATATCATGTTGAACAATTGTGCTGCAGAATTGCACTGAAAAGACACAGGAAATTTGTAGTAAATATTCAGTTGAATCGAGGATGAATTTGACTTTTTCCGACTAAGTTATTATTTCTGCGTGTTTAAAGACAGCCTTTCCTTCATAGAACAAATGTGGGGTCAACCCCTTACTTGTCAGTAGTCTGTGACAACGAAAAAATTTCCTTGAATCCTCAAAATTCGATAGATAGTAGATGAAATCAATTATCAACGTTAATTATAGTTTTCAATCATTCAATTGACAAGTGTCATCCATGTGAGATTGGTACCAGGATGCTAACAATTGGGCCACTAGTACACCACCGAAATTTGGGAAACGCATACCTTAACATGCAGAAACATGCAAACATGATACCGAACACAGTTGAGTTTATAACATTGAGGAGTCTGTCACAACTACTGTTTAAAGCAATCAAAAATCAATCTTTCTAGTAAACTCAAATGTGTTCAGAACAGATTTATGAGTTTCCCAATTTTTTACTGGCGTACTAGCTTGTGCGGCCAGGAATCCAGAATGGATTCAATCAGAAAACCAAAATAAATCAAGATCTATTTACCTGCTCTGGAGTAACCGCAGCGGCAGTGGGCTTGTCAGCACGACTTAACCTGGTGGTATTACTGGCACTGGCACTGATGCCAGCACCAATTCTGTCAGCACTCGGTGGCGATTGAGGTGTGGATAATGGCTGCTGTGTTGGTGAAGTTGGCTGACTGCTAATTGCAGCTGCAGCTTTCTGTACCGTTGGTCTGCTGGCAGGCTCTTTGAATGTGCTAAATTCATTTGGTGATGTCGCATCTTCGTTGTCAGTTTTGCCGTGTCCATGTGACTGCTGTGAATTGGCAGCTGCCTGAACATGGCGCATGTGCAGTACATATGGAACATCACCATTGAGCAGTAGTCTGTGCTGTATTTCTGGCCTGTCTTCAGATTGAATGTGTATGGCAGGAGGATCTGCTGTAGTTGGACTGTCAGTCATGGTTGGTTGTTGAGATTTACTGTCTGTAGGTGCTGCTGTGGAACTCTGAGGACTTTGTGGCTGGTGCTTGCTAGGCATGCCTGATGTTGCACTCTTCATTGATGATTTTTGTGTTGCAACTCTTTGTGGTTGGATCTGGGAACTGGATGGCTGTGCCTGTGGACTCACAACTGGTGTGATCTTTTCATTTTCTTCTTCATCAGTGAGCATCTCCTCAAGTGATTCATCTAATGATTGTGCTTGCACTTTTACCAATTGTTTTGGTTTTGGTGGCACCGCTGGCTTTGTGCCATGTACCACAGGTTGTACCATTGGTCTGATGCCACTTGGAGTTACAATGGCTGTTGATCTTGCAACCACTCTACCTGGTATTGGACCAGTTGCGCCATAGGTTCTTGGGCTAGTTACTCGTTCTGTTACCTCGATTATTTGTGATGTTCCATTTGCAATAACTTGTGATGTTTCACCACCATTTGTGAGAACTCCCCCAGCTGTGGTTGGTGTTAGTGGAAGCTCTCTTATCTTTGCAGAGGCTGATTTTACAGATTTCATTCCATAGTAATTGGCCTGAGATTGTGGAACAGCAGCAGCCACATGTGTGGTGACACTTTCAATTACGGGTGGTTGCATGGCTGTTACATGCACATGTCCATGAGCAGCTGGCATGACAGTAGGTGGTGATGTGGCACTAGTGCTGCTGGTGGCACCAGCTGCCTCAGTGTCAGCAGTCTCAGCCTCCTGCTCTGCTTCAGCCACCTCTGAAACTTGATAGGAATCCTGTGAAACATTGTCTCCATCCCCTGTAGCACCGGCACCAGCCCTTTTATCATGATATTCAAACAATTCTGGTAAGCAATTGTCATATGTTCCAGATGCATGGGAGCTGGGCAGCTGCGCTGTCACAACAGGCCTGTGTCTCTGTTGCTGAGCGCGGTGGTGCTGATGTGCCTGCGGCATTTGCTGGTGCTGTCTGACAGGCTTGTCCACCATTGCGTAACTGTCTACTTGCCGCGAGGTTGATGGCAAAGTGCCAGTGTCAGTGGCCCTGCTTGGGGGTACTGGTCTTCTTAGCAAACTGGCTGGTTGTGGTCTGGCAGCACGTCCAAGGGTGGATGCTGATTGGTGGTGCATGTTTGGGGGGCCTGCGTTGGCCATCACTGAGTCATGTTCTGAGTTGCTGCACACCATCATGTAACCACCACCGCCCCCAACGCTCGTTGATGGTTCCATGGCTGGAGGGGAACCGGGCATTCTGTATTGATTGAGATTCAATTTGTTCTATCTTTAACAGTGGTGGTACAGGTAGGGTTCAAACAGAATCCCGGAAAATTTCAGGATTAAGCACTCCCGATCCTGATTCCAAAACCTCACTCCTGATTCAAAAACCTTGAAATCCCAAAAAATGGATCCCGATCGCAGTCCCGAAAATTTTCAAATAACAAACCCGTTCCTGTGATCCCAAATCCTGATCCCGATTCCCCCAAAAATAGTGGAAATGATGAAAAAGTGAAAAAAAACTTTATGCACTGAGAATGTGAACAGGAACGATCCAATTTATGTCACTCTTCTGGCATCCATGTGTTTTTTTTGTAGCAAATTAGAGAAAAACCTTGCATATCAGAAGTCACAAAAAGTTCCAAAATCCTGACCCTGTGACCATGATCCCGGAATAATCCCGATTCCGATCCTGGAGACTCAGAAAATCAATCCCAATTCAGTGACCTCAATCCCGATCCCGATCCCAAAAATTAAAAATACCAATCCCGATCTCAACCCCAAAATGTCAATCCCATTTGAACCCTAGGCACAAGTTACACGCTCAAAACACACACAAATCAAACCTCGACTGGTGCCCTGGCGCCGAGCCAACAAGGGGTGCAGACGAATACAGGGGCACCTCCTCAGCTGCATAGGCTTCTTCTGCAGCGGGTACATTCATAGCGGCCGACTGCCGCCCAGTCTGAGGTTGATAATGTACATGAGCCTGCGCCTGCTGCTGGTGCATTTGCTGCTGCTGCGGCGGCACGAAGTGACTCTGGGGGCAGTCCCGGACCCTGTAACATGTCAAATGTCATGGAAAGTGTCAAAAGTCATGTAAAATGCCCCGCAAAATGGCAACTCGTTTTCCATTTTGCATGGCATTTTACATGACTCTTGACACTTTGCATGACATTTGACAGGGCATTTGACAGGGTCTTGAACTGGCACCTGGCCATGTTGCTGGGCGACTGCTGTCAGCGGCCCGACTGCGGGCGTGCTCTGCGACGCGGCTGAAGGACCCGCCGTTGGGGCGACAGAGACGCCGCCGCCCAGCGATCTAGTTGAGCTGGAGCACATCATGGCTGGGGTGTGCATGCCCGAACGGCCCATGGTGCCCGAGGAGTATAGTGGTCTGTGGGTGGAGAATTTGGCAGTGATGGCACAGTGATGGTCCACACAGTAGTTGACACATGTGTGTCAACTGGGGTGTGTCAACTCAGATTTCGGCTTCACTTGTCGCAGAGAGATCTTCAAATGCACGTGGCATAAAATTCATTTGTCAACATTGTTGCATGTGCATTGGAAGATGGCTGTGCGACACGTGAAGCCGAAATCTGAGTTGACACAGACCAGTTGTCACACATGTGTCAACTGGTGTGCGGGCATTGGATGAAAGGTTTGATTACCTCCACAAGCCTCTTGCAAAGTTACGTTATCGAACATCATATTTTTCATCTAGAAAAATTGAGACTTACTTCCAATAAAAGTAGAAAGGCAATTCACGCTCACAAACACTTGAACAAAATTCCCCTAGGTTGGCCTAGCTTCAATTCAAACCCCCCTTCAACCCCCCCCCCCCCAACCTGGTAAAGGGCTCTCTTCTCTTATTATGGTCCCTAACATATTCAATCATCTGTCTCTGCGTTCTGCCGTGGTATCTAAAAGACGACCCTTTAGTAAGAAATGCAGTTTGGCCATGGGTCCCAGTAAATTGGCGTCCGCCCGCTTGAATATCGGCGCAGCGAAAAAAGGCGTGGTGTTCTACGCACTTTTTCCAAAATGCCTTGGCCTCGTCGCGCGTGTCGAATATGAACTCGATAGTGTCCTTGTAGTATTGCTGCAGGGTGTTGGTGGACAGGTTGGGGACAGAGTTGTTAAAATACCGGTATTTTTGGAAAGTGTAAGTGTAAGTGTAAATACACTTTCCAAATTTTGAGAATGGATACCAAAAGTGTAAGGTATTTTAAAAATACCTAGGAAAGTGTAAAAAAAGTGTAAGTGTAAAATTTTTTTTTAGAAAGAGCTCTCACTGTTGAGCATTAGAAAACACCGCTGTACTCACCTTTAGATCAATTTATTTATCATTTTCATGCATTATTTCACATTTTACAGCCTTTTATGAATCATTTTAGACTGTTAAGCGGGAATTAGAGCTCAGCGTCGATTCGACGTGAAATGATGACGTGAAATGTTTTCGTGAAATTAATTACACGAGTGTGGATCATGCTACGGGTCTACAATTTTCTAAGGATAATATATGAATCAATACCTTAATCGTGTCCAATACTGAGTGTTATCAGCCACAACTAGAGCGAATTGAAAAATTCAATTTTTATCATTCCACGTCATCATTTTACGTCAGGGAACAACTTGACTTTTCACGTCAGACTATTGCAAGCAATAGTCTGACGTGAAATGTCAAGTTGTTCCCTGACACTGTGACGTGAAATGATGATGACGTGAAATGATAAAAATTGAATTTTTCAATTCGCTCTAGTTGTGGCTGATAACACTCAGTATTGGACACGATTAAGGTATTGATTCATATATTATCCTTAGAAAATTGTAGACCCGTAGCATGATCCACACTCGTGTAATTAATTTCACGAAAACATTTCACGTCATCATTTCACGTCGAATCGACGCTGAGCTCTAATTCCGGCCTAACAAATACTTTAGTGGTATGAAGTTCCCTAATAATGGCAGTTTTTCAGTGTTGATGTTTTACTGATTAAGCAATGCGATACACACTGTTTAAATGCAAGAATGGACATGCAGCAAATGTCAATGCAAAAGTTGACTTTGTGTCCAGTTGGTGAACTTCCATTGATCTTGTCCTTTTTACAAAAGTATGATGAAACTGTAGAATACCATGAGTACTGATCAAAGGTTGTAGATCAAAGGCTAGTTTGTACATTTGCCATATTTTCTACATTCAATGCATTTTTTGTACATGACCCTATTTTATGCTTTCTCAAAAGCATAAAACAGGGCCATCTGAATGAAAAAAATACACTTTCTGTACCCGGGTATTTTGCCAAGGAAAGTGTAAAAAAAGTGTATGGGTATTTTATGAAAGTGTAAGTGTAAGTGTAAATATAAATACCCATTTACCCGGGTATTTCGGGTAAGTGTAAATACACTTTCGCAACTCTGGTTGGGGATTATGATGTAAAAAGCGCCAAGACTTTGGCGCCAAGCGCCATAGCGCTTTTTGTTTTGGCGCTAGCGCTTTTACATCACTATTGGAGAAGGTATCTATGAACGATATTTGGTTGAGTGTAGTGATGGTAAAACGCCAGCGGAATGGCACCAAGTGTCAGTGGCGCCATGGCGCTCTTCACATTGAAAGGCGCCGGACGCAAGAGATAATTGGCTCAGTTAAATACCGGGTGGCGCACGTCAGGCGCACGGTTTCAACTGGCTCCCAACACGTCAATTTTGAATGAAAACAGCTCAAATTTGGTATGGGATTAGATAAATGTCCCCCATTTGTTGTGTTAAGTGCATAATTTAATATCGCAAGATTTCATGTTGGAACGTGAAGCACAGTCCCTGACGTGCGCCACCCGGTACTCTACGCCCTCGTTAATACTTTTGGTGCCATTTTAAAATGGCAAAAGTTTATTACAGGATTGCCATTTCACTCACAATGTGCGAAATTTGTATTTGAGCCACACAATTTCAAAAAACCCACAAAAGCCACAATAAAACATTTCACACATCCCAACCAAAACTCACATAAGACTCTGGGTGCAATTTAATCAGGAACTTCTTTCTCTTGAACGAGATCTTTCTAATCTTGGCCCAGCTAAAAGTGGAGGCGCACGTGAGGTGGTGGAACACGCGCACGCCCATGTGCAGCACGGACACGTTCACCGGGGGCAGTCCCGGACCCTGTAAAGTGCCCTGTAAAACGTCAAGTGTCATGCAAAGTGTCAAATTTCATGGAAAGTGCCCTGGAAAATGGCAAACAAGTTTGCCATTTTGCAGGGCATTTTCCATGACTTTTGACAGTTTGCATTACATTTGACATTTTACAGGGCACTTTACAGGGTTCGGGACTGGCACCGGCGTGCCTTCGACATCGCGCGCCGGGTGGAACTTGACGCCGTAGAATTCGCATCGGCGAGCGGCTTCCAGCAGCGCCAGATCCGCCTCGGCCGGCGTCATTCCTCTGTGGGGGGCACATTTTTAATTTTATACAGTACATCCTCGAATAAGCCCCCCTCGTAAATTCCAACTTGAACAAGTCCCACTCGAAAATATCACCCTCGAATAACACCCCCCTGTTAGCTGACTGGGGAAAAATAACCACCCCCTCGATAAACTTTCCCTTTGATGGCTGGGAAAGACGTCCATGTATAAAAAAACATTATATTCGTTAACGAAAAAAACATTATAACGTTTTATGACGTTCATTAAAAATAATGTATTCTTTTTCAGCTGATGTTCACTAGCATGCATTACATTTATGCAACGAATTAAACGTCATTCATACAACATATTTGTCATGCATTTTACTTAATATCCTGCTTAAAAATAACTCCTCCTCGAATAACTCCCTAGTCAAAAACAGTGCCGAAAAAATAATTTGTATGTCGCGCTTTCTTCCGCGATATAATATCAACGAGCTTTTGATGGCTTTACAGGGACTTTTAAGAAACGAGCACTTCACCCATCCAAATTCCTGTTATAAAAACAACAAATATCGATAAAATGACCATAACTATAAATTTGCAACAAAAAAACTGTTCACCAGAGAAGAAAGGAATTACTGAAATGTGTGCGTGGCTAATCCTTGGAGGAGCGTGGGCTTTTGCCATTTTCCTGGCTAATGTAATGATCTTACTGGTAAATGGAAAAATGCTGAATACTTTCAAATTTACTTGAAAGCTTAAGAGCAAACACTTTGATAAGCCTTCTATCGTATTACCTCGAATTACCGCCTTTAATTAACCCCCTCAAAATGGGCTGGGCAATAAAACCCCCCTCGAAATACCCCCCCCCCCCGCCGGAATGATGTACATGCAATAATGTACATGATGTATTTATTACTGCTAAGTTGCATCGCAGCTACACATAGACTAGTTTGTGTAGTCGGTGTAGACGTCGGTGTAGATGTCCAAATATATCGTGTTTGGTCACATTTATTACCTGTTTTGGGTACGCAAATGCCTACTATTCACTACGATCCTTACGAAAATTTCTGACGAAATAATAACCCACCCGCGAATTACCCCCCCCCCCCTAAAACTTTGCTGGCGAAATAATAAACCGCCATGGGGGTATTTCGAGGTAATTTCAAGTTTTAAGTAATTGGTAAAAACGCCTGAAAATTCGAATAATCCCCACACAAGCTACCTGAAAAAAACGTTTCGAAAATAGTTACACACGAAAAAAACAAATTCACAAACGACAACCACTCAAAAAACTAGTTCCACTGCGGCGGCAAATCGAACGCCGGCATGCGGCCATCAAACGAGCCCGGCGGCAAGTCGCCGCTCCGCGCGCCGCGAGAGCGGCCGACTCAAAAAGACTCCAAAACGACCTCAAACGACAAAAATGGACACGAACAGCGACAAAAACAGTCGCTGCAGCCGCATCATTTGGCGTCGCGGCTGGGCGGCAGCAGCGGCGGGTCGTCGATGACGGTGACTGGCAGCCGCACGGGCAACTCGGCGACAGGGGCCAGTCCCTGACACTTTAAAGTGCCCTGTAAAGTGTCAAGTGTCATGCAAAGTGTCTGAAGGCATAAAAAATGTACTGAAAATGGCAAACGAACGTAAAGCACAAGTCATTTTTTACAAATTCGCATGTCACTGAAAAGTTTACTCGTCACTTCACTTAAACGTACACCTGCCATTCTCCATGTCATTTTATATTACTTTACGACACTTTGCATGGTATTTGACACTTTGCAAGGCACTTTACAGTGTCTGGGACTGCATCAGATGGCAACCCGCAAGAAACGTTGCTGTACCACAAAGCATTCACGCCGAGGAATGGGGCGGACATGTCACCAAGGGCGTCCCCGGTGCCGAGCAAATTTGCGTTTGGCACACAGCCAGTGGAGGCGCCCTCGCCAGTGAAGCCAGGATTGGTGAGCTAGCGTGACCACAACTCAAACACGAAAGTACATGTCATACTTACTCGAATAATTCTACCTCTTGAATAATCCCCCCTTAAATAATTCTCCCATGTTAGACGAGTTAGGAAAAATATTCCCCCACCTCGAATAATCCCCCCTCGAATAGCCCCCTAAAAAGTCTGACGAGTAATTCCCCGGGGGAATTATTCGAGTAAATACTGCAAATACAAACAATTGTTCAGGGAAGTCTCTCGCGCAGATGTCTAACTTCTGCCCCACGGTGGCGGCGACCCAGGAAGAAACACAGGAAGACCAATCAGTAGAAACCGTGGGCCTCACACCCATGGAGCCAGAGCAGCGGCAGTTGCAACAGCCGCAGCCACCCCCCGCTGCCGCCGCGGCGCCCATGCGTCTGCCGCGCTACAGGACACAACAGCAGAGTGTGCCGCCCACACAGGTTGGGGGGGGGTGCGGAGGGGAGAGTGGGGATTGGGCGGGGGCAGTCCCGTACCCTGGAAAGTGTCAAAAGTCAAAAGTGTCTAGAACCATGTAAAATGTCCTGGAATATGACAAACTCGTTTGCCATTTTCCGGGGCGTTTTACATACGTTTTCAAACTTTGCACGACACTTTACATTTTACATGACTTGACACTTTCACGACATTTTACATTTTACACGGCTTTTGACACTTTGCATGACATTTTACAGGGTCTGGGAGTGTAACCACACGACCGCCATGATATTTTTGCGCCCGCAATCACGCCATCGCGACCGCAGCAAACGCAGCAACAGCATCCAGCGACGACGCAGCAACAACAACAGCAGCAGCTAATGCCGCCACAACAACAGCGGCCGCGCGCCACTGCTCTGCTGCCGCAGCAACAGCAGGTGCCAGTTCCGGAAAATGATAAGTGAGAAGTGAAATGGCAGCTGAATTGGCAAGTGAAATGGCAAAAGCGAAGAGAAATTACTTTTTATTTTCATTTTTTTCACTTCGCTTTTGCCAATTCACTCGCCGTTTCACTTCGCCCTTGCCATCTCACTTCTCACTTCTCACTTTGCGGAACTGGCACCAGCACGTGCCGCGGGTGCAGCAGCCGTCGCGGCCGGCCGCGCTGCTGCAGTCGCCGTCGCTGGAGACCCCGTCCGAAGGGAGGTCAGGGGAGTCGGCCGATGCGCGCGTCGCCGTGCGTCGCTCGCCCAGGGGCCCATTTCATATGTTGGCAAGTCATTGGATGAGGGTTGAGGGAAGGCTACGACTATACAACGAGGTGCCAGTCCCAAGTCCCGTAAAGTGTAAAGTCAAGTGTCAAATATTACGTAAAATTCAAAATGTCAATCAAAACAAGAAAATATCAGATTTTATTACTGAACTTTGCATGACAATTTACACTTGGCTCGACACTTTGCATGACACTTGACTAGGGTGTCAAATTTCCGTTTTCCGTTTTCCGTTTCCGTTTTCCGCAGGCAAATTTTTTCCGTTTTCCGTTCCGTTTTCCGGCTGCTGAAATTTTTTTTCCGTTTTCCGTTCCGTTTTCCGGCAACTTTTTTTTCCGTTTCCGTTTTTCCGGCTTATTTTCCGTTTTCCGGCTCAATTTTCAGTTTTTCCGCCTTTTTTCCGTTTTCCGCCTCAATTTCCAGTTTTTCCGCCTTTTTTTCATTTTCCGCCTCAATTTTCCATTTTTCCACCTCATTTTACCCTTTTCTGGCTCAACTTTCTGTTTTCTGATCAGCCAAACTGGTAAAAATTCATGCAGATTGTCAATGATGTGAAAAATTTTCTGTTTCCAGCAAAATTACTGCAAATTTTTTCCACTTCCAGCAAAATTTCAGAAAGTTTCATCCATTTTCCGGCAAAATTACAGCAAGTTTTTCCATTTCCGTGCAAATTTGATTTTTCCGTTTCCGTTTTTCCGGCCTCTTTTTCCGTTTTCCGGCCGCTGAAATTTTTTTTCCGTTTCCGTTTCCGTTTTCCGCCAAGTGGAATTTTTTTTCCGTTTTCCGTTCCGTTTTCCGGCCACTGAAATAATTTTTCCGTTTCCGTTTCCGTTTTCCGTAAAAAAATTTTTTTGACACCCTACACTTGACAGATTTGTATGACATTTTACACTTTAGTTTACATGTTACATGGGACTGGCCCCAGGGCTCAATTTTGACAAGTAATTTCTAGTTTTCCTTGATCCTTGACATTCGTCTAGTCACTTGTCAATGTGTGGAAATGGCGCCAGGAAATCCGCTCCGGGCACTGACAAATCCGACAACTTGTATCAAGAGTGCATCCCCACTGCCCACGAGCCGGCGAACTTGATCATTGTTGACCAGTGAGTTGAAATATTTCTATTTTTGCCAATTAATTTTCGCTCATTTGCTCAAGCTTGTCGCATTAAGCATTCCCCCGCTAAATAAAGCTAACCCACATCAAATAGTGCAGTTGTAGAAAAAGTTTCAAGTGACTAAGCAGAAGAAAAATTTACAAAACGTTCACTTGGCACATTGGCCCCACATTTCAGTTCTTTAATACAATAAGTAGTATCCGATTATCGCCGCAGCCAAAAGTAAACACATTCTTCAGGTTCTCACTTTTTGGCGACATTCCAATAAACTTTTTTTTCAGACAACAGAAGAAGCAAAAAAATAAAAAGTCAAAAGAAAAGAAAGAAAAAGTGACCAAACCTAAAAAGGAAATAACCAAAAAGGATAAGCCTAAAATGAAGAAACTTAAACAAAAGAAGCCGACAGAATTAAAAAGAACCAGAGTTATGACAGAGGTGCAAATGCCAAAGAAAAAAAATTAAAAAGTGAACCTAAATATTTATGCCACGCACGTTTTTGCAAGTGCCATTTAACAGGAAAAATTTGCAATGTAAGCTTTTACAAAAACAACTACTTGACAAAAAGTTGACAAAGAAACGTGTCATCAAATTAACTGCATTTATAATGCAAAATCTAGGTCACCCGACCAAATATCTCTTCCCGAATTTAGTTTTCTGTACAAATGTTTCTTTGTGATGTAATTTAAGACCGAGTTAATTTTACATTGCAAATTTAGTGTTGCACCAAAGTGCTGCAAATTAGCTTTACTGATGTCTGAACATATCCATGATTACTGAAGCAAAATAAAAAAGATCAGATTAACTAGATGTGAATGAGTATGACTTACTTCGAGATTTAGGGGCATTTCCGCTAGTGGAGAAGTGAGAAGTAAAATGGCAAATGCGAAGTGAAATGGCAAAAGCGATATGAATTGAGACGTAAAATGGTAAAGAGCGATCAAAAATTACTTTTTATTTTTATATTTTGAACTTCGCTTTTGCCAATTAACTTGCCATTTCACTTCGCTTTTGCCAATTAACTTGCCATTTCACTTCGCTTTTGCCATTTCACTTCGCATTTGCTATTTTACGTCTCACTTCTCAATTTGCGGAACTAACACCATATTACAATTAACGTCTTTATTTAATTTTTGTCCCGCCAGGACCAATAATTATCCAAATCAGACAAAAAAAACCGCCGGCGCAGTACACTCGCACAAAGTGCTCGTTATAAAAGCATTTGCAAACTGAAATTATAAACCAAACATTATTTACCCAAAAGCAGTAATTGCCAAAAAGTCACAATACCTCAATTTTGCCCCCCCCCCCTCCCAACTAGGGTTCAAACCGGACCACGGTCGCGGTACCGGTAAATGGTTCGGCAAAAATCCGGGATACTGGGGCGGTACCGGTCCCGACACCCCAGTCCCGGTCACGATAAAAAAATGCCAGTCCCGGTCCCGGTACGATGCCCCAGTCCCGGTCCCGATAAGAAAAATTTCTGGTCCCGGTCGCGGTCCTGGCCCGAAAAAGTGGTCCAGTTTGAACCCCCCTCAAGCCCCCAATCCAAAAATACGACTCACACCAACTGCTGATGATGGTGCATAACCATGGCTTCGAAATCGGCCGTTTGTCCAGGCACCAATCTGGCTCCAGCCAGAGGGCACTCCCAGACCCTGTAAAATGCCCTGTAAAGTGTAAAATGTCACGCAAAGTGTAGAAAGTCATGCAAAATGCCCTGCAAAATGGCAACTCGGTTGCCATTTTGCAGGGCATTTTGCATGACTTTCTACACTCTGCATAACATTTTACACTTTACAGGGCATTTTACAGGGTCTGGGACTGGCACCAGGTAGGTATGATCGGGATAGTCGTCGGGCACGAAATCGCCGCACTCCGCTTGCACGATGTAGGCGGCCATTAAGGCTGCCGTAGGTTCGGCGCACACGAAATGGCCCGATGCCAAGTCCCGTTTGATTTGCAGGGCGAATAGGTAGCTGAGGGGGGTTTGAGGGTGAGGGATGGGTAGGGTGTATGTACATAGGTTTGGAATTTAGGTATATTGTTTACCGTATATCCGCGAAATAGCCCATCCCTCTCTTCCAGAAATACCCCCAGGTTTGAGGAAATAGGGGACAAGGAAAAAGGACAGCCCCCCGCCCCCCCCCTGGATACGTCCTCGCTCCTAACGATCTCTATCTGTAATCTTAAAAATCGACTTCCAACCCCCCCCCCCCCCAAAAAAAAAAAAAATTCGCACCAACCGCGTATACTCCTCCTCCAAATCGTGCGGATCGGGCACGTAAAATTTGACGACGAAATAAAATCTCGCGTCGCTTTGACAATGCGTGATTTGCCGCAAAATCGGCTTGTCTCTCTCCAGCCAGCAGTGATTGCCGAAACAATCCAAAAATTCCAGTCCGAAATAGTCGGATTCGAGCAGGTTTAAGTGTCTGCATACTTCGTCCGCCAGTGCGCCGCCCATCGCTTTGTGCTGAAACGTTTTGGAAACGTTGTTTTTGGAGGATTTTTGTGAACGTTTAACGTGTATTTCGTGTGAGAATCCCCCACCTGCCCAGCAACTGCAGATTATTTGCGAAAACGTTTTTTTTCTCAATAACGTTTAACTGTGCATCCATTCCCTTTGCAGTGAGCTTGTTACTTTATTAAACCTTTATATTGCTAAATACTGTGCCAAATACCCAACTAATTAAAACAATTCAGCTCAAAAATACTGATTTAGTCTCAGTCCCAGTCGCACAGACACAAGCCGAACGTCCAGTGCAGCGAACAGTGGAGCCCAGGGGGTAATCCCAGACCCTGTAAAATGCCCTGTAAACTTTCAAATGTCATGCAAAGTGTCGAAAGTCATGTAAAATGTTAAATGTCCTGTAAAATGCTATGAAAAATGTGAAATGTCCTGTAAAATGTAAAATGTTACGCAAAGTCTCAAAAGATACGTAAAATGCTTTGCAAAATGTCAAACGTCATTTGCCATTTCCCATGGAATTTTACACGACTTTCGCCACTTTACATGACACTTGACACTTTACCGAATCTGAGACCGCCCCCAGCGTGAGATCTCACTCCGGTGGGCTTGATTGACAGCCGGCCGGGCGACCGCAATCGGGCATGATTATCAATGCGGCGCAGTGCAACGCGGCACGCACGCAGCCGCTCCACTCGGAGCAGTGCACCGCACGAGATGCATGCCATGGTTGTTAAAACGTATTTACGTTTACTCAAAAAGTACCTACACTCGAGTACTGAGTAAATACTTTTACGTATACTTTTAAAAAGTACCTGTACTCGCTTTTACGTATACTTTTTGAAAGTACTCGTGTACGGAAAACGTATTTCAGATAGGTTTTGTTATAGGCTTTTTCGAGGGATAGATGGGAGAAAAGGGAGAAAAAAGCGAAAAATGGGGAAAACAATAGAAAAACAGCTTAAAATGGCAAAAAACACATGAACAAGTGAATTTGAAGATTAAAATTGTCAAAAACTTTCGAAAATTAGTGATTTTGAGTGAAAATTGGGGCAAAATTCCTCACTTTTACGTTTTCTGTACGGAAAAGTATTTTACTCATGTTTACACATGAGTAAAAGTAAAAAAATTACTTTACGTTTTCTGTACTCAGGGTCTGAGTAAACTATAAATACTTTACGTTTACGTATACCTTGATAAAAGTTCAGTACTTTTAACAACTCTGAATTGCATGCATGCATGTGTGCATGTGCGCGCCGCGCGACGCGACCGCCATTATTACTTTAGTTTGTCTATCGCACCATCGCGCACTCACTCAGTCACTACCAATACCGAACCGCTACGGGCGCTTGGAAGTGGGCGCTGGGAAAGAAACTACTTGATGGGAAATAGGCCCGCTAGTGGGGCTTTTTTGAGACCTGCTAAACATGATACTGTGAAGAAAGAATCTATGGTTCGTTCAGGTGCCGGAATCAGACTTTAAAAGACCCTGTAAAATGTAAAATACCCTGTAAAATGATGTGTCATGTAAAAGACCCTGTAAAATGTCATGTGTCATGTAAAAAAACCTTGTAAAATGTCATGTGTATTTGGATAACATGACATTTTACAGGATCTTTTACATGACACCTGACATTTTAAAGGGTCTTTTACATGACAAATGACATTGCCCCATGGTGACACTCGGATACTTTGTAAAATGCCACGTGAAACAAATTAGAACATTTTTCCAGTCATTTTACATTTTACATTTTACATGGCCTGGGCGTCGCCTCTTGTAAAAGATTCCAATCAGAAAAGTGTTTGGTCTCCGTTCCTCTGGTCCGCAAATCCGACCCGCACCTAGGGTTCAAACGATATATCGTATCGAATATCGAATATCGGATATCGACCATTTTTTCATATCGAATATCGAATATCGATATCAAAAATTTTGAAAAAATATCGAATATCGAATATCGATATCGAAAATTTTGAAAAAATATCGAATATCGACCATTTTTTCGATATATCGAACCTGTATTGTGTCCCTAAATTAAGTTATCATTTTCATTTTGACATATTTATGATTGATCTGATTTGCTTATAGTATTGTATCTGATGAGTAAAAGTACAGTATTTATAATGTTATTTTTGTTGGAGTGCTAAATTTGGAGCTAGAAAATGCTGATATGCTTTTTTTTGCAACATGCCATTAAGCAATTAGGTTATAAGTATGAACTGTAATATCTACCAATTGTTATTTGTCTGATACACTTTGGTTCATCATGTTTTTCTTCCATGTTCTACTTTTGACTGATGTAAACCTTTTTAAATCACATGTAACATTCACATTTCAGTAAAGAGATGATTAACCATGTGTGCAACCACATGAAAATACAATATGCCACTTGAAATATGCCTTGCTATACCAAAAGCAAATCGCAATATCGAATATCGAAAATATCGAAATATCGAATATCGAATATCGACCATTTTTCAATATCGAATATCGAATATCGATATCGAGGTTCCATATCGTATCGATATCGAATATCGAGTTTCAGAAAAAAATATCGAATATCGAATATCGATATCGAAAAGTCATATCGTTTGAACCCTACCCGCACCCCCCCCCCCCCCAATTCACGTTGTCAAAATTCAAACCCACAATTTTATTCTGCGCTTTAAAATTCCCAAATAGCCTCGTTTTAGTCGGAACAGTAAGTCCGAGTCGGACTAGGGTGTTTTCTTCCCCAAACCCATAAATAGTGGGAACAGTGTCACATCATGGCGCTAGTGTGCCAATCGATCAGCGGGAACATTTATGTCCTGCAGCGGCTTTTCTTTGAACTGAGCGACACAAGTTCAGATGGCACAAAGTTCGCATGGGACAAATGTATTTTGGTATGCCCCAGTGCATGGCCGCAAACAAACGACCATGTAAAATAGCCCGGGAGACACTGCTTGTATATTTACAAGAGTTATGTACTTGTGTACTTATGTACATTGGAGACTTATGTACATGTGCATATATCAAGCAAAGTGCAATCAAGCACGCAAAACTACAAGCCAGTCCACATGGACTGAGATATGAACATAAGTGTGCCCAAAAGCACACAAGTGCAGTAGTTTTGCAAATGCCAATTTTAGCCCTCCAAATGTTCAAGTAGCGATTGGGAATTGGAACATGACTGAATGAGTTCAGTGTTCCGCATGTGCACTAGCAGATGCTACACTCATGCTCATGCAATGGAAAATCATGCGGCTGCGTGTGATCTATTCAAGCATTCATTCACTGAGAATTCATGTTTAACATGATGTGAGCTCGCTTGTGAGATGATTCGAAGCGTGTTTCCATTTTGAAACAAAAAGGCAACATTTTTTTCTGAAGGAACAAACAAACGAAGTATAAATATTTAGGTAAACATGTACAGGTAAATGAAATGATTTTTTGTGTGCTTGAATACGCCCCCCCCCGTCAAACGGGATGAATTTTTTAGAATACAATTTGTTTAAAATACAAATGCATAAAGGTGCACCTCTCTGACACAACTTAGCCATTGGAGAATGCTATTTAGTAGTTATCAGTATTATTCGTTACTCAAAATTATACTTTGCTTGTATAAATAAGCAAATCGCGTGCACCATTGATGACTGACTATTATTATTTTTAAGGAAATGGGATAATTGAAATCAGGTGCAGTGGATGGAAATCGAAATTGTAAATAAATGCGCGCGCATTTACATTTGCAAATAAAGTAAAACTAATTACACTTGACCAATATCAGTTGACCGCCGGTCAACTGAGAATAGTGTTGGTCAACTGAGGATAGTGTTCTACTGAAAAATTTCTTATTAACGTATTTTAGCCCACGTGAACTAAAAAATTTACCTTTACTAGTTGACGGATCAAAATTTTTAACAATCGCGTAAATCCAAACCGTGGCTAAGCAGATTTCTGCGTACTGATATTTTTAAAGAAAAAGTCAGACACAGCAGAAGACGGTTCTTAAATTTAAGTTCTACAATCGGTTAGAATGACCGTTTTTGAATCGTGTGAATCAAAAAATTATTGTACGGGCCAAAATCATTCGGTCCAGCGTAGGGATAGCCAAAATAGTTTTTTACAACGACAGGTTTTTTTAAACCCGTTTTTTTTCAAAAACAGGGTTTTATTTGAAAATAAAACCGTTTTTTTTCAAAAGCTCCCAGATATGGCTATGAGTCAACATATACAGGTAAATCAGACAGGTTGGCCGTACTTTGTGATGTTATATATAGCTATAGAATGGCTGTGGAGCCATGGGATAGCCTTATAAGTGGTGATTTCTGTCAAAAATATCCATTTTACGTCAACCTATTATGTATATCGCATTTTGTCAAACATTCATGATTTCAAGTGAAGTTGGGCATGGAAAAGTGCTTAAATAAAGTTAAAACAGCAGGCTAACACATTGGCAGTGGTGTTTCACACTGCACAAGTATGTGTGGGCACATTGGGTGTATATTATATACTACACTAGCATATAGTGGCTTATTATGGACCAATGGAAAATCCCACACCTGTCAACTGAGGCGAGAATGACCCAAAAATATTTACAATCCCATTGTCAAATGCCACTATCCAATTCCAAAGAACCTGGAACAACATTTCTATTTGACAACAGATAAAAAATGTGTAACTTTCTCAATTCTTGGCACTCATTTTGTGCATATTCCCGACACTCGTCCTCACTCAATCCAAGTGGACAGTGAACACGGCCCCCGCCATCTCAAGCTGGCATATGCCCGTGCAAGTGCAGTCGCAGTCTCTGGGCAGCGGGCGGCCGCGACTAGAGGAGCCATCATTGCGCTGCCCGGCCGCGCCCAAGCGTACTACTCAAGGGGGTGTTCCGGATTTAGTGGGTTGGGTTCGATCGGGATTGAGTTTGAGGGATCGGGATTGGCATTTTTCTTCAGGATCGGGATTTCGGACAATGTTCTGATATTGAGCGGTTTTCAGCTGAATTTACACAGGCAAGGTTTAAAAACACACTTAGATCACTGACTGAATGCTTCCGTACACATTTACCAGTGCAAAAAGGTTCTTTGGCAAATTTGTAGGACAAAAATTATGGGATCAGGGTCGGGATCAAGGATATGTTTTTGGGATTGTGATCGGGTTTTCAAATGTTTTGGGATCAGAATTGGGATTGTTCTTTCGGATTTTCGGGTTCAGGATCAGGATTGGTGTTTTTGGGATCTGGGGGCAGCCCCAAGCCCTGTAAAGTGTAAAGTAAAGTGTCAAATGTAAAGTCAAATGCAAAGTCAAGTGTCAATCAAAACAAAAAAGAAAAGATTTTATTACTGAACTTTGCATGATTTGACTTTGCATTTGACTTTACATTTGACACTTTACTTTACACTTTACAGGGCTTGGGATTGCCACCAGGACTGCAAAATCCCGGTATTTTTCGAGATTCGGGATCGGATAAATATCTTGAAAACGTTTCAAATATCAACACAAGAAAAAACGAAACAATCATCCACAATCAGCACAAAGACCGTCCCACTACTTCCGGAACACCCAAACTATCTACTTACATGTGCGCCGTGGGACGGGCTGCGCACTTGCGCCGCTTGTAAGCAGCCGCGGCCGCATAGTAAAGCGCTGCGCGCATTGCACTGCACTGCCTTTGGGCAGCCAATACTAAGCACACTTGTGTTGGATCGGTGCCAATTCAGCACTTTGTCAAGTCGAGAGACAGCTGGGTGAGTGGAGAAAAGGTAGACTGTTACCTTTGATGGATGTGAAGTTTGGTTGACATGTGACAAGTGATTTGTAGAGTTTTTTTTCATTCTTGACATTTTCTTGTCACTTGTCACAACGTGAAACTAGCCACTGGTTGAATTACGCAATTCTTATCAAGCATAAAATCACTTGTCCTGATGCTGCTTTTATCCGAACCATTTGCATTTATTTTCCAGTCCCACTGTGCAGTGTCCAGGCGATAAGAAACCAAAAATATTATGGTGACATCAGCGAGGGATGTTGTGCTAACTGACGCCGGTAAAAATTGTCAATGTTCCCTGGAGAGGGATGCAAAAAAGACAAAATTGTGACTTAATTGAGGGTTCCGGTCCTGGTGTCAATGCCGTAAGAAACCATTTGAGAGAAGTGTGAAAAAATTGAAAAGTGAAATGAGAAGTATTTAAAAAGTTTACTTTGCTTTTAAAATTTTACTACTCACTTCTCATTTTACTCTTCTGTTAATTAGTACCTGTCATTTCACTTCTCACTTCTCAAATGGCTCTTAACTTCTCATATTGCATAATTGACCACTGTCGGGAGATGTCCTATTTATGGTATCTGCCTTAATCAAAATCTCAGGTGTACACCGTCAGAACCATGTCACTATATCCACCCATATTGGTGATTATTATCAAAAAAGTCATAACTAGAGACACACGAGTAATGACAACCTCCAGTGATGTCACTATAGTATCCAAAATGCAAGCTAGCACACGGAACGGTCTTTCCAGTAATCAGAAGTCACATGAATATGTACTCTGCTTTACATACATACCAGACATAGTGACAAGCGCCATAGCAGCCGCCACCCAAACATAAGTTTTGTAATAGATCATACTTTTCTCATTCAATGAACTACACCGCGCCATGGCGTCTACATTTTGGCGCCAGCGCCAGTGCCATGGCGCTTTCCCACCGCTACGCCATAAAACGGGCGCGTGCATAAGCACATGCTTCAGCTCAGCCAATCCCAAGCATTAGCCGAGCGCACTGGCAGATACATTGCACTGCTTCTCGACTGTGACACTTTGACACACGGACGGCTAAATTATGTGGACAGAGGCGAAAATCGAGCCCTGATGTTCGTGGGACGAAAGTGGATGGGACGAAAAGGGGTGCTTGGTAGTATACGAGAACTGGTGCCAGACTCAGGCGCTGTAAATTGTAATGTCAATTGTCAAGCGTCATGTAAAATGTCAATTAAAACAACAAAAAACGCAAAAGATTTTATTACTGAACCTTGCATGACAATTGACACTTTGCCTAACACTTTGCATGACAATTGACAAACTTGTATGATATTTTACATGACATTAGACGCTTGACTTTACACTTTACAGGGCTCGGGACTGGCACGTTCAGTAAAAGGCATCGGACAGAAAAAAAGATCTTTTCGGCACTTTTATTTTCTAGATGGCTGTAGTCAAAGATTGAAAATCCAGTGACACCCTTAATGGATGTTTATAATTTATATCCTTTCATGATGCTTGTGTACAGACACCAGATGCATATATTTTCTGGGGAACACGCGTTTATTTCTCCCAAACATACCCCCCCAAAATACCCAGCAGACAGAATTTCAGCAAAAAAAAGCAATTTGCAATTTTTATCGCGGTATTTTTACGACCGTAAAAGTTACTGTGCACCTGCGCTAAATTGCAGCTGCGCACACAGCTGCAGAAATTCACTGCGCTGTCACAAAATAAATACAACCGTGGACAAAATAGCATCTAGGGGTTGTCCCAGACCCAGTAAAAAGCCCTGGAATATGTAAAATGTCATGTAAAGTGTCAAATCCTATGCAAAGCGGCAAAAGTGAGGAAACGTACGTTTGCCGTTTTCTAGAGCATTTCACATGACTTTTGACACTTTGCACGACATCTGACAAATTTACACGGTACGGGACTGTCCCCTGATCGACAAGTTTTTCACGCAGCTCGAGTGGATGTTCCGTATTTTCTGAATAAGCCCCCAGTGTAAGGAACGTGTTGATAAGATAAATTGTGTAACTCCCGCCCGACATATTTATGTATGGTATACGCGCAGCCACCAAACAGCAGAAATAGTGAATAAGCTTAAGGGACAGAGAATGATGGCCCATCCGGATTAAGTCGCTTATGCTGCGATTACAGCTCGGGCGTAAAATTGACCAGGCGTAAAATTGATTTTCGGCGTAAAATTGATTACAGATGAATGGATAAAGATACGACATTGTTATTTCGGTCAAAGAAAAATTAGATGCAGACGTTTCTTGTGTCCAAAGCTCCTGTGTTTATTTCTATCGTACTGGGAGTTATCAGGTTTAGCACAATATTTTCAATTATGCGCTGTAAGTTGCATAAAATTAGGGCGTAAAATTAAAAAAAATTTGCGCCAAAATCCATAACTTCTAGTACAATTAAAATAAACTGATGAGCTTTGGACACAAGCAACATCTGCATGTGCGCTTTCTTTCACTGAAATTACAATGCCATATCGTTATCCATTCACCTGTAATTAATTTTACGCCCAAAAATCAATTTTACGCCCGAGCTGTAATCGCAGCATTAGTGTCACACATGGTGAAAAAGTACTGTTTAATAGGATTCCGTTTTATAATTTTTCATAGCGCATTTTGTGAACATTTGACTAAAAATGGATACCCTTGAAAAATCCCCGTCAACATAACCTAACGAAAGGATAACTCCACGGGGGGCTTATTCAAAAATATCATTGAAGTGGAAACTCATTACATATTTTATTTCAAACACGTTATAGCGGCCTGTCCAAAGAACGGGCCAGTCTTTTTGAAAAAATTAGCACCGGGGCTTAGCGATTAGGTAAAGCTCCAAATTAGGCTAAAACCCATGTAACCCCATCAGAATTGGACAGAAACCCCCCCCCCCCGTACTTTAAGGCGCCATTACTTCTAGCCGCTAGGCATCCACTTTATTGGCGAATAAAAATGCAAAATAATGCGCATGTAGCGTGCGTGCCACTTTTTGCGGTTCTCATGGGCGGTCGGACTAGGACCCGAAACGATAATAATACAGGGTCGAGCCAAAAATGTTAGAAATTCTAGTCCTTACAAGACTTTTTTGGAGTTCCCATTTGCAACACTTAGCTTGTCTCCTTCTTTAGTAGAGTAGGACTGAGCCAAATTTTCAAACAATTTTCAGAGTGAAAAAATTCAAATTTTGAAATCAATACGGCCATAGCAGGGGCCGGACACCTTAAAAATCGGGTGGTGACAATTTCGAGTCGGAGTATTTGTAATTTTTTGTGTCTGGTCGGGTCGGGTCGGGTCGGGTCGGGTCGGGTCGGGTCGGGTCGGGTCGGGTCGGGTCGGACTCGGGTCAAGCTTGAAACGCGGTCGCACATGCGTCAACATTGACGGGCAGCATCCATTTCCGCTCGGCCGAGGCGAGATTTTGCTAATGCGCACGCAGACTGCACTCTGTTCCAACTTTAGAGCATAGTTGTTAAAACGTATTTACGATTACTCGATAAATACGGATACTCGAGTACTGCGTGAATACGTTTACGTTTCCTTCGGAAAAAAACCCGGTACTCACTTACTCGCGCACTTTTTGAAAGTACGCGAGTACAGAAAACGTATTTCAAACGGGCTTTTTCATAGGCTTTATCGAGGCATAAAGGAAAAACAAGGAGAGAAAAGCTAAAAATAGCAACAAAATATCCAAAAAAGCATCAAAATAGGTAAAAACACATTTACTAGTGAATTTGATGGTGAAAAAGTTCTAAAATTTGTGATATTGAGAAAAAACTGGGGCAAAATTTCTCAAAAATACTCACTTTTACGGTTTCTGGGGAAAAAAGTGATTTACTCACGTTTACTCATGAGTAAAAGTAAAAAAACAAGTACTTTACGTTTTCTGTACTCACGTGTGAGTAAAAATTAAATACTTTACGTTTACGTTTACTTTCAAAAAAGTTCAGTACTTTTAACAACTCTGCTTTAGAGGTCGCTGGACGCCGCGCCGAGCAGGGGGGTCTTATGAAATGCACGGAAATTCGATAAGGCCCCATTTGCAGTTCAGGCAATTGAACATCGCGGCAGATCATAAATTATGCATAAATAATATGCAAATGTAAGCGAGGCGGATTCGGGGCGAGTTTGGAACCCCCGAATGTTTGGTGTGCGAATGTTGAGAAACGTAAAAAGTAAAAAGCATAGCCATTTATCTAAGTAGATTTACACGCTGTGGACGGTACACATACGGGGATGCTGTGCTCAAACAGCTGATCAAATACACGAACAACCAAAGCCAACCCCGTGTACCAATCCCAGACCCTGTAAAATGTCAAAGGTCAGGTAAATTTGCCATTTTCCATGACTTTTGACACAATTTACATTTTACACAGCACTGAAAGGCTCTGAGCCAACCCCTAACCCCCAAATACCCCCCCCCCCCCCAAACCGACCCCCAGATGAAACACGGCCACGCTGTCGTCCAACATGCGCACCTTGATGCACATGAGCTTGCCCCTGCGGCCCGCGTCCATGCCCGGCGGCGGGGGTGCGCCCACCCCCTGGGGGATAACGCTCGTCGCAGGGGAGGCCAGACCCATCCTGAGGGGGTGTTGGGGGGTAGGTGTGGGTTGGTGGGGGAGAGGGGAAGTGTATTTATAAATACATACGTATTGCAAATAGGTATTAGGTATTTATATAAATATAAATTGTGTATATAATAAAAATGATCGTTATAACAGGCACAATTATAATCATTGGAATGAGCATATCAATAAATTAAAGATGCATACCGTATAACCTCCAATAGGACCCCTCAGAAAAGTCAATCCACCGAGCAGTGAATGAAAATATTTACTTCTTCTTTGTTAGTCTTAATTTTTGTTTTTTTTGGTCAGCGGATTGCAAAAATTGATAATACTTAAAAACCGGGGGAAAATACTCACGCAAAATTTCTTGATTGACCCCAGTCTGATAATTTGATGGAAATCTAACGAAAAACAACACCCAGTTGCCGGGGACTGATTGCAGGATATCAGTTACAAAAAGGCTGATAAATAAGCATTTGTATGATGAAAAACAACCACACTCATGACAAAGAACATCCAAGTCTCAACACACAACACCTTCTCATCCTTCTCTTTCTTCTCTTCCTGCGCAGCTCCCTAAACACTTTGGGGTGCTTGTCCACCATCATGTCGGTCAACAACGCGTCCAGCATGCAGCACAGCAAGCTGTTCAAGCAGCACATTGAGCGGTAACGAGACTGGCGCGCATTTGTATTGTAATGTAATGGTAGTGAAATGTGATTTTGTTAAGAGTGAAGTGTGTTTGTAAACTGGGAGCTAGGGTTGATTCCACTAGTGGGCGATTGAAGTGACAAGTGGTATTTAAGTTTTTGAATTGATCAGTTTCAAGTGAAAAGACAAGTAAATTTTTTATTCAGGGACACACTTGGGATATAATTGCTAGATAAGCGTCTTAGCTGAGTTGGGTCTCATCAGTAGCAATGAAGCAAAACTTAAAACCCAAAACTTATAACTCAATTTCGAAACCTTAATTTCGAAACTCAGAAGCGCAAGTCAAGTCAGAAGTGTTAAGTCAAGCCGAGAACCGTCCCGCTATTTATAAATTAATGTTCACTCATCATTTGTGACTTACTTGATCAAACACTTAACGAGTGTACTTTTCACTTCACTTACAACTTGTCAATTAACTTACACCTGTACCTTGTAACTTCAACCTCACACTTGCGGAATTAGCACCACAACAGATGAATACTAGTGGAACGAGTGCCCTTTTTTGATGTGCCGCAGTAGTGATGTTTTTGTGGGATTTTTATTTGGCTTTTTGCAGTCTTTAGTTGGCAATGATCACGATTAACGAGGCAAGATTGTAGTTGAATTTTTATGTGCAAAAACAAATGTATGGGGATATAATTTAACACGGTCCGGGAATCAAATGTAATTAGCCCGATATGTTTTTTTGTCACAATGAGGCCGCACAATTGTCTGTACTTTAACTGCAGCCTGACATAAATGGCCCTACACACACTAGTTTTCACCGTGACCGTTGTGAAAACTGAAATGGCGACATGGCGACATCCAGCCTACTCTTTTTGTATGCTGTATGTGTTTTAGTTTTAAAATTTTTAAATTTTAACTTTCATTAATTTAAATTCCAATTAAAATTAAATAAAATCATTCAACCGTGTTCATTAATTTGCATTTGAAAAAATTTCAGTTTTCACACGAAGTCACGGTGAAAACTAGTGTGTAGGCACAATATACCTACATATCTGAAATTCATATTTTCATTGAGCATTTCCATGTCATTCTGTCAAGTTTGACAGGAAATCTTGCAACCGCATTAAAGCCACGCACACTAGTATTTACACCGTCGAAATTTGGGAAACTCATAAATCTGTTTTGAGCACATGTGAGTTTACTAGAATGAATGTTTTCTGATCGCCGTCAACAGTAGTTGATAGATTCCGCATTCTGGTAAACTCAAATGTTCCCAAAACAGATTTACGAGTTCCCGAGTTTCTTCGGTGTATTGTGTGCGCAGCGCCAGTGATTCAATTCATCGGCATTCTTTTTGCAACTTTTTTTGATAATGTGCCAAAAATTCGATTGGGATTATTGATTTGGATACGGTTTGTACTTCGCATTTATTTGGTTTGGATATGCTTTACATACAAATTAGTAATATTTTCAGAATATTTTAGGCTCTGCTTAGGTCTGAGTATTTTGGTGATGCGCTCATTCTCTGGAAGGAGGTACGAGTGTCACTTGGACCTACGCCAATTAGTAAACGAACACTAAGAAATTGTTTGCCAAAATTTTTTTCGGACACTTCATATTTAAAACTAGTCGGGCAACCCGAAAAAAGTGTCGGGCTAATCACATTTCGCACCGGGCACATGAAATTCGAAGCCGCAATTCTCTCAAACTGAAACAAATGAAGTCTCCAGTTGCGGGCGAGTCGCAGATTTACGGGCTACCTATTTCAATTTTAAAGCTTCTGTCGCGCGACCGGCATGTTTTCGTTCGTAAAAATTCAACGCGCATCACTTAAGGATGGAAATAGAGACATCTAAACATCGGAAAAGACAACTGCTTTTTCCCATTTAGCATGTAGATTAGCGAAATGCAAGATTAGTAAATGCAAGTTTATAGGTTGAGAAAAGTCTTCCGCAAACTTCGCGACTATGCGCTTAATATTTATGCAAATATGTGTGGTTGAAAATATAAACAGAATAAAACATAACCGCAAGGGTAAAAAGTTGGTAAAAAGCTGAGAGAAACACATGGAATGGCTCACATAAAAACACAACACATACAAATCGAGTATTTTGTAGGATTAAATAGTTCAGACAATAGGATTAAATAGTAATTAAATTAATTTAAAAAACAACAAAAATATGCCGTATTTGCTTGAATAATCTCCCAATTAGACGAGTGAGGAAAAAATGATCCCCGCTTAAGGCATATGATCAAGTGGTTTTGTCCAATTTGAGCAAAAATGGTGTAATTCTGTGAAATGACGTGATAGAAATATTCGTGAAAATTTTGAAGAAAAATAAATCCCAGGAAGATATTCAAGCAAATACGGTAAAAACCTCCTTAATTCCCTCACAACGCACACGAATCTCCTGCGGCCATCATTATCCATCTGATAATAATATCCACGCCCGGCCTGGGGCGGCTGGAACACGGTGCCGGACGCGTGCCGGCTGCCCAACGTGCTGGCGGCGGACACGGCGCGTCGTTGCCGCTCAGAGGATGGTTTTAGCGACATTTTTTTGGGCGCGGTTTTTTTGGTAATGAGATTTAGGTATTTAGATGGATTTGGAATTTTTTAGGTGATTGACATTTTAGGATTTCGGACACTGAATGATGCGAAGATTTTTGTGAGGTTGATGTAATTAGGTTGCAATTTTTGTATGTATTTAGGTTGAGTACATAATAATATTTACATGAGTTGACAATATAAGTTTTGATTATTTGATGATGGTTGATGGGGTAAAGGGCCAGTAATGATAGAGAATATGCCAAAAGGATAGATAGCTTAAATGGGGGGGGGGGTTGGGGGAGGGAGTTGGGGCGGGGATTCAAAATATAGGTTTTACAAGATGGCAGGAAAATTGATTGAAAATAGCTAACACTAGGTATAAATCTATAGCCATTTTAAAGGGGTGAAAATTGGCAAAATGGTTGGCAAAATAGCCCTACACACACTAGTTGAAGCGGCGTCCTTTTATAATATATTGTGCCCACACACGCTAGTTGACATTGCAAATTCGTGTCAACTCAATGTCAACTAAATGACACAAATTGTTTTTTAAATGCATCACACTTAACAGAAACAATGAAAATTCAGTGTCATGATGTAAAATTAACTATGCTCTATCAGATAGGACAATTGAAAACACTTAATTCACACTAATTTAGTTGACACAAATTCAGTTACATCCAGCGTGTGTGGTGCCATTGGGACTTGACATTTATTGATGTCGCTTCCAGAAAAGCACAATCGAAGTAATACGGTAGAAGTAGACCCAAATTAAACTGCAACAGTTCCACGGCTACCCGTAAAGTCGGCGCGCATCTACCTATAAATACATAGCCAAGCGCGCATCTGTGGAACATAAAAAGTGCCAGTTAATAAAACGGCACCTATATAAGCGCATGCGCTATACCCGACCACTGCAATTTGATGCAATCTAGAAAAGCCTCAGTACCCAGCCCAGCGCGCTCCCAAAGCAGAGGCGCGCCAGGTGCCAGTCCCAGACCCTGTAAATATTGAGACTGTAATATGTGATGTGTCATGTAAAGGCCCTGTAAAATGTCTTGTGTCATGTAAAATACCCGGTAGTATCCAAATCGTTTTCTTTTGTATCCAAATGTTAGCCTAAGATTTAAATACAAAATATAAGATTTGGATACTAGGATACATAATTTACAGGGAATTTTACATGACATTAGACACATTACATGGTATTTTACATGACATTAGACACATTACATGGTCTTTTACATGACACATGACATGTTACGGGTCTGGAACTGATCCCTGGGCAGATTGGAACACATTCAACGGCGATTGCCCGCTGGGTATGTGCAGGTTGGGTGATGGGGGGGGACACCCCCTCCCCCACTCAAAAAATTTTCAGGGGGGGGGGAGAATGGACAAATCGAAATGCATTTATCACGCTACTGTTTAACTGAGGTACATATTTAGGTAATTGATGTTTTTTTCATCTTATAACATACATGTGTATGTATATATTAGACGAGATGAATATTTATTTACCGTCTTAATAAATATAAAGGGTGTTCACAGTTGCATCACATTATGCAAGTATTTTTTTTCGACCGTAGCGCACGCCATGCGGTGAACACTAAAGAACACACCTCCAGTCAGCGTAAACCGCCAATTTAAGTAGGCAACTAGTGGGAGTGGTGAGCCTTTTTACGATCATAGTGGAGTTGATTAAAAAAGTGAAATAGAAAATTTATAAAATAAAATTTACATGTCAGCAACGCAATAAATAACTAAAGCAATAAATAATACCCCCCCCCTCAAAACGGCCAATATCAATTTATCAGCCCCCCCCTCGAAATACCCCCCCCCCAAAAAAAAAAAAAAAATTGAGTGTAAAGAGAACGTTAATGACAAAACCTGCGGTTTGTGATTCGGGCAATTCAAAACATAGGTTAAAAACAATGAATTGTTACGTTAGAACAGGGTTTATGCCATCTACATACTTATATAAGTCCATAGACTCTTATACATAGCGGTTATTGTTGCATTTTTCTACGTCTGCGTACGTTTCAGACGACAATTTAGTACTGGAATTTCAAAAAATTTCTGGCGAAATAATAAGCCCTCCCCCTCGAAATACCCCCCTCCCCTCAAAATTCTCACTCTAAAAAAAATCAACCCACTAGGGGTATTTCGAGGAAATACGGTATATATATATATATATGTATCCGGTCCAAATTTACACCCACACAACAAGTTTGTGAGCACAGAAGAGCGACACTTCGATTAGCATCCAACAGTGATTGCAGCCCGCCGCTCCAGTCCCATTGTTATGTGACAGTGCATCAATTTCCTGGGACTTGGCTTATGATTACCTTACCTAAAATTCATATTCTAATTTGAATACTAAACTGAACAGACAGACAGATCGTTGTATATTGAATGATACCATATTTTGATGAATAAGGTCACGTGAAAAACTGCACCAAATTCACTCTAAGTAGCTGCAATGTGATAAATATGATGAGAAAAAATCAATGTTTTTCTTGTTATTCAGATGTGATATGGTAGATTTAATTGTAAAGTGTAATATGTCGCTGGATTATACCCGTTTTGATTTATAGATCGAACAAATCAAAATCATCTATTCCACAAAGTTGTTCCACAAAGTGCAAAGTGAAAACTGTACATAGCGCGCTTGAAATTGGATCTGGGAACGGCCTGTGCGCGAGAGAATGTGATCCCATATGCACACTTTGCACACCCGGTGCCAATGTCGCCGTGCGCTAACCGCCAGTCATAACACCATATGCAAATGAGCAGTTTAGGACTTGGAACACTACCCGACCCGACCCGGTCAGCCTAAAAAACCCGGTTGTGAAATGTACGTAATGGCGCTGAGCACACTAGTTGACACATGTGTGTCAACTGGTCTGTGTCAACTCAGATTTCGGCGTCACGTGTCAAAAAGGGATCTCCGAATGCACATGCGGCAATGTTGAAAATAAATAGGTGTTACGGCAAGTGCATTGGAAGATCTGCGACACGTGAGGCCGAAATCTGAGTTGACACAGACGAGTTGACACACATGTATCAACTAGTGAGTGCGCCGCCAATATCTTGGCACACAATTTGAAATTTCGATTCGATTTTGCTACCAAAAAGGACGCAAAATGACTCCTAATTCGCTAAATAAGGAAACTTTATAGCTGTATACTCGACCCGAAACTTTCAAATCCGAATCGAGTTTTGAAACGCATTTCGGGTAGTGATTCCAACCCTAGCGCAGCGCACTGCATTACGTGTTTGCTGCGTCAGTTTAGTCAGAAGCCTTAGCTGCAACTTCCTATTATAACCAGAAATTGTGTGGCCGTATTTTTGGGTGAAACAAACTAATGAACTTTGAGCAGTTTGATGAAAGTCTGAAATTTGATTTTTGGAAAAATAAAAACTTATTCTTTGAAATTTATGAGGAAATTTGGAGAATAAAAATTCAACGTGGAAATTTATGGAGAAAAAAATGAAACTATTATGCTGAACGAATCGAAAACACAAGAGACCGTTGCCATTGCCATATCAATAACAAATTTCATAAAAGCTCCCAAAAAACAATTACACGAGCCGACTTGGAACTTGGACTTCATTTGTTAGAATATTAATTAAAAAAGACCACCCATTTGGACGACAAAAAAAAATGCTCAATTTGACGAAAACAATAAAATACGGAGCGGCTATCCAAAAAAAACTGTTGCTCCAAGGTAAAAGTTGTCGGAACTGCACGCTAGTTCGAAAATCGAAATTTCTAGCCGCCTTTGGGAAGCGGCTGCGCAGCACTGCGTATTGACGTGAGTACGCAAACGCGCATAAATACATGCAGATGTACATATGGTTGTTAAGGATGGCAAAATGTCTGGTAAAGTGTTTAAATTTGTGTGTTTTTTGAGCGAAACTTTCTTTAGAATTTCTTATTTTTTTTCGAAAATAGTTTTTTTAGTTTTTGAATATTTCCAATAAGTTATTGCATTTTTGAATCTTTCTGATGAATTTTGAGTACACCTTTGTTGCGGTCTTCCAAACTTTTGCAGCACTTTTTGCACAATTTATGCTGCAATGAATAATAGACCCATGTGAAATTGATGTTTTGAACTGTATTTCATAGTTCTTAAAACGCATTTACGTTTACTCGACAAATACTGATACTCGAGTACTGCGTAAATTATGTTTACATTTGTCTCCCGTAAAAAATACCGGTACGCACTCACCGGTACCGGTCACCGGTACAAAATAGCATATAAATAGGCAAAATCACATTAACTAGTGAATTTGATGGTGAAAAAGTTCAAAAAGTAGTGATTTTAGTGAAAATTGAGGCAAAATTTCTCAAAAATACCCACTTTTACGTTTTCCGGGGACAAAAGTAATTTACTCACGTTTACTCATGAGTAAAAGTAAAAAATAAATACTTTGTTTTCTGTACGCATGTGTGAGTAAAAAAAAACTTTACGTTTACAGTTACTTTTGAAAAAGTTCTGTACTTTCAACAACTCTGCTGTATTTCTGCATTTTATGAGAATCTTCAGCCAAAAATTATTCGAAAACTAGAAAAACCATTTTAAGTGTTTTTCTTGTGCTGAAAAAAAATTGAAAACTTTTTCGATTTTTTTTGCCATCGTTAATGGTTGCCCAGTGAACAGAGCGGCAGGAAATGCCCGGCTAGTATTTAGGTATCATATATAATACATAAATAGTGTATACGGGGAGAAAAGTGATCGCTTCCAGCTGTCTGCAATAAGAAGCCTTACCTGAGTAGATGGGATTTTGTGGCGTTTTTCGCTGAAGGTTTTAACCTAATTAAAATTGAGCTGAATGTTTGGTCTTCTCGGAAAATTTTACATACCGTATTACCTCGAAATACCCCCAGGGGGCTTATTATTTCGCCAGCAAAATTTGAGGGGGGGGGGATAATTCGAGGGGAGTCTATTATTACGCCAGAAATTTTCGGAAATTTCCCATACGCAGACATAGAAAAATCAAACAATTACATAGATGTATATGTGTTTATAGGCATATATAACTGTATATACACAAAAACCCTTCCCTAACGTCACTTAATCATCAGTTTTAACGTGTGTTCTGCATTGTACAGATCACAAACTGCGGTATCTGTCATGTACGTTCACGTTACACTCAATTTTAAGGGGGGTATTTCGAGGGGGTGTTTATTATTTCCTCAGCCGAAATTTAGGGGGGTATTTCGAGGGGGGGTGGGGGGTAATTCAAGGGGGGGGGGGTAATTCGAGGTAATACGGTATATAAACATGAATAATATTGATTATGAGATGGTGGTGATAATATTGCAGATAATGGATCAATGTTGTCACATAAAGTGAACAGTGGCCCCACGCACACCGAGTGTCAACAGGTTTACATTTCAATACAGATTTCAGTTGACGGACCGCAATTTACAAGTGAACGTGTCGAAGAGGAATTAATATTGGTTCGTGCATTTGAACATCGTCACGCGACCCATCAAGTACAATCTAAATGGGAACCAGTCAACTCAGTTGACACCCGATGTCACCGTCAACTAGCAATTAATGGCAAATAAATCAAAGCAAAGTGAGAAATAGCTGAGCTAATCCCACACACTCTGAAAATTGACAAATTGTACACAAATGTCGTTTTAAATAATTAAAGGACACTTTCCCCCCACGACCCCTAAATATATCATCGGCAGCTAATCGAAAACACTTTTTTTAATTTTAGGCTGTCCACTGACGAACGTCCCACGCATAAATATTTTACTAGAAATTCGATACAGTTGTCGCTAGTGTGCAAGAGCCCCGATGTTAATTTTCGGGTAAAATAGATATTGGAAAAAGGAAACAATAATCACAAATAAACAATAGAATGAAACTTTAATACAAGTATTTTCGATGATAGTTGCTCAAAAGATAATAGACAAAAAAAGCAAGGCAAAGTACCAAACCACAAAACAAAGTCAAAACCCACCTAGATGCAGTAGAACTGCCGGGCGTCTGTGCCATGACAATAAATCCACTGTCAATCAATCACTCAATCAGCAGAAAAAAGTTGGCAGCAAGTGCCCCAGCCCGGAGTGGTTCAGCTACATAATCTTGGACTTTTTGTAGAGCGGAAATTTGGCGCCAAATTTTCTATTTTTAGTCGGGAAATATATAGAAAATAAAATTACTTTTTTTACATCCGGATTTAGGTCCCCGTTATCCTGAGTAGCGCGAGTTTTTCTCACTTCAAACAGGGTCAATTTCAACATCAATTTGACGGTAATCCCGAAAAAATCTGGCTCCCATAAATACTTTTGTACACAAAATGAAACGGTAAACCGTCTGAAAACAAATAAAAAACACATTTTTCAGCGGCTATTTATCCCCAGCCAAGCGAGCTCCAAACATTATACAAAACTGAAAAAAAAGAAAATGTTCAGCAGAGTTCCAGCGGGCGGCAGCGGCTTTCAATGTGAAGCGCGCGATCGAACACAGGGGAGGCATGTGAAAACGCGCCTTGCAGATCAGGGTTTGCAAAATCGAAAGTGCATAGAAGGCATGTTGACCGCGGCGCCATTGAGCCCACACACGCTAGTTGACATCGCAAATTCGTGTCAACTCAATGTCAACTGAATGACACAAAAACAATTTTGAAAACGTCACAGTTAACATAAGCAATGAGAATTAAATGTCATTATAGAAAATTTACCCTGCTCTATCAGATGGGAAAGTTGAAATCGCACAATTCACTCAATATTAGTTGACACGAATTCAGTTGACATCCAGCGTGTGTGGCGCCATTCAACACGATGGCCCGCACACTAGTTGACACACGTGTGTCAACTCAGATTTCGGCTTCACTTGTCGCAGAGCTATCAATAAATGCACACGCGAAAATGTTGAAAAATAAATATTACGGCAAGTGCATTGGAAGATTGTGAAGTCGAAATCTGAGTTGACACAGACCAGTTGACACACGTGTGTCAACTAGTGTGCAGGTCGACAATTCTAAAAGCGTGACCCTTGTTTATTGATAAATATTTACATACCGTATTTACATGTGAGTTTAACGGACATCTAAAGAAAGACATGCCCAAAAATTTTATTCTCCGAGATGCTTTTTTTAAGCTGAACCGCTTCCCCACACCCACCCAACGCAAATTGAAAAAATAACGTGTTGGGTTGATCAAATTTAATCTTCACGTCGTTATTGAAATACCATGTATAAAAAAACAGAAAACACCAGTAAAACAGCAACAAAGCATCAAACCATTTGTAATTAGTATGATGAAATAGATATATTCTAAAAACGCCATAACACCAAAAAAAATCGAGAAGCAAATAAAAAATAGCTTACTTGCTCAATAATTAAAAAAACAGGGGCTGAGTGAATTGAACCATTATTTTCTGTGCAAAATACACATATCTGGAAAATTTAGAAATTACCTACTAAGCCCTTGGAATAAAGCATAGTTACCGACTAAGATCGACTAGATTAAATATTCGAATGACTATTTTAATATTTCATAGGCACGCAAATCCGCAATTTGATCAAATACACATAACGATGCAGTCAATTTCGTAGCTATCCTTTTTCAAAAACAACTGCAAAAAGTTTTGTAGACTACCGTACTGCTCAGCTAAAATCGTACCGACGAACCCTCATTACGTGCCGTAGTACCTCGAATAAGTCCCCACGGATAAGTAGATGCTGCACACTATTTTACAACTAAAATTTCGAAAAGTCATAAATCCCTTTCTGAACGAAGTAACACGGCACCAAGTAGCGCAAAAATTCACAAAACATCTACAATCTCTTCCAACCCACCAAAACGATGATTATCCGCCCGTCCGCAATTTCTCTCAAAATGAGCATCCGCATTTTCGTTTGTCCAGGCGCGAAGCACACCGGCGCCAGCTTGTTCCCCTCCAGCATCATCGACCTCAATATGGGCATCAAGGTCGCCATCGGATTGGGTTTGAGTGCGGTCGCCATTTGGATAGCTGGTGTAGGCCAGTTGCATGGGTTGGGGCGGCGCGTCCGAACTTGGATGGAACATACTTTGGCCCGGCTCAAAAGGGTCGCCGACGCAAATGTCCGTGTTGAACGGCGTGGCGGGCATGGGCGCACCGGGGAATTCGACCCCAGATTCCTGTGTTTGATGGGGATTAGAAAAGTTTTTGTAATTTTTTTGGGTTTCGGTGCATTAACTTTGGTTTGGGCTCGCTCAACGTGTTAACGACTAACGGGTTATCAATTAACGGGATAGATAAACGGGCTGGGGAAAAAAGCCTCTTATTCTGGCAATATAAATACATGCATTTGGCGTTTATGAAAATAATGACATTCCAAACGGGTCGGACTTATTTAGTATCGTAGGGGAATTAAGGATAAGAATAAAACCAACAAAAAAGTCGTCCAAAGTAAGCATGCGAGGCCAGAAAAAAGCCCTGTTAAATTCGAGCATTTCGTGTTGCAATGACGCGCCGCACTCAAGTCGCAGTTGCAGCCTGTGAAATCGGACTAATCAAAAATTAGTTAATTGGAATCGAAAATTAATCCCTTAAAGAAGTCAAAATTCCAGCTTGTAAACACATGAGTGAACGGATCAGGTGCCAGTTCCGCAAATTGAGAAGTGAAATGACAAAAGCGAAGTGAAATAGGAAAAGCGACGCGAATTGTGAAGTAAAATTGTAAAGTGAAGAGAAATAAGTTTTTATTTATATTTATTTTTTTTACTTCGCTTTTGCCAATTTACTTGCCATTATACCTAGCTTTTGCCATTTCATTTCTCACTTCTCAATTTGCGGAAATGGCCCCAGGCGCTGAGGGCCATAAAATAGAATGCAGGGCGCTTTTTACGTCGGAGAGAATAAACATCGTCCGCAAACGCAATAAAAAAGCGGCAAAATAGTTCCAAAAATTCTAACCCGGTAGAACTCGCCCATTTGGACCAAGATAATAACAAAAAAAAAAGTTCAAAAACTCCTCAAACTCAACCAAACAGACCTATGCACCGCACACCTTCCCATGTGTCCCATAGTAACATCCAATGTCTGCGCGCCATGGTACCCATCCCCAGCGGCGCCGCTGTGGCGCCAGTCGGTGACGGTGGGCAAGCACAGCCGGTGCAGGGGCACGCCCGTGAGGCACTCGTCGTACAGCAGCGTTTGCGTGGGCGGCCGCGCGCACTGGGGGGGGGGGTTATTGGTGGGTTTTTGGTTGCGGTTTGATACGTGAACAGTTTGGTACCCATTTTTAGGAAAGAATTAGTTTGGTGAAAATTTCGGCGCTTGCGCACATTATTTGGCAAATCAGACGGTGTGATTTAAAAATTTTAGGCGCCGTACAGCTTTTTAAAGAACGATATTTATAAGAATACACATGCCAGCTCTGGTAGTGTCAAAGGAGAAAATCGAAAGCCACAATTTAAAAATCAAGAATGTAAAAGTCACGATCGAAGGTAGGATTGTAAAAGCGAATACATCACACAGTATAATTCCGCCAGTACATATAAAAATCCAGACAAACCAAATCACCTTTATAAAAAGCACATCCGGTTCAAAATGCAGCGCAATAATGGCATCAAATGGAATGGTCACGGTCACATGAAACCTAAAGGCATTCCCAGACCCAGCAAAATGCCACATAGAACGGCATGCAAAGTGTCAAAAGGCATGTAAAATGTCCTGCCAAATGGAAAGTCATGTAAAACGTAATTTCCCATTTAACAGGGCATTTCACATGACCTTCAAGGACGTATCCAGGGGGGTCTGCAGCCCCCCCCCCCGTTCCCATAGGGTGAAACCCGAAAAACACAGGAAAATGCAAGTTTCGGTAGGATTTTGCTTGGTGTAATGCAAATTTTTTTTCCTATTTGCGCGCATTTTCCTACCAGACATTAGGAATGTCACCATATTTCTCCCTGTATCTGCAACTCCTTCAAAATGTACTCAACCGTAGGGTTGGGACGATATATCGTATCGAATATCGGATATCGACTATTTTTCCATATCGAATATCGAATATCGATATCGAAAATTTTTAAAAAATATCTAATATCGATATCGAATATCGACCATTTTTTCGATATTCTTTACTCCCTGGGCCTGACTTCAAATAAGCCAGGAATGGCACTTTTAGAAGGCGATTTCGTAAGCAATTTTAACAAATTTTGCGTGCAAGCGAACACTTTGTTCTCACATGACATGTATTTTTGTTTCAGAACTTGCGACAGCATCAAATCTTGTGCAAATGCTCTCTCAGATGTTCACATAAGAGTATATGTATGTTTAATAGCTACTTACACAATGGAAACATCAATGGCACCATGGCATGGCACCTATAAATGGGGCTGGCACCTTTTCCTAACCACATCCGTCACATTTTTAAATCATTTTCTCATTTTGATCATTGTGTGCCATTTAAATTTGTATCATCTACTTTTCAGTAGAGATAATCAGTTGGGCTTGTGATCAAATGGAAATGCAATATGCCAAATGAGATATGCCCTGCTATACCAAAAGCAAAATATCGAAATATCGATATCGAATATCGAGCATTTTTTAATATCGAATATCGATATCGAGGGTCAATATCGTATCGATATCGAATATCGAGTTTCAGAAAAAAATATCGAATATCGATATCGAAAAGTCATATCGTCCCAACCCTACTCAACCGTGTGTTTTTTGTGTATTTCTATTAGGGATGGCCGGTGTTTTTTTAACCGTCCTTTTTTAAAAACCAATGTTTAAAAAACAGGCATCGAAACCGTTGTTTCTTTTTTAAAAAACATCAGTCAAATTGTTTTGTACTATGCACTAGGTATTTTGCAATTTGTGTATTTAGGCCACCGCAATTCAGTCACCTATAGGTAAAAATTTAGGGGGGGGGGGCTGAGCCCCCCGTCCGCTAGGTTCCGTTAACAAGCAGCCCCCCCCCCGCTTCACAATCCTGGATACATCCCTGATGACCTTTGACACTTTACATGACATTTTCCATTTCCCACGGCATTTCCCAGGGCCCGGAAATGACACCTGGCCGTGACAGCCGATCGGACGCGGTCGCCCCGCTGCACTGCATGTGCACAGGCTCGCTGAAGTTCGGCCGCGCTGGCGGCGTCCTCGTGGTCGGCCTTGACCACGACCGGACCGAAGTCGCAGTCGAATTCGTAGACCGGATGGGTGTGTCAATGGGGATCTTTTTTCCGTTTTCCGGTAGAGTTTCAGTGTCATTTATGTATTACATACAGATTTGCACACTAGGTTGATTTTTTTGTTTGTTGTGTGTTGTTTGATAAATTTGTGACATTTACAAAGTGCAGGGCTGGACCCAGGTGTCTAATTCCGCCAATTTTAGGTTGTGAATGGCAAATCAAGTGACAAACAAACTTGTGAATTTTAAGTGAAATTGAAAATCATTGTCACTTATAATTTATGAGTTTGCTTGCCACTTACGTACCACCCATAAATTTACCTAACTTATATCCACTTTTCCTGTATACTCGCGGAATTGAACCCTGTCACTTTTCCGGAAACTTATTGTTTTCCCTTTCCGTTTTCCGATTTCCGTAAATTTCTTTCAGTTGACACACTAAAACCAGACTATTTAGGCCGTAGTAGACACAAACTTTATTCCGGGTTGCTTTCGATTGATAGCGGAAAGAGGGCACGTCGAGCTGCGTCGGGGGGGGGGGGATTTTTAATAATAAAATTGGATGATACTTGGTTTTAAATAAAATTTCGGTGACGTCGACAGGAACCCGAAATTTGAAACCCGACTCGGAACCGGAAATAGCTCACGAAAATAAGTCCAAAAAATCGGTGAATGAATACAAACTAGGTATGACTTCATTTTTTTTAATTATGCGAGCCCTCAAAATTGGTGAGGGAAGTGCATTGTTGCGCTTCGTGAAGCATTCACCGATCTGAAATCGACACTTCCGATAGAAGCAATCGAATTCTGTCCAAAAAATCTACATGACGTGGCTACAATTTAATTTACGTATATCCTCGATTACTTCCACCGTGTAATTATTTTTGGCACACTTTTCAGAGGGGAAACTTTTAAAGGCGTGAAATCACCTACCAAATGTGGGGAATTATTCAAGTGAGGGGAACTAATCGAGTATTCACAGTATGTATCTCCAATCCAAAAATCCGCAAAACCCAAAACCTCACATGAAAAGCGCCGACGCTCACAGCCACAATATCCTGGCGCCGGGGTCGAAACAACTTCCTACCACTGTGGCGGCCTCTATGAAAGCGCTGGGTGCGCGGCGGGGGCGGGGCCACGCCCTCGGGGGAGCCCTTGGCGCCGGGGCCGGCCGCGCCGGGGGGTCGGCTGCCGCCCACCCCTGTGGTGGGGTTTGAGTGGGAAATGAGTAGGGTTCAAACGGGATCCCGATCCCGAAAAAAGCCAATCCCGATCCCGAAAGGTCAATCCCGATCCCGATCCGGAAATCTCAAAAAACCAATCCTGATCTCGATCCCGAAAAGCCAATACCGTTTGAACCCTAGAAATAAGTGTGTTTTTTGAGCGGATAGGTTTATTTTATTGGAAAATATCACGTTGTATAGGTGGTTGGTTGACGGAATTTGGCAATGTTTGTGCGGCTGGGGCAACTCCCAGACACTGCAACATGTCAAATCTCATGGGTAAGTTTCAAATGTGATGTAAGATGTCAATCAGTAAAAAAAAACTTCGACATTTTACATGACTTTTGACATTTGCATAACATTTAACAAATTTGTATGACATTCGACAGTTTACTTCACACTTTCCAGGGTGTGGGAGGCCCCCCGCTGGACGCTTGAATCTCCAGCATATACACATCACGCTTACACACATTTTAACTTATTATAGGTATTACAAATGAGGTATAATTCAATTCAAACTCACCATAAGTGTCATAAGCAGCCGGGCCGGAAAGGGCGGTGCCTTTGGCCACAAAAACGCAGCCGCCGGACGAGCGCCCAGCGCCGAAACCCGCGCCCACACTGTCGCCGTACAGCCTGCAGCAGAAATAAGCCACATTCATTGAGTAGGGTGCGGAAAAAATTGACGGAAATTTTTTTTGGACTGACCGGAAAACGGAAATTGGAAAATGTTTGCACTTGTCGTGGAACGGAAAATGGGAAAAAAATTTGCATGTAAACGGCAAACAAAGGCCAGAAACGAAAAAATTTCCGGAATTTTTGCTGAAAACGGAAAACTTCAAAGAAATTTAGCTGGAAACAAAAAATTCGCTTAACTGAGATACCTGCATCCAGATTTACAAGTTTGACAGAAACGGAAAACAGAAATGGAAAACGGTGCGGGAAAACGAAAAATATGCCGAACCCCCCAGAAAATTGGCCGGAAAATGGAAAATGAGCTAAAAAACAACAACATAAAGATTGCTGGAAAAAATCAATCGAGCCAGAAAACCGGGAAAAAAATTGTAGCCGGAAATAAGAATGAAAACAGAAAAATCTTGCATTTGGGAAACGGAACTGCAAAGCGGAAATTTTAACCCCTAGTTGCGGTATCCACTTCGCACCAAAAAGCGCACCGCACACTGCAAAGTGTAACGGGAAGTTCCGACGATTTTTGCATGGGTGGAATTCAAAGGCGGAATTTAAAAAAGAGGTGGAATTAAAAATCGTCCGAACCGACCCAAATATGTTTCGTAAATCAAATCGTCCGAACTGACTTTATAATTCTGCCCGGGCGGAAATTAAAACGTCCGGACCCGATCGTTACACTTTGCAGTGTGCGTTGCGCCAAAATGTCCCCAACAATCAATTTCCAATTGCAACCCCCAAAACAGTCCATCACTCACTCATCCAATTCGCTATCACTATCGCTCTGCTGCTCGTGGGCGTGGTCGTCCAGACCGCGCAGCACCTGGGGCACTACCAGACCCTGCAAAACACCCTGGAAAATGTCAAGCAAAGTGTCAAATGTCATGGAAAATGCCCTGCAAAATGGCAACCGAGTTGCCATTTCGCAGCAGGGCATTTTCCGTGACTTTAGACACTTTGCATGACACTTGACACTTTACATGACACTTCACAGGGCCTGCAAGTGACACCTGGTCCTCCTTGAGGCGTTTGATGCGGTCCAGGGCCAGCTGGCTGCTCAGGCGTTGCTGCCGCCGCCGCGACTCCTCCTGCTCGAGTGCGGCAGATTTTGCCGCCGCTGCGTGTGAAGCTGCAGCCGCTGGCTCGTTGTTTTGCCCATTTTGAACGCGCGAGGGTGCAGTGTCACTGTTGGGGGGGGGGGGGGTCACATTGGGGTCACAGCAAAAAATGGGTGTGTGATGCGCGGTGAAGTGTCCTGAAGTGACTTCACGCAGACGCGCAATCTTGGCGTGAAGACACTTCACTGCATTCCAGATGCTTCACGGCACTTCACGAACCATGCAAAGTACGCTGCAAAGGTTCGTGAAGTGCACTTCACGAATTTCGGGCTTCGTTAAGCTAGGTGAAGTGAGTGGAAGACACTTCACCGAAAACTTCGTGAAGTGTGTGGAAGTGAGTGGAAGTGTCTTCTCAGAGCTCACTTCCACACACTTCACGAACCGATTTTTTTGCTGTGGGTGTGACTAGGGTTCTAACGGGACCAGTTTTCGGAACCAGTTCTTCGGGCCGGGACCGGGACCAGAAATTTTTCTTATCGGGACCTGAACTGGGGGAGCGTACCGGGAGGGACTGGCATTTTTTGATCGGGACCGGGACCGGTACCACCTCAGTCCCGGAATTTCGTCAACCCATCTACTGGGACCGCCGGCACTAAATATCAGGCCCAAACTACCATGTAATATTGGCCCCACACACGCTAGTTGACATCGACATCAAATGTCAACTGGTTCCCATCCCAATACAAAGCTTGCTGACGAGCCGACGAACGACGTTCAAATATAACCTTTGAATTGGGCTGGGAACCAGTTAACATTTGATGTCGATGTCAATTATAGCGTGTGTGGGGCCAATAGGTCTTATATAGGGCATTTGAAACGACAATTTAAAAAAAACGATGTTTATTCATATCATGACATTGAAAAAACAACGTTTTTTTCATCCCTTATCGGGACACCATAAAATTCCGGGAGCGGGGAGTCGTACCGGGACCGGGACCACTTATTTTGCCGAACCATCTACCGGGACCGTGGTCCCGTTTGAACCCTGGGGGTGACACAAGTTGTTAATAAATACAATTTTCTCTACAGGCCACCATTATGACTGGTCGATGAAAGGCACCATTCCGGCGCTAGGTTCTGATGAGCAACCCCACACAATACCCACTTATGGGCCCACACACGCTAGTTGACTTCGACCCCAAATGTCAACTGGTGCCGATCCCGATTCAAAGCTTGCTGACGATCCGACGAATGACGTTTAAACGCAAGCTTTCAATTGGGACCGGAACCAGTTGACATTTGGTGTGGATGTCAACTAGCGTGTGTGGGGCCTATGTACCAGACACTTTCAACAAACCAATTCGCTGAAACATTAGAAACACCCAGGTGTTTTCGCGGCCGGCCGCGCGCCCGTTTCAATGCAGTTACGGTCTTCACGGGCAAACTACAACCGTCGTATAACTTTTGATCGGATTTTGTTTTACCGCTGCTGGCGCACGTCAGAGGTTTGTAGGACGACTGTAAAAATAATTGATAAATTAGGGATTTTACTTGAATTAGTGTCGACGTGTTTTCACTTGGCGCAGTGCCAACCTTTCGTTTCCTCCTGACATTTTTCCCGGATGAAGACACAACGAATGAATGGCGCAGGAATGAATTCCTATTGTCTCTGTTCCCGTTTTCTGAGTTCGATGAAACATCTCCTTCTACAGCATCATAAACCGCTACCACGCGGCCACCGGACATGACAACGAAATTTTCTTTTTTACTTTTTGAAAATAAATTTGAAATAAATATTTTATCAGGCAACAAGTAATTCACTCCGCCTTTTTGGGTTATGTGAAATCGGAGGCGGGTAGAGGGAAAATTAAGTGGATCGACTATACACCAACGTTTAATGAAGTTAAACAGCACGAAATTCCTAGCATGATACATCCTGGCAACATGCCAACCGGTCTAGTGAACGTGGATTTGTTATCACACTGTCAAAAGCGTATTGACTATGTTTATTTGTATCTGACTGAGATGAATTTGGGAGTGATAAGTAGTGATGGAATGGCGTTGACAATTATTGTGTGGTGCGGCCCCAGCAAAAATGGTAGCAAAAGTTTTTGAAAACTGGCACAATTTTCTGAATATTGTTGTTAAGCACAATTTTTCTGATACCTTTCCATCACTTTGTATTCACAGCATTATTTAGATCACAAAATGTAACGTTATCCAAAAAAACGTACATACATAGGGTTGGACAAAATGTTTTTAAGTTTGAAGTGTTGAAAAAAATTTTTTCAATGTGTGGGTTTGATGCTGTAGAGAATTTATGAGCGAATGAGTGAACTGAGTGATTTTTGAAAATCAACTTTTTATGGCAGTTTACTAAGCCCTTCGCTATTTTTTTGGGCAGACAAATGCACAATGGGGTTCATATCCAGCTAATGTACTTCCACATGCTTCTGAAGTGTGAAACATCCATCTCAATATATTATAACTCTCTTTTAAGCATATGTGAGCACCCTGTGAATGCCCAAGTCAAATGTTGCCATATTGTGTGTAGGGACATTATAAAACGTTTGGCTGCAGTCTGCCAGAAAACGTTTTCACGTTTGAGCTTTTTTATAAAAAAAACTTTGAAAACACTTGTGCCAACCCTACATACATAAGCAAATACGTGTGGGATAATAAATAACAGCAGAAATATACAACGACGGTTGCTGAAAACGTACAATCAAATTCCTGACATCCATGCAAAAGCATGATCTATGCATTTTTGCACTTGCATGGATGAAGATCACTGAATAATCACAATTATTGCCATAAGCATAAGCTTCATGCAAAAGGCGGAACATAATTTTGCAGCACACAATTCTGTGAAACCTTTGGAAAAACAACAAACAATAACATTTGACATTTAATTAAAACTCCCAACAGGAGTGCCGATGATAAATGAATAAGCCTGCGCACACTAGTTTTCGACTATAATTTCGATAACTCATTAATCAGCTTTGAACGCATGTGAGTTTTCATAAATTAGGTGTCCGTCAACTAGTTGACGGAGATTAAACATCACACAGTCTAGAGAACTCAAATGCGCTAAAGCTGATTTATATGTATTCGAAATTTGAGTTGAAAACTAGTGTGCCAATATAGCAATATCAGTCGAAAACAGCAAGCAACAAAAATAACTTAATTGGCTGCATTTATAAGATAAATGAACAAAAAATTCCTGAAAGTTGCATAGACTTTCATAGAAAATTAAATGCCCTCATTTTTGAACCCGACTATTTTATTGCGGTATACAATATGCATATAGGGGAATTCCACACTGTGTCAAGTGACAAGATAAATTTGACAAGAGAAGTTTGTCAAAATGACTAAAAAAAACTTCATGGAAAACTGAGTTTATGAAATCACACATAAATCTCGTAAGGCTTTTTATCCCCTGACAAAGTGTGAAATTTGATAAATTGTTTTGATTGATAATTTGATTTCTCAAATCACTCTTCAGGTTCTAATTCTCCAGTTTCAGTAAAGCCATAAACAAAAAGTTGTTCAGTTTCGAAAATGGCACCCTCGCCGGCTAAAGGGGGATTTTCGAATGTTTGACAGTGGGCCGTGGCAACTCTGGTCAAATCGTCCGCCACTGAGATGCCGTCGCCAGCGCTGAAAAAATGGTGACGTTTTTGTACGTTGGATATCGATGTGTTTCAGAAATGACGTTTTGAGCAGAAAAAATAATTGTTAATGGCGATCCCTGTGTGTCATGTGCATGTAAATAGGTAATATATTTTTTGTTAAAATTCTGGATCAATGAAGAATGTTGCTTTCAAAAATTATGCACCGTATTTACAGGTCCGGTGGCATCCCCAGGTGCCAGTCCCGAGCCCTGTAATTTCATGTGCCAACTGCCACGTAAAATGGCAAATTTTTTTTGTCAATTGTCATGTTCAATAATAAAACAGGTTGTAATTGACATTTTACATGATTTTGACACTTGTATTTATACGTTACAGGGCTCGGGACCGGGGTTCAAGTAAGGGGAAGAGCGGTTGCCTGCCGGCGATCACCTAACTAAATACTTATCACGTTGAGAGCCGCATGTCGCAGGATATGTCAATTTTTCAGCCATCTATCTGGTTAAGAGCATCTATTCAGTAATCCTATTTACAGAGAACCCCCCCCCCAATAAAACCACACTTAAAAGCTGAACCATACAAAGCAAAAAAAATCAACCGACCCCCCTCCAATTTTCATCCAATCATTGCCGGCGGCCTGAAACAACTCCTGGCCGTGCGTTGTTTTGACCACATTGTCGCTTCCGACCCAAGTGTATCTAATGGGCTTAGCGGTGGCATTCACGGGTGAAATTAGTCGGAATAAAAAACACTGCCCGTTGCCGAAATAGGTGGTTTTTTGTCGGTGTCTTTGAATGCGTTCCGACCAAGCGACTGAGCAGTAGGCGCCGAATAACTGTGAAGGGGGGGGGGGTGAAATGTCAATATTTGGAACTTTACTTGGAAACTTGACATGATGTATTGTGACATAGTATTGAATCAGAATACAGAATCGGATTTGTTTTTGGGATTTTCAGTCCCGATCACGATCCCTCAATCCCAACAACGAAATCCCAACATTACTATTTCGATCCCGAAATTTTCAACCCCCAGTCCCGATCCCGAATTTTTTTACATAATCCCGATCACAGAAGAAATTGCCAACTTTACTAAATCACGTTTTGCACTGACGCGACGCCTTTTGCACTGAGAAGTGTGAACAGAAACCTACAGTGTCAAATTTATGCCACATTTCTGGCATACAGTTGTGTTTTTGACCATTTTTATTTCACACATTGATGAAAAACCTGTAATATCAGAATTCAAAATCCCCCAGCCAAACGCAATCTCCCTACTCACATATCCATTGGAAGTTCGCCAAATCCACAGCGTAGGTTCATACCTCTGCACTCGCTGCCACAACTGCGTAAAACTGGTGCCGTGCTCGTCGAGCGAAAACAACAGCACCGGTTCCAACAAAGTGACGGGCGCCGGCAACCAAGACTGCACCGTGAGTGCCTGGAATTTTCTATTTTTATTTTTCGGAAGAGTTTTTAAAAAGTTTTTTTTCCACCTCCCCAAAGCGACCACATCCCTTGCACCGCATCCACACATCCACCCAAAACACATCCCTCAATCAACCTACAAAATGAACCCACAGAGGCGCGTGAGAGCCACACGGACACACTTCGACTAGCCAGCCAGCAGCCCAGCAGCCTCCAGCCAGCGCGCCCGCACCCGGTACATGCAGCTGTAGGGCGCCCGCCCTACACTGCCCTACACACACTGTCGATTACACGGTGGTTCGCCTGTCGGGTCGAGTGACGGGCAAAACAGAGATTAGAGATAGCGTGGATGTTAGGGCTCGGAATTGACCCGACAAAACGAAGGCCCTAACACGCCCCATGCGGGAAAGGGGTTCCCATCGTTGTGGTGGGCCAGTGTCCAGACTGTTTTGAAGCCACATTTGGCTACACGCCAGGTCGAATTTACAGCCACAGCTACGAAATACGACTGGCACTGGACATGTCATGGCGCTATAATGGCGCCAGAATTGCGCCATTACGGGTTCCTATTGACAGTTAACAGCTTGTATAGATATTGCAGAGATAATTTTCAGGGTGGGACTGGGGGTTTCATATGGCACTTTTAAGGTGTAGAGGGCAAAAACGGTTGATTTAATGAAAATAGTTGGAAATAGGTGAAAATGTTTGAAAGTGAAAATTGCCAAAAAGAAAACAAAAATAAGGACTTACAAGCTAAAAAGTGTGCAAGTGCACAAAAAACAGCCGTAGCGTTTCGGTGTGCCCCATCAGCCCATTCAAGCTAGCACTCGACCCAATAACCACCATGTAAAACAACCTAATCCACACAACCTAATCCACCCCAGGGACGTAGCCAGGATATTTGAGCGGGGGGGGCGGATTGTATACGGAGCCCGGCGAACGGGGGGGGGCGGCGCCCCCCCCCCTAAAATTTTACCCCTGTTGTAGGGGATTGACGCCATGGCGATGGCGCCACGCCATGGCGTCACTGGCGTTGGCATTGGCGCCAAAACAGCAGTATACGCCTGTATTTTACAGGCATATACAGCGACATGGACAGAAATTGAGTCCATTTTCACTGGCTTTTAGGCCGCGGAGACTGGTCAGCCAAAAAAATCTGTTGTGAAGGGAGAATGCGCGCTTGCGCGCAAAAATTTTTCAAACTGTCGACAAAAGCGTCGTCTGAAAGTGCCATTTCTGGCACATTTTTTGGTCCGGCCCGGGAAGGGGGGGGGCGGCCGCCCCCCCCGCCCCCCCCCCCCCCTGGCTACGTCCTTGATCCACCCCCAACCCCCCTCGCAGCCCCACCACAATCCAACTCGTTCACCATGAGCTTCATCGTGGTGCTGCTGATCCTGGTCGTGCTCGGCGTGGGCGGCTACTTCGGCTACGACTACTACCAGAAGAACATGGCCCATGGCGGGGGTGCCCACCAGTAAATGTGTTGGTGAGCGGGGGTGACAGTGTGTGGTTGATTGATGGGTGAATGATGGTTGTGAAGTAACCCCCTTGAATAACACCCCCCCCCCCGTTATATGAGCGTGGACAGAATTATCCCCCACTGATGGAAGAATATTGCATCTCCTTTAAAAAAACAATCGAAGCCAGACAAAGCAAAAGATGCAATCGAATGTGCACTACCAATGCAGACAAGACATGTATCTTGAAATAAATTGAATCAAATAACCCCCCCCCCCCAAAAAAAAAAGATAACAATTCTGCAGGGGAATTATTCTAGAAAATTCTAGTAATTCTCAAATTTCTACTGCCCACACAGAGTGAAAGGAAGTCAAGAGTTATGCGGCGGTCCGGCGGCGCTTTGATCTTGTGATAAGTGTTATTTCGCGGCGCCATGCCCCCGATCTGATCACGATTTCTTATCCACTAATGATCACTCATTTCGAGAATGAAACTGTGCCGGACAAAAGATGATTCGTTGGCAACACGCCAGAGAAATGTAAAAAGCGAAGAGCTGACGGTAGCAAAAGTTGGAAGCAAATCGCTGAACAAGCGCACCGAATACGATAAAGCTGGAGCCAATTCTCCTAGCCGCGATAGAAACGATTTTAATCTACAATCGACAACAATTACTTGCCGCTTATAACAAGACAAGCCGCTAAAATTGTTCCATGCAATTCTAAAGCTTGAAGACCCCACGTGCCATTGGGCCCACACACGCTAGTTGACATCGGCATAAAATGTCAACTGGTGCCGGTCCCTATTCAAAGCTTGCTAACGAGCCGACGAATAACGTTCAAACACAAGCTTGGGAACGGAACCAGTTGACATTTGATGTCGATGTCAACTAGCGTGTGTGGGGCCATTAACAGCGACATGAAAATGCTGCGCAGCAACGGTGCGGTGAGGCGGCTTCAAATATCCCAAGTGCCTGCGCATAGTTTTCACACGACATTTCGAAAAGTCACAAATCAGCTTAGAACGAATTTGAGTTTTCTACAATGAGGTAGCCGTCAAGTACAGTTGACTGAAATTAAAAATGACTTGTTGTGGAAATCTCAAACACGTTGAAAGCTCAAAATTTCGTGTGAAACCTAGTGTGCGCAGAGCCAAAGTAACACATCCACACGAAGAAAATCATCCATCACTCACCATGGCCGCGTCCACGCCCCTCAATTCGCCCAACAATTCCACCAAGCCCGCATTCAGCGACATCGACGCCTTTGCCAAATTGTAACTGGACACTTTTTGGCCCCGTTCCAAATCGTCGTTCAGACGTCGCTCCAATTCGCTCGCCTGTTGCGCCTTGTGAATCGACGACATTTTTAGATTGCGAATCGAGAAGGCCAGCTGCGAGCGATATTTTTAAATGGTAAAGTATAAAAAATGAGACAAAAATATTGATTTTGGCCGCCCGCCGTATTGAACTCACACACGCTAGTTGACATCGCAAATTCGTGTCAACTAAAAACACCACTTTTTTAAAAAGCATCACACTTAAGAGAAACAATAAAAATCAAAATGTCACGATATAAAATTAACTATGCTCACATCACATGATTAGCCAAACTTTAGTTGACACGAATTTTGATGTCAACTATTTAGTGCGTGTAACCCATTACCCAAAAACCAAACAGGTAGCCAACCTTCATAAACTTATCCGGCGTCACCGTAATAGTTCTACAATGCAATCTGATATCCTCGGAAACCTCTTCAATACTCAATTTCCCGCGCGATTTCAAACTTCCATCGGACTTTCTCCGGCGATGCCACGAGTGTAGGGCCGCCAGGGCGGAACGAAAGAGTACCTTTTGACCTTCGAACAGGAAACAGTCGATTACGCGCACCTGCGTAAAAATAAGTGTGTAAATTTAATTGTGATTAAATAATTGTTGAGTATTGAGAGGGGAGGGAAGGAATGACCTATTTTACGCGGATTTTTGAACGGGAACGCATATTTTTCAATTGCCGCGTGAAGTGCAATAAAAAACATTATTGAATATTCGAACTGGTTCTTGAAATAATTGTATTTCACTTTACATGATGGTCGCCCAGTCTGACAAGTAGTTAAACGTTTCCATGCACAATTGATAACAATGGAAATTCAGAGGGCCTTTTTCCTAGCGAAAAAAACACTATCGGCTGGCTAGCGAGAAATGTCCAGTTAATTGAGAATTTAACAGTGAAACGAAATACAAATAGGCATAAAGTGACAAAACCGAAATGTAAAAAAGAATGAAATGTTCTTAAATCAGTCAGGAAAAATACCCTTTTTTACAGACAGGTATTGCTTTCCGTGAAGGCTGCCAAAGTTTCTTTATTTACTCAGCACTTATTATTGACTTACTCGTGGGTTGGACTGTTCTGTTGGCGATATATTATCGTCCGACGACATTTCAGTGGTTTCACTTTGATCCGAAATGATAGCGAAGCGTCGTTTTTTCCCAGATTTGGGCATAAAGTTGAATGGAAAAACTAAAGTATTCAAATGCTGGGGTGAATTCAAATTGCGCGCCAAAAAATAACTTGCTATACAGGGTCAATTTCGAAATTGCGCAATAATTAAATTTCTTATTTCTTCTAATGAGAATAATTGCAGTGCCTAAGCAATAATAACGGCAAAAGCACGCTGTAAGCTAGCTATGCGCGATAGACACAAAAACGAGTCGATCTAAAGTGCCAATAAAGCAGAGTTGCGAAGGTGTATTTACACTTACCCGAAATACCCGGGTAAATGGGTATTTATATTTACCCTTACACTTACACTTTCATAAAATACCCGTACACTTTGTTTACACTTTCCTGGGCAAAATACCCGGATACAGAAAGTGTATTTTTTTAATTTCAGATGGCCCTGTTTGAAGCATTTGAGGAGGCATAAAACTAAGTCATGTACAAAAAATAACTGCACAGTGCACACATGCAGTTATGCATTGAATGTAGAAAATATAGCAAATGTACAAACGTGCACCAGCTCCAACCTTTGATCAGTACTCATGGTATTCTACAGTTTCATCATACTTTGTAAAAAAGACAAGATCAATTTCACCTGCTGGACACTGGCTTTTGCACTGACATTATTGCTGTATGTCCATTCTTGTATTTAAACAGTGTGTATCACATAGCTTAATCAGTAAAATATCAACACTGAAAACGTGCCATTATTACGCAACTTCATACCACTAAATTTGTTACAGTCTGAAATGTTTCATACGGCTGTTCATACAGCAGTAAAATGTGAACTAATGCATGAAAATGATAAATAAATTGATCTAAAGGTGAAAACAGTGGTGTTTTCTTATGCTCAACAGTGAGAGCTCTTTCTAAAAATTTTTTTACACTTACACTTTTTTTACACTTTCCTAGGTATTTTAAAAATACCTTACACTTACAGTATCCATACTCAAAATTTGGAAAGTGTATCTACGCTTACACTTACACTTTCCAAAAATACCGGTATTTTAACAACTCTGCAATAAAGTACCAAAAAAGTTTTTGAATCGACATAAATTTACCAACCGTGTGCTCAAATGGCAGATCCGAAAACAGCCACGCCTTCCACTCGGCAAAAACGTCAATTAATTCGCTGTCGTCACTGTGACGGGTCACTTTTCGCAGATATTTGAAAGAATCCATCTGTAAATTGAAGAAAATAACGAATTTGAAATAAAACAAGAACAACAACAACAAATTAGCGCAAAAGTATCCGAAAGTTCGATAATATAAATAAGTATTTTGACTCCCGGGAAAGGGGGGGGGGGGGTTGGAAGTTACCCCCCCCAAATCGTCCAGCTATATCTACCACGAATGAAGGCAATTTTGTTGGTTACTATCCCCTGAACCCCGCCATCCAAATCTGCCAGCTATCTAGCATCCGGAGCGATTTTTTGGCCAGCGAGTCAATCAAGCCGAGTATCCAAAAACCCCAAAACCCTCAAAATTCCCAACCTTATATTTCTTGGCCAGCTTCCAAATTGTACGTCTACTCGCAGTGACAGCGATATCAGTCTGCAATAGGAAGGCGGCCCTGCGTTCGAGCAGTTGCAGCACGCAGCAGTAGGCCGATTCCTCGTCCATGTAGTGCAGCAGCGCCGCCGCCAGCGGGTATAGGATCTGAATTTGGGTGATTTTTCTAAATTTGAAAAAAATGTTTGATAATTTTTGGGTGATTTTAAGGTGTATAAAAACTATTAGTGGTAATTTGATTTGATTTTCAGGCTCAGGGTTCGTGTCCATGTCGCTGATCATGATACTGATCAATGGGCCCACACACTAGTTGACATTGCAAATTCCTGTCAACTTAATGCCAACTAAAAACCACAACTACCTCAAAAGCATCACAGTTAACAGGTGAGCATTGCGTCAGGAAATAAAAATAGCTATGCTCTATCACAGGGAAGTTGAAATAACACGATTAGTTAAAATTTAGTTAAGTTTACCCAGTTGACACGAATTTTGATGTCAACTGGTGCCTGCCCATTGAAATGATCCGTAGGAAACTTAACAACCCTCAAGCAAAATAAACTTTTCGTCACTCTATCAAACTTATCAAACAACCTACCCGTAATAAAAAAGAAAGAAAAAACCCGGAACCCGACCCGAACCGGAATGCATGTGAAATCGGGTCGGACGTGTTCCACGACGGCTAGCACCCTGCGCAGCGCCTTGCGACCGTCGGTGGTCAGCTTGTAGTCGGTGACGATGGCGCCGCTGGACACCGAGCAGGCGGGCGGCCGCAGTTGACATTCGAGCAGACCTAAGATTTTTTTGGATATTTGGATGGAAAATATGGTAGTGAGAATATTGTGTGGAAATTTTATGAATTTCTTCAATTAAATACAGCGCTAAATATAACATTTCCGTTGCAAGAAAGGATCGGGCATGTTTGAATTGTCATGACAAATTTTGAACCATATGCTGAGCATGGGCAGCTGTTGACCTAGATAAAGTTAGTACTTGTTAAATTTCAACTGAGACAACCAACAAAATAGGAGATCCATCAATAGTGGTATACTCCGCTTACTTTACACCTTGCACGCGTGGTTCCAGCTGGAAGTGTGCCAACGATGGTTAACGCGTGCGAGTTTTATTAAAAGATGACAAAATTGATTGTTGTTATAGTGTTATTCATTAACATATACACATCGATGAATTTTTTTCATCTTTTTACGGAAATCACATGATTTAATGATCATTGGCACGCTTCCAACACGAGACAAATCAGTGCGAGGGCAGAGTATCATGTACGCCGAGTATACATAGTGATGTAAAAGCTCCATGGCGCTAGCGTCAAAGCAAAAGTGCCATGGCGCTTTTGGCGCTTGGCGCATTTTGCTGTGGCGCTATTGGTGTTTAGCAGTTGGTGGTTAGAACAGCGCCATGACGCATTTGGCGCTTCGCGCCACTGTTGGCGCTTTGTACATCAGATGTTTGCGAAAAAACTACATTCCCTCGAAAAATACCCCCACACGAACCGGCAGATTGCAATCTAGCCAAAGTCTCTCTGAAAACCGCCGTGCGACCAGTGTGATCTCGATCATTGCACAATTCCCGCCACAATTCCGACCGAATTCGGTGGGTAGACGGCCAGTCGTTTGAGCGGAGAAACTTTTTTACCTGCGAATGTCGGGTTATGGTAGTTGGATTACGGTAGTTTTAGGTGGTTTTGGTTTTGAATATGCAGTGGATAGGTTGATACAAATTTGTTCATCGGAGCTGCAGGCAATTTGCGTGTTTCAGGTGTCATAAATAAAAAAATTGTGTGGATACCGGTATAAATAATAAAAAATACATATTTCTATCGATTATACATAAATCAGAGTGGAAATCTCACCGCCAATTTCGCTCTGGATAAAAATTTCCCACTTGTCACAAAATGGCCAATTTTTTCGCTTCGAATGGCGAAAAACTTCTCGGCGCCATATAAACAATCGACAGATTGACTAAAACCGCTACTCCCACTGGATGTGGAGGGAAACGGCGATCTCAAATCATCCAGAGACATGGAAATGGAACTTAGCGCCGGCGGTCGGGAACTCATTTTCGAACTCAAAACTAATAGTCAACTGAATATTAAATCGTTTTTCTTTTGATGTCCAGCCGGACAAACACAGCCGCGTCTCATATGACCGTGAGAAAATGAGAAAACACGTCGGAAAGTTATCGCCACCGGTTTTATAGTGCGGTTTAGTGGCTCGCCAGCCCACTCAGTTTGCACTGGAAATTATGTATTGCTCTTATCGAAAAGTGGCTTAGTTCCGCCGCTTGGAGTTTGTTTGCACTAGCAATAAATGGACGCAGACTTGAATAGTGATGGGAATTTTTTTTACGTTCAAGCGCCAATTTATAAGAGAGGTGTTGAAAAATGAGACAAGATAAGTAGAACGAGAGTAAAAGTACTTTCGGTACTTACTGAGACCATCGGTAAACATTACGGTAAATTTTCATATTTACCGGTGATTACCGGTACCGTAAGTCCAACAAAGCTAGTGTTGAGTGGCTGGACAAGTGCTAAATAAAACAAAACATTTCCAGGTGACATGACAACGCAACTGTTAAATTTATCAGGTGTCATGACAACGCAACTGTCAGGTAAATACAGCATTTCCTCGGTACACCCCCAGGGGGTATATTATTTCGCCAGAAAATTATGAAGGGGGTTTATTCGAGGGGTAGAAGACGCGTGCATCGATGTAAAAAACGCAGAACAGTTGACAACCACAGTTGACAATCAAAAATAGGATTCTTGACATGAAACAAAACAAAGCAATTAATTTTGGTAAAGTGCGTTGGTTCCAGCGCTATCGCGTTATCAATTTTTATCGCTCAGTATGAAAACAAATTCTAATTGGATTGGCATTACTAAATGTAAGAAGTTTAAGAGCAGTTTATTTGTATAGGAAATGACTGCGCCAGAGATTATTTACACCACGCGCACACTTATAAAAGTTTTCCCTTCACACCTACTCATATTTTTTAAAACAGGGGGGTTAAGCCGGTTTCGGGGTGTTGTGGGTTTCCAAAAACAGCTTTTTAAAGTGAGAAGTGCGCAAAGTGTATAAAGTTGTGTTTTTATTATTTATAATGATAAGAAAACAGAAGCCAATCCCAGCTGAAACCACAAAAAAAGAAAACAGAAGCCAATCCCAGCTGAAACCACAAAGTTCTTATCTATGTGAGAAATTTCCCCATTTTATTTGTGTTTTTTTCCGCTGTTATTTTTCGATTTTTATTCCAAGACCGTTAATTTTCAGCTAAAATTGCCAATAGCGAACCCTGGAAAATAAAAATAGGTAAAAGTAGAATGTTTGGCTTCCCTACACCATATCTACTCACTTGACAAGGTGCCAGGTTGTGCCATCGTTTTCACATATTTACACAGTGATAACACTGGAAAAAGAACAGATGACCTACTGTGACTTGCTAAAACTGGAAACCGCAAAAATAAAAGAGGATGCCTTGAAAAATTATCAATTGTTTGGCAACGTAAAATGGGCGAATAAACACTGGACATCAAACACCCCTGGACATTTGAGTGTGAGACGTTTGCATAAAACATCCCTGGACATCTGTACACATGGGCTGAATTTAAAGAACCCAAGGGCAGTCCCAAGCCCTGTAAAGTGTGAAGTAAAGTGTCAAATGTAAAGTCAAATGCAAAGTAAAGTGTCAATCGAAACAAAAAAGAAAAGATTTTATTACTGAACTTTGCATGACAATTGACAGTTTACTTTGCATTTGACTTTACATTTGACACTTTACAGGGCTTGGGACTGCCACCATGTCTCCCATTTGCCAGTTTCTGGACAGTGCCCAACTGTTGCCGATACTCCATTGGCATCACGATGGCTGCAACTGTTATGCATGCAACCGCATAGCCGGCATCACAATTTTAGTGGCACCACTTCACGAGCAATCAATGCACAGTGGGTATTTCCCCCTGATAACTCCCATGTTACGCATTACATTTGCACTATGGTACAGAAAACACAGGTCCAGTGCACTATCATCCTGAGTACCCATGGGGTTAGTGCCCTATTGCATTCTCCCATTTTGATATTTGCCTGTAAGCCTTGCTGTGCTGCTGACAAGTTAAAACACAGATAATTTCAGATTTGCAATGGAAATATCACAGAAGCCCACTGAAACCAGACACCAAACATTTGTACTTGATAAATGACAGTTTTTATGTGTTCATCCAGAAGTTCATCAAAATGTCAGGTGTAAACATTTGCCAAACCCTGGCAAACATGTGAAAAACACCACTCTTGGAACAACAACTCAGCATTGACATCAATTGAGTGAGTGCTGCGAAATACCCACATTGGTGCAGACTTATCAGATGCATGTGCTAGGATGTCCAGGGAGTTTTATGTCAACTGCACACGCGTAAATGTCCAGCAGGAGTGTTGAATCTCATGATTTAGAAGTGTCATGATTGAGACAAGTGCGAAGCACCGGGAGGCTCTAGTGCTCAAACTTGGTTCAGGGGTAGTGATGTAAAAGCGCCATGGCGCTGGCGTCTGGCGCTAGCGCCAAAGCAAAAAGCGCCATGGCGCTTTTGGCGCTTGGCGCTAAAATGCTCTGGCGCCATTGGCGCTTGGCGCCATGCTTCCGAAAGGCGCCATGGCGCTTTTGGCGCTTGGCGCTATTTTCCGGTGGCGCCAGTGGCGCTTGGCGCTAGCATTTGAAAAAGCGCCAAAAAATGGCCAGAGAATGAAAAATTTGCGCTGCGGTAACTGACTGCGAATTGCGTATGCTCGACGGCCAATACATTTTATTAGGGTTCAAACGATATATCGTATCGAATATCGAATATCGGATATCGACCATTTTTTAATATCGAATATCGAATATCGATATCGAAAATTTTGAAAAAATATCGAATATCGAATATCGATATCGAAAATTTTGAAAAAATATCGAATATCGATATCGAATATCGACCATATTTTCGATATATCGAACCTGTATAATGTCCTTAATTAAGTTATTATTTTTGTTTTGAGATATTTGTGATCAATTTGATTTGCTTATAGTATCTAAGTTGATGGGTAAAAGTACAGTATTTAATGTCATCTTTGTTGGAGTGCTTACTCCACATTTCTTGTATTTGGCTTGGCCACATACCTACTGAACTACCTACCTCAAATTTGAAGCCAGAAAATGCTGATATGCTGCTTTTTTGCAACATGCCCTTAATCAATTGTAATATCTACCAATTTTTGTTTGTCTGATACAATTTGATTCGTCATGTTTTTTCTTCGATTTTCTCATTCTGACCATTGTAAACCTTGTTAAAATCAATTGTACTTTTCAGTAAAGAGATAATCAACCATGTTTGCAACCATATGAAAATACAATATGCTGCTTGAAATATGCCTTGCTATACCAAAAGGTAAATATCGAATATCGAAAATATCTAAATATCGATATCGAATATCGACCATTTTTTAGTATCGAATATCGAATATCGATATTGAGGGTCCATATCGTATCGAATATCGATATCGAAATTTTTGAAAAAATATCGAATATCGAATATCGATATCGAAAATTTTGAATAAATATCGAATATCGAATATCGATATCGAAAAGTGATATCGTTTGAACCCTACATTTTATGGCTATTTTTTTCTTATGAATGAAATGTGCATCATACTACAGGGGCCAGTTCTGCAAGTAGACAAGTTAAGAGTTAAAAGTTAAGAGTTGAGTAAAATGACAAATGGCAAGTTAAGAGTAAAGTTAAAGTTTAAGCGCAAAATTAAAGTTTAAGAGCAAAATTAAAGTTTAAGAGAAAAGTTAAAGTTTAAGAGTTGAGTTCAAAGTTGAGTTAAATGTTAAGAGTTGAGTTAAAGGTTAAAAGTTGAGTCAAAAGTTTAGTTAAATGTTAAGAGTTGAGTTAAAGGTTAAAGGTGAGTTAAAAGTTGATTTAAAAGACAAATGGGTCATTCGTTGCAGAAGCGCGATACGCTGATCTTCGATCATATTTTGTCCCGGCACGGCCATTTTGAAACAACGTTCCGCGATTTTTTCTTTTTTTAGCGATAATTTTTTTGGATACGTTATTTTCAAATGTCGTGCATACAACATTGGCAGCATGCAGCGAACAGCCGTATCAATACCAATTTCACATTTTTATTTTTTATATTTTTTACCATCATTTTCCACTTGTCTCTTAACTATCAACTCTTAACTCAACTCTTAACTCAACTTTTCACTCTTAACTCAACTTTTAACCTTTAACTCAACTCTTAACATTTAACTCAACTTTTCACTCAACTCTTAAATTTGAACTTTTCTCTTAAACTTTAACTTTACTCTTAACTCGCCATTAGTCCTTTTACTCAACTCTTAACTTTTAACTCTTAACTTGTCCACTTGCGGAACCGGCACCAGGTAGGCTACCTACCGTAGGTATTTTGTACACGCCATATCAACCCTATTTTGGACTGATGACAGCAAAAAAAAAGAAGGCAAATGACAAGTTAAAAAACAAATGTGCATTAACGATGAATTATTTCTCATTTGATGGTTCACCTATAGTTTTTCAGAAATGAAATTGTAGATTCTGTTACAAAATAAAATACCGTATTTCCTCGAATTACCCCCGGGGGGTTTATTTTTTCAGAGTGAGAATTTTGAGAGAAAAACGTGAAAAATGCAACAATAACCACCATTTATAAGTTTTTACAGCCTTATATAAGGATGTAGATGGTATAAACGATGTTCTAACGTAACACAGTAAGTGTTTTGAACGTCTGTCATGCATTTCCCGGACCACAAATTCATAGTGCCCATTTTGAGGTCGGGTATTTCGAGGGGGGGGGGGGTATTTCGAGGAAATACGGTAAGTAACCCCCAGTATCAAATGGAAGTAAAAATGTAAGACGGTGTGTTTGCATGCCAAAAATTAGCAAAACACCCAGTTGATGGACACAGAAACTATGAGGTTTTTTAAATATCTGAGTTAACCCTGTTTAAGGACAAATTCGGATCTAAAAATATTGGTTGAAGAATAAGGGACCACTCTGACAGGAGGGCAGGTAAAACGATAAATCACAACTGGCAAGTAAATTCATGTGTTTAGCCAAGTGGTAAGTAAACTCGACAAGTACTTTCAGTAAAAAACTTACTTATCACTTGACCCACTACTTCAAACCCCTATTACCACTTCTAAATTTTCTTACAGCCTATAACTTTTCTTCCCCCCTGTGACGTATCGTTTTACTTGTCACCTGTCAGAATTGTCACGAGATGCCATTCCCAATCCTTTAAAATGTCATGCAAAGTCTTAAAAGTAATGTGAAATGCCCTGTAATATGTGAAACATATTGAAATTTGACATTCTACAGGGTCTTTCAAATGACATTTGACATTTTACAGAGTATTTTACATGACATTTGATATTTTACAGGGTTTTTACAAAACTTTTGGCATTTTACAGGTAATTTGACACTTAACAGAGTTTTACATGGTCTGGGAGTGTCCCCAGGTGGAATTTCTACCTTTAGTGTTAAGTAAGAAAGCTTTTTGGCTTTCATTTGACTATTATTACGTTCTGGGAGATGATAGAAGTCATATAAGGTGATGAAACTGATAGGTGAACAGTGCCTGCATCATAAAAGGAAAATATTTTGGCGCTGGCGCCATTGGCACTTGGCGCCATAGCCTCCTGGCGCCATTGGCGCTTGGCGCCGCGGTCTGGAAAAGCGCCATGGCGCTTTCGGCGCTTGGCGCTATTTTGTCGTGGCGGCATTGGCGCTTGGCGCTGGACTTTGAAAAGCGCCATGGCGCTTTTGGCGCTTGGCGCTAAAATCCTGGCGCTTTTTACATCACTATTCAGGGGTGTAGTATGTGAGGTTTTGGCATAGAGCGGTTTTTTACAAAACAAACAAACAAACAAACAGGGTTGTTGAAAAACGTTGTTTTTCCATCCCTAATGTTTACCAATATAAATGCGTGCCATGTAAATATGCTCTGACTGGTATCAAATTAACACAAGTTATAGTCGAGTCATGCGTTGATGGAAAGGGTTGGTTGTAAATCTGTCATAAAAATTCCCCTTGAATAGCGCCCCCACACAAAAATTTTAAAGAAAAAGAACATTTGTTCGGGGAAACTAATCCAGAACATAATGCAGATTACTATAGTTGACTCCAGCGACATTACACCTTACAATGAAATCTACCGTATCCCATCAGAATAAAAGAACAAACACAATTTTGAATTTCATTATATTTATCAAACTGCTCCTACTTGGGTGAATTTGGTGCAGTTTTTGAGTGACCTTACTCATCAAAATATGGTAAATATTATTCATTGTAAGCCGGTGTTTCTTTCCACTTTAACTCCCATCCCAACCCCAAAAGCCACAAAAGCCCCCAACACCTCACCTGAGTCTTCTTGCCAGTATTCAATTTGTACCTCAGTTCGCTCAGAGTGCCAAAGGCCACGTCGCCGGCGGGCGGCTCGACGCACAGCTCGGCGTGCTCGCTGAACTTGTCGCCGGGGCGCACCTGCTGCGGGGTTTTGAGGGGGCTGAATTAAAATTGATGTTTTGGATTTTGATTAGAATTAGAACTGGAATTAGAACTGGAACTGGTATTGTATAAATCTATATATCGAGGAATATACTCTCGACTGTAAGACCTCCCACAGTATCGTTTAAATTAGCTACTTTGTAAATGAATAAATACAGGAAACATCTATGTACCTGTTTACATTAAGATTTATGCATTATGTAAAGCACTTTTTACTTATTGTTCTGACAAACCCGCTTAAGTTCACCACTTTTTTAATTTTACTTTTTCTAGCAATTTACATTTTGAGCTTTTTTCACCTACCTATACGTTAATACGGAATACTTTGATGAATTTTACACCTGTTGAGCTACGCCTCATTCGAATTTTTTTTGCGCGGTTAAACATCATTTGAAATTTGCTGAACAGCTTAAATAAACGGTCTTCACCAGAGTTGTTAAAATACGGGTATTTTTAGAAAGTGTAAGTGTAAGCGTAAATACACTTCCAAATTTGAGTATGGATACCAAAAGTGTAAGGTATTTTAAAAATACCTAGGAAAGTGTAAAAAAAAGTGTAAGTGTAAAAATTGTTTCAGAAGCAGCTCCCACTGTTGAGCATTAGAAAACACCACTGTTTTCACCTTTAGATCATTTAGATTTATTTGTCATTTGCATGCATTTTCTCATATTTGACTGCCTTTTATGAATCATTTCAGACTGTAACAAATACTGTAGTGGTATGAAGTTCCCTAATAATGGCACTTTTTCAGTGTTGATATTTTACTGATTAAGCAATGTGATACACACTGTTTAAATGCAAGAATGGACTAGCAGCAAATGTCAATGCAAAAGCCAGTTGATCTTGTGTCCAGCTGGTGAATTTCCATTGATCTTATCCTTTTTACAAAAGTATGATGAAACTGTAGAATACCATGAGTACTGATCAAAGGTTGGAGATCAAAGGCTAGTTTGTACATTTGCCATATTTTCTAGATTCAATGCATAACTGCATGTGTGCACTGTGCAGTGATTTTTTGTACATGACCCTATTTTATGCTTTCTCAGAAGCATAAAACAGGGCCATCTGAAAGAAAAAAACACACTTTCTGTACCCGGGTATTTTGCTCAGGATAGTGTAAAAAAAGTGTATGGGTATTTTATGAAAAAGTAAGTGTAAGTGTAAATATAAATACCCATTTACCCGGGTATTTTGGGTAGTACACTTTTGCGACTCTGGTCTTTACATCGTCAAAATTCGGAATGAAAACGATTTTTAGAATGAAAACGATTTTAGAACTTTTTCCACAACACTAGCACAGCAAAAAATGGGTTCGTGAAGTGTGTGGAAGCGCGCTCTGTGAAGACACTTCCACTCACTTCCACACACTTCACGAAGTTTTCGTTGAAGTGTCTTCCACTCACTTCACCTAGCTTCACAAAGCGTGTAATTTCGTGAAGCGCGCTTCCCGACGTTGACACACTGAAGTCACTTCACAAACATTGTGCAGCATGGTGACACATGTGTCTGTGATGTGAAGTGCCTTCACAGCAAATTTCGTGAAGTGCCGGGAAGCGCCACAAGCTTCGTGAAGCGTCGGGAAGTGTCAGCGTGAAGACACTTCAAGACGCTTCACGACGCATCACACACCCATTTTCTGCTGTGAGGGTGTCAACAAAAACTTTTTGGCGGAAAATTGAAACGGAAACGGAAAAATTTTGGTACTTGCCGGAAAACGGAAACGGAAATGGAAAATTTTTGGCACTTGTCGGAAAACGGAAAACGAAAAAATGAAAGGCCGGAAAACGGAAACGGAAAAGGAAAAATTTGCTGAAAGTATGCCGGAAACGGAAAAAATTTGCTGAAATTTTGCTGGAAACAGATAAAAATTTGCTGAAATTTATCCGGAAATAAAAAAATTTGCAGAAATCTCGCTAGAAATAGGAAAAATTCACATAATTGAGAACCTGCATGCATGCTTACCAGTTTGGCTGCAACAGAAAACATCAAATTGAGCTAGAAAGTGGAAAAAAAGTTTGAAAAACAGACAATTGAACCAGAAAATGGAAAAAAGCCGGAAAAACTGAAAATTTAGCCGGAAAACGGAAAATAAGCCAGAAAACGGAACAAAAAATTTAGCAGCCGGAAAACGGAAACGGAAACGGAAAAAAATTTGTCTGCGGAAAACGGAAAGTTGACACCCTACACAACACCATCAAATGTAACAGAGTACACGAACTTCCGTGACTTTCGAGCCTCCGGCCAGCGGAGATTCCGCAGCCATGCGGACAGCAATTTCAGATAGACTTTGCAATTTTCACAGCTCAAATAAATAAATAGAGCAATAAACTTCAATTTCTTTCATCAAAATTCAAAGACCTCAAGACTTCGATTTAATTCCGCCGCACTATTAAATGTATAAAAGCGCAGTGTGCTTTCAAGCTTAGGCGCCGCTGGTGCGGCCATGTGAATGAAATGCACGGCAGCTAGCTGGGCGGCGGGCCGGATCAATAAAGGCCGCAGCCACACAGCACACTCGCAGTACCTAAACTACACTCGAGTACACAGTGCAGTGAGTACAGGTATTTATGTATCTATGTATTCACGTATTTATGTACTTATTTAGTGTCTTCACCCGTTTGTCTAGGTCTAGGACGACTGCATATTTGTGCAAAAGCAGGTGCGCAAAATCAAAACTTGACAATAAAATCTGTGACGCAAAAATATACCGTAAATGCTCGAATAAGTTCCCCGGGGAGTTATTTTTTCGTCAGAATTTTTTGAGGGGGGCTTATTCGAGAGGGGGGTTAATTGAGGGGATGAGTAATTTTCCTCGCAAGGCACATTGCATGTATGAACGGGGTGAATTCATGCATGAATCCATTTTTATGCAATGGAATCAATGGTGGTGAACATCAGCTGCAAAAGAATACATTCATTTTAATGTACACAAACATTACAGCGTGTTTGGTACGTCGTTCCTACCCATTAAGCAGGGGGACTTAATCGAGGGGGGGGAATATTTTTTCATCAGTCAGCTAACAGGGGGGGTGTATTCGAGGGGGGGGGGGGGCTTTTTCGAGGATTTACGGTACCTGGCTTGCTGACAGAATTGTGGAAATGCTGTCAACAGGTTAATATTTAGATTTTTCACAGCAAATTCAATACATTAACAGGAAAACCATGCAAACTGTACAGATTTACATAGAAAATTGGCATACAATTAGTCATCGAAATAAAACACGTAAATGAGTCCGCGCGCACAATATCCCAAACAATTCCCCGTTGCAATCAATCGAAGGGTGGCCATAAAAACCTCACACAACCTATACATTTACTGACGTTTTAACAAAAAAAAGCGACACCTTTAAATTGCTACAATGTGCCTGCGCACACTAGTTTTCACACGAAATTTCGAAAACTCACAAATCAGCATAGAACGCATTTGAGTTTTCAACAATGAGGTTGGCCGAAAAATAAAAATGGCTCATTGTGGCGAACTCAAACACGTTCATAGCTCATTTATGAGTTTTCGAAATTTCCTGTGAAAACTAGTGCGTGCATGGCCAATGGGTCATAGTTGACATCAAAATTCGTGTCAACTAAATTTAGTCAACTTTCAATTTGTCCAGTTATTTCAATTTTCCTATGAGACAGAGCATAGTTAATTTTATATGGTGACACTTAATTTTGTTTTTGTTATTTAGTTGACATTCAGTTGACACGAATTAGCGATGTCAACTAATGTGGGCCCATCGGCAAGCCGCACACGAGATCAACTAGGAAAGTAAAAACAGAAACGCACCTTCAGAATAATCGAATCCTGTCTGATAAATTGTCCATGACCAAAATCTTCACTATCACTTTCGAGTATTTGATCATCGATAATTTTTGATCTCCACGCCAAATCTTCTTCACTACTTTCCAATATAATCGTGGCAACGGATTCCTTCGGGAAATGCACTGCCGATGTTTTTCTGAGAGCGAAAAAGTTATGATTCTGTGCAGTTTGGCATGGTGCCAAAATGCGGGAAATTCGAATTATGTGGAAACGAATGAAAAGTATTTGAGGTTTTTAAACGGAACTGAATGTATGTACACCAGAAAAAGCATACATGTTTGGGGATGTGGCATGTGAGTGACAATGTCCTACACTCCGACACTGCAGTTGACAACAAAAAGTTTCAAAATCATTAAATCAGTTATGGACGCATTTCTGTTTGCCGGAATAGAATCTGTCAACTAATCCAGAATGATACATTGTGGTCAACTCAAATGTGTTCAAGACAAATTAATCGGTTTTGGAAATCTTGGTTATCAATTACCGTGTACGTAGGAGCAATGAAAATTTCTTCAATGGCGAGCCCTGTAAAACACGAAAAACACACTTATGCCTGCAATTGATTTAAAGTTAAAATCTCTGTGTTTTGTTATCGCCGAAATTCAATAGGATAAATAAAACTTGCAGTGTGCGGGGCACCAAAGAACGAACTTTCGCGTGGCAAGTCAAAGTGTCATGATATCGGTGGAAAGTGATTACAAATGACACGCATGTAATACCTATTATTACAACGTTTGGTATTTATCGACAGATATCGATTTCAGATATTTATCAGTAGTGATACGTGACTGCATCACATCACAGTCACATTGCAATTTTCAGCACAAGAGAAAGAGTAAATACAATGTCGCTGTCTGTATATTTTATCGACAAACTAAGCAAATCAGTCCGAATTCAAAAAATACCGAGATTATTTACGAGAACACAGTCTCATTAAAACCTCCAAATAAAAGTAAACTTCCGTATTAACTCGAATTATACCCATGGGGAATTTTTATTTCGTCTTTCAAGTGGAGAAATGATAATTTCATCAAAATTTTCAAGCATGTTTCTATCAATTCATTTCATCAAATATTTTTATTATCAACAATAACAAGCCATTTTCGTCCAAATCGGACACAACAAATTTTTCATATGCCTAAACTTATGGTTCATCGGCATCAGCGGGCGGGGGGCGGGGGTTATTCAAGTACAAGAATTGTTTTTCATCACTCGTCTAACAGGGGGATTTATTCAAGCAAATACGGTAAGTAGGTGCCTGGAAATACGAGTGGGTTGTAGGGTTGGCCGATGTTTTTTAAAACGTTTTTTTAATAAAAAAACGTTGTTTTTTAAAATAAAAACATGACGTCCGAAATGTTGTTTTTTTTAAACATCGGCCGAAATTTTTAGTACTAAACACTAGGTATTTTGCAATTTTTTTGCACGCAAGCGCGCAATTTCACACACAAATTGACATTGGTGGTTGTTTTCATTGGTTTTGTGGCATTTTTAGTATCAAAGTATCCATTTCTATGTGCTACCATGGGTTAATAAGCCGTCATATGTTGCTGAAGTATAAAATATTGAGGTAATGTGCTTCCATGTACCTCCACAGTGTGTAACTTCACTCACAAACTAACAACCTCCTTTTATAACCTTGTTTCATCACTATTCTGTGCCAAACTTTACCTGAAGTCACAAACATTCGACTATAAGGCGATATACGAACGATATGTCGATGAAAAATGGATATTTTTGACACAAATCACCACTTATAATGCTATCCCATGGCTCCACAGCCATTATATGGTCATATATAACATCACAGATAGGGTGTCAAATTTCCGTTTCCGTTTTCCGTTTCCGCCTTTCCGCAGGAAAATTTTTTACCTTTCCGTTTTCCGGCAGCTGAAAAAATTTTACCTTTCCGTTTTCCGGCAGCCGAAAAATTTTTACCTTTCCGTTTTCCGTTTTCCGGCAGCTGAAAATTTTTTACCTTTCCGTTTCCGTTTTTCTGGCCCATTTTTCTGTTTTCCGGCTGAAAAATTTTTACCTTTCCGTTTCCGTTTTACCAGGCCATTTTTCCATTTTCTGGCTTGATTTTCAGTTTTTGGGCATTTTTCCATTGTTTTTCCAATCTGTATTTATCTTCAATTGGCTCATCCAATTGTGTTGTTTTTGTCTCTTGGAGCAGCATTGACAAATGGGATTTCAGGGTCAGTGAAACAGGTGCTGTGAACCCAATTGGGTCATATGCTGACACCAATAATTTATTCAAGTTTTGTCTGGTTGGTGTTGTGATGCTGTCAATTTGCAATTTTGGTGTTGATATTGTAATATAGTTCTAAAGCTTCAACTTCATTCGTGACACTCATGATGAAGTTATCGACGTAAATGTTGTTTATTATCATCGCCAACTGGTTTCATTCCCCTTCATTTTCTTCATATTCATTCATGTTGTTTATTGTCACATTTAAATGGTATTTTATGACTGCTCCCAAAATTGCTGGGCTGCAGACAAGTCCAAACAGTACGCGTTTAAAACAAAGTACTATTAAGTTATGTTCAGTTACTGGTTTTGAGGCATCTTCCAGGAAAATCGTGTGTAGTCTCTAGCTTGGTCATGCAATCCTATTTGCAAAAATGCCTTTTCAATATCGGCAATTAATGCTAGATTGCCTGCCCTGAACCTCAGGAGTAGGCCCAGTGCTAATGGTGTTGTAATTGGTCATCTAAAAAGGCACTCGTTGAAACTGGGCTTACCTGCCGACCCATCGTACACGATTCTGCATGATGTCGATTTGCCCGGCGTGATTACTGGCTGGTGTGGCAGGTAATGAATCCCCTTGTTGTCTGTTTTGTCATCACAGATCCCTTCTCTAGTTGGTCATCCAAAACTTTCCGGTATTGTTTGAATTAGTTTGGATCTTTGTTGAATCTTCTTATCAGTGATTTAAACCGCACCAAGGCTTCTGCTTTTCCCGTGGGCAGGTCACTGATACTCTCTTTATACGGCCAGTCAATATAGTATTGTTTGTTGTTGTTGTTGAATTTTATGCTATTTATTATCATCTCCTCTGCAATGTTGTCATCAATTGCATAGGGGTCATCAGTGATTCCCACTGCTTCTAGACTGTGAAATTGTCGTAGTGTTTCCTTTCTTATGGCCACTATGGCTACTTTTTGATGATTTTTTCTTGGTTCAGTTAAGCTTGAACTACAAGTGAAGTTACAGGCATGATCCATAGTTGCAGAATGTACAGCTACCACAAACAAAGCCAAACAGGCAAACCTGCATGCAGGTTTTCCTTCTGCAAATTTGTCTATTACCATGCTAATTTCACTTTATTTTTTTCCGTTTCCGTGAAAATTTTGCTTTCCGTTTTCCGTTTTCCGGCATTTCATTTTTCAGTTTTCCATTTTCCGGCCGACAATTTTTTTTTACCTTTCCGTTTTCCGTTTTCCGCTGAGTGAAATTTTTTTACCTTTCCGTTTTCCGGCAGAAATTTTTTTTTTACCTTTCCGTTTTCCGTAAAGTGAAAAAATTTTACCTTTCCGTTTTCCGTAAAAAAAATTTTTTGACACCACAATCACAGAGTATTGCCACTGTCTGATATACCTATATATGTTGACACAAGGTCATATCTGGGAGCTTTTAAAAAAAAACGTTTTTTATTAAAAAAAAGTTGTTGTTTTTTAACAAAACGTGTTTAAAAAAACAACAACGTTTTTTTAATAAAAAAAACATCGAGTTAAAAAAAACGTTTTTTTTCCAACCCTAGTGGGTGGTGTAAAAAAGAATAGCACCGGTCGTTTTCGTAGATTTACACCTCTGCAGGGGTTCAGATGGATAGCAAATCGCCCCTCCACAAAAAAAAATCTATGGAAAAACTCACTTGTAAGCCCTGCGTCGCTCATGGCCAGCATTACTCAAAATCGACTTTTTCTGACTGTACAGGGGCACTCGTCTGGCGGGAGGCTGGCCCTGAAAATGGGGTTAAAATCAATGGGATTCAGTGACAAAACATGCACAACCAGAGCAGGGGTAGGAAAGGGGGGGGTGGGGGGGGCAGGGACGTATCCAGAATTTTTGAGCGGGGGGCTGCTTGTTTACGGGGGCCGGCGAACGGGGGGGGGGGGCTCAGCCCCCCCCCCCCTAAAACTTTTCCCCTATATGGGGATAGAAAGGCGTTTTGGCGCTAGCGCCATACAAAGGCGCCACGCCATGGCGCTAATGGCGTTGGCGCCAGCGCCAGAAACCGCTTTATATGTATGTAAATATGCATACATATACAGCGAAATTCGCAAAAATGTGTTCATTTCCAAGGATTTTGGTTTACAGGGACTGATCCGCTGAAAATACAATACATGGGTAAGAAATTGCGCGCTTGCGCGCAAAATTTTTAGCAACATCGAAAATATACAGGAAAAGTTGCATTTTGCGGGACTTTTTAAGTCTCACACCGAGAAGGGGGGGGCTGCAGCCCCCCCCGCTCCCCCCCTGGATACGTCCTTGTGGGGGGGGGGGTTACCCTCCCCAAACCGCCCAGCTATCTATCTATCCCGGAGGCAAAATTTTGGGCTACTATCCCCTAACCCCCCCCCCCAAATCGGCCAGCTATCTACCTATCTGGAGCGATTTTTGAGAAACACGACCCCAAATTTCACTCAAAATCGCTATTTTTCGTACCTTTTATGCATTTTCACCTCCAAAATCACTAGTTCATGCGTTTTACTGCCTATTTTCAGCTTATTTTAGTAGTGTATGTGCTTATATACCCATTTTTGACCTACTTTTAGCGATTTTTCTCCCTTTTCTCCCTTCTATGCCTATATATTGGATCCTCAGAAAATTTTTCAGCTATCTATCCCTATCCCACCCCACCCACCCCCGTACTAAACCCCTGCGTCCAACTGTTTTTTTTTCTGAAAAAACTACGATTTTTCAAAAGTTTCTGTATTTTTCAGAATGACAAATTTCGAAAAATTATAAATCAAAATTTGTTGAGGGGAATTAATTACTTCCGCGCCAGAATCGAAAATATTTCAAACCACAGGCACAGGACACGCATCAAATCTTCTATTTCAAACATATACACTAAATCCTCGAATAAGACACCTGGGGCCAGATTTAATTCTCCCTACAGATTTGTAGGGTAGGGCGTACGCCCGATAGATTTTTTTAAAGTTCAGCTGCATTGACGCACATGCACCGAGAGCAAGGCGGTTTGTAAAATATACGAAACCATCCCTTAAGGTCGCCGATATTGCAATATGACGTATATCACTTCGATTTTGGCACGGAAATCATGATTTCGTCATTTCTTGGCCGCCGGCCAATAAAATAAAAAGCGAATTGGCAGACGGCCAAGAAATGACAGAATAGTGATTTCCGGGCCAAAATTGAAGCGATATACATCATATTGCAATATCGGTGACCTTAAGGGATGGTTTCATATATATTACAAACCGCCTTGCTCTCTGTGCTCGATGTGGCTGAACTTTAAAAAATCTATCGGGCATACGCCCTACCCTACAAATCTGTAGGGAGAATTAAATCTGGCCCCAGGGTAGGGTTCAAACGATATATCGTATCGAATATCGGATATCGACCATTTTTTAATATTGAATATTGAATATCAATATCGAAAATTTTGAAAAAAATATCGAATATCGATATTGAAAATTTTGAAAAAAACATCGAATATTGATATCGAAAATTTTGAAAAAATATCGAATATCGATATCGAATATCGATATCGAATATCGACCATATTTTCGATATATCGAACCTGTATAATGTCCTTGATTAAGTTATTATTTTTGTTTTGAGATATTTGTGATTAATTTGATTTGCTTATAGTATCTAAGTTGATGAGTAAAAGTAAAGTATTTAATGTCATCTTTGTTGGAGTGCTTACTCCACATTTCTTGTATTTGGTTTGGCCACATACCTACTGAACTACCTAGCTCAAATTTGAAGCCAGAAAATGCTGATATGCTGCTTTTTTGCAACATGCCCTTAAACAATTGGGTTATAAAAGTATGAATTGTAATATCTACCAATTTTTGTTTGTCTGATACAATTTGATTCGTCATGTTTTTTCTTCGATTTTATCATTCTGACCATTGTAAACCTTGTTAAAATCAATTGTACTTTTCAGTAAAGAGATAATCAACCATGTTTGCAACCATATGAAAATACAATTTGCTGCTTGAAATCTGCCTTGCTATACCAAAAGCTAAATATCAAATATCGAAAATATCGAAATATCGATATTGAATATCGACCATTTTTTAGTATCGAATATCGAATATCGATATCGAGGGTCCATATTGTATCAAATATCGATATCGAAAATTTTGAAGAAATATCGAATATCGAATATCGATATCGAAAATTTTGAAAAATATCAAATATCGAACATCAATATCGAAAAGTGATATCGTTTGAACCCTACCCCAGGGGAGTTATTTTTTAGTCAGACGTTTTTGAGGGGGGGGGGGTATTTGAGGGGGGACATATTTTTACCTCAGAAAACCTAGACTTAAGTCATTGTATGGAAGCAGACTGTCAACTCATGTGATTCAGGTATTTAACTGTCCAACAATGAAAAGATGTGTATACACTGCATAAACCCCTGTTTACCTCGGTCCGTACCTTAACGATATTTTTATAAAATGTTTTGTCACGCCCCCCACTTAACTTTACAGCGAATTTCATCCCATACAAAAGTTAGCCAAAAGAGTTTTCTAAAAGGCCATTGGGCCATCCCCCATTGTATTTAACGCCATGTGGGCTGTGTAAATGGCCCACACATTTTTATACAAAAATGCAGTGTTCACTTTGCTCCATACGCGTTTGTTTATAACTTATATTCTGTCTTTCAAGGCCAGAAATCAGCCTGAAAGACAGAACAAAGTCCTGGCAACGTGCCAAATGCAATTTCAATGGCTCCTTTACATGTAGAAATGAGATATCAATTTTTTTAATTTGTATTGTTTTGTACTGCTGATCATGATCATCCATGATTGTGATCTTTTTATCTGCTGATGCTTCATCTGTTCCCACTGAAAATGCTTCCATCTGAAAGAGACATCTCTATGCATTTTGTTAAAACCTACTTTGCTTAAATACACCCACCAACACATCAGAATTTGAGGGGTGAAATTTAAATAACCTCATCAAATTTTCCTTACTACTGATTTTCTTCCCTGAATGAAATGTAGAAGGTTTTTTGAATTTCACCATTAGAACTCTAATGTGTCAGATGCTGAACTTTAAACAGACTAGGTTTTTAAAAAATGCCTCAGGATTTCTCATTCAGACAGAATCATTTTCAGTGGGAACAGATGTAGCATGAGCAGATAAAAAGATCAATCACAGCTGATCATTATCTGCAGTACAAAACAATACAAATTTTAAATTTTTATATCTCATTTCTACCTGTAAATGAGCCGTTGAAATTGCATTTGGCACTTTGCCAGGACTTTGTTCTGTCTTTTAGGCTGATTTCTGGCCTTGAAAGACAGAATCTAAGTATATAAACAAACGTGTATGCAGCAAGGTGATCACTGCATTTTTGTACAAAAAAATGTGTGGGCCATTTACACAGCCCACATGGCGTTACAATGGGGGGTGGCCCAATGGCCTTTTAGAGAACTCTTGAGCTAACTTTTGTATGCGATGAAATTCGCTGTAAAGTTAAGTGGGGGCGTGACAAAACATTTTGTGAAGGTACGGACCGAGGTAAACCGGGGTTTAGGTATTTGCTGTCGCTGTGGTAGGCTAATATTGTTTTGTATTTTGGTATTGTATCCGTTTCATCCAAAGGAGGAGTTTTGCAAGAGGAGGGGGTTATTCGAGGGGGGGGTTTCCTCACCTCGAAAACAGGGAGAAGTTATTCAAGGGGGGAGTTTTTCGAGGGGGGTCTTATTCGGGGATTTGCGATAAACACCTTCCCGGTCAGATCCGGCACCCGTACATTCGTAGATAAATCAAAAATAGGGTTACAGACGCCACCGCGAAGGTGTTGATTCACTTCTTGATTCTAACGATCTGTCATCACACACACAGACCGCGTAAAAACCGCTCCACACAATCCCAATCCCACGCACCTCAAACTCCATAGCCACCAGCTCATTTCCATTATCATCCGCACCCCCACTGGCAGTGGGGCTGACGCTGGCCGCCGGGCTGTCCATGTCCCTGTTCGTGTCCAGCGTCGTGCTCGACCTCGCGCTGTATTGGTAGCTGGAGCTAAAGTGTCGCTGACGCCGCTGAATACGAATGCACGCCCAAGAGAGACAGGTGAGTCTGGGGGGTGGGGGGGGATTTTTGGGGGTGGATTGGGTTTTTGATTGAGTCAGTAGTTTGGTAAGGCGGCTTGAAGTTGGAAGCTTTGATGATGTAAAATTATTTCAAATACGCAGAGACGCACCGCGGACTGAAATTTTGAGTTATGCGTTCGAGTTTGAGTTAGGAGTGAATCTTGGTGCGCCTGTTTAATCACCATAAAATATGATTTTTGAAGAAATTAGTTCCGCCTCTGCGTAGGGTTCAATTCAAACGAGATTGACTTTTTGGGGTCGGGATTGGTTTTTGAGTTTTCGGAATCGGGTTCGGGATTGGGGTTTCCAGGTCGAGTATGGAAAATCTTGAAAAGTTTCGGTATTCGAGATTGCGATCAGGATCCCGTTTGAACCCTAGTTCCGTGTTCAAAAACGTACGAACGCTAACTCAAAATTTTGCTGCGTTGTATTTATGCCAAACTAGGGGGTGCTCTTTAAACTGTTAGCTAGTCGATTCGATGTGTGGATATTTGTAGGTAAACCGAGCGTTTAGAGTTCGAATTTGCACTCCCTAATGCGAAAATGCCGCGTAAATACGTTACCTTTTCTGGGCCGGTCAAAACAAGACATGCAAAAAATGACAATGAATTTGAGCTAAAACGCAGCTACAGTTAGCACGGCCCGGCGCTGTGCACACAGACACTATCAGTATGATCACATTTTGTGCCAGTAATCATCATGTCATTTTTCTGCATGTACGCTGCCTGAACCGAAATTAGTGAGGCAGCTAATTAGGTAGTCTAATTAGTTAACGCGGGATATCGTAAACGGTTATTTTTGCCGTGAAAAGTCAAAATAATACCAAACATGCATTTGTGTGTGAAATGGCACGGCCGCAGAAAATTGTTTTGAAAAATAGGTACACATCCGAAAAGTGGAATCCAAATAATGTGAAAAATGCTGTTCAAAGTACTTTTTTATCAACGTATTTCGTATAAAAATTGGTAACATTTTTATTGAAAACTTTTTAGAAACCTCGTGCTATCAGGCCCCCAGGCCTCCAGGCCTCTACACTCGGCGGACTTGATACTTTGCACTCGCAGCTATTTATATCTCACGTTGAAAGCATGCCAATGATGATTAAAAAATGCGATTTTTGTCAAACGCATTGTTGTGAATAAATAGGGAAACATAAATACCAACGTTCCACCATCAATGAATTTTTCAACTTTTGATGAAAATTCATTGATGGTGGAACGTTGGAATTTATGTTACCTTATTTATTCACAACAATGCGTCTTATAATTTTTTTAATACAAAAATCGCATTATTTAATCGCATCGTTGGCACGCTTCCAGCGTGAACCACGCATGCAAGGTGTGACACATCAAAGTCACATCAAAACAGCTGTTGCTATCTAAGCACTCAGATGCAAATTAAATTAAACGTGAAAGTGTGAGCACACACATTCCCACTTATTTTGGAATCATACAGTATCTATATAAATACTATGGAAGCTGACAATGTTTGAAAAGGTTGTTACCGGACACAATGTAACTAAAACCTGTGAACTGTAACCCGACAGTGTGACAAAGTACTCATATTTAGACCCGGGGACATTTTCACACTTTGTTAATTGACAGGTCAACAATTCAAAGTTCGAACTTTCTAGTATTTATCAGGTTATGTCAAGTTGTCGGGTAGTGTTTTGAATATTTGTGTTCAAAATATAACATGGTATTGGTAGTGTAATGGTGCGCTGTAAAGTTCCTTAGCTGAACAAATTTCTTTATTTAAAACGAAGTACGTATAGTCTAGTGACTGAGCACTTTGCAGTGAACTCTACCATATCCCGTCTGAAAAAATAACGAAATAAATTTCTGTCATCAGATGGGTACACTTTGTAGCATAACTTCCAACGTGACTTGACTCATCAAAATATGTTTACATCATGTGTAAAGCGTGACGTCCGCTCAGCTTAGTAACATTTTACGATCCCGTCCCCAGCACACATCACGAACCCCTTTTTCGCCCAAAACACTTCCACACACAGACACAATTTAAAAAAATCACAAAAGCGACGTCAAACTCGAACCCAGCTGACCTGCGGCGGTGACGCGCGCGCGCCGACGACTTTCCGCGTCGGCGGCACTTGCGTTTGTGCCGCCGCGGCACAAACGCTGTTGTCAGCTCGGGTCTGGGGCTCGTTTGCGTCGGCGCGTCGCCATCGAACCAGAGTAAACGGGCGTCGTGCATACTTGGGGGGGGGGGTTGGGGGGGTTGAGGGAGGGGGTTAAGTGGGTGCGTTCCGAATAGGGGAGGGATTTTGTAAGGCGCACCACACAATGAAATTTTGAGTTACGCGTACGAATGTTTTTCGGGACGCGGAAGCGGGATTAGTATCTTCAAAAATTTTGAATGCAAAACAGACAAAAATTTTCTAAAGTCCCAGCCTTCATCAAGCAATGCGCATGTGGGTGTAACTTTTTACCCTATTCGTTTTTCCTTTCCGTCTTCCACTTGGTAGACTTCTTACTTCTTAGTTCAGAATCCAAAAAAACGTTCCAACGCACGAATCAAAATTCCAGTGTGGTCACCTACCATGCTGAATATTTAGAATGCTTTCCCTTTCGCGCGCGCGCGATTAGTCAAACTTTATAACGACAAGACCGTAGCTGTGAGGGTGAAACAATTAGTTGGCCCAGTGCCAAATCTTCCCAAGTAAAGGATGGGGAGCCCTCCCCCCATCAATAAGAATCAAGAACAGTTTTTCAAAAAACTCCCTGCGACTTATCGAGTAAAATGTGTATGCACGGCACATTGAAAATTCTGTCAATTTTGCACAGCATTCTGTTGCGCAGCGACCGAACTGGCACAATGCCAACATAGAAAAGAATAAATACATACAACACGTCGACCCCTTCAAAAATCAAAGTCACTTCAAAACTAACACGAGAAGGTCGATAACATGCGGAAATCACAGGTTATAAAGCTGCAATATCAAGACTATGACTGATCAGATCCGGAAATTAGGACCATCCATTAATTGCGAAATATTGTAGTCGATTATACTTTTTCTTCGGTAATTTATGCGCGAAAATACTGAACTTGGCAGCCGGCCAAACATTTCGAAATATAAACAAAAAGGCTAAAAATAGGTATATAACCTGTATACAGACGAAAATAGTGATAATGAAGGTGAAAAATGTCAAAATTTTAGTTAGCGAGGAGAAGAATTTAGCGATTTTAAGGGTTTACTCTTTTTCTTACAACACGCAACCAGTAACTTGGACGTGGGCCGAGTTCACATATGACCCGTTTGAAAATGACGTCGCTGCGACACACTCGTTTTCCTGACAAAAATTTTCGTTTTTTTTTGTGGAATGCTGGGTAAAATGGAAATTGCAAAAATAGGTCCCGCGCGGTTTGTGAAATGCGGAATCGTTGCTTTGAAAATGATTTTGAAGTTATCCTGGTGAGCAGAGGAATGGTTAGGGTGTCAAATTTCCGTTTTCCGTTTTCCGCAGGCATTTTTCCCCCGTTTTCCGTTCCGTTTTCCAGCTGCTGAAATTTTTTTCCATTTTCCGTCCTGTTTTCCGGCTACTTTTTTTCCGTTTCTGTTTTTCCAGCTCTTTTTCCGTTTCCGGCTAAATATTCAGTTTTTCCACCTTTTTTCCCTTTCCGCCTCAATTTCCAGTTTTTCTGCCATTTTTCCATTTTCTGCCGCAATTTTCCATTTTTCTGCCTCATTATACCTTTTTCTGGCTCAACTTTCTGTTCCAGCCAAACTGGTAAACGTTCATGTAGATTGCCAATTATGTAAAAAAATTCTGTTTCCAGCAAAATCTCTGCAAATTTTTTCCACTTCTGGCAAAATTTCAGCAAATTTTATCCATTTTCCGGCAAAATTTCAGCAAATTTTTCTGTTTCCATGCAAATTTCATTTTTCCGTTTCCGTTTTTCCGGCCCCTTTTTCGGTTTTCCGGCTGCTGAAATTTTTTTTCCGTTTCTGTTTCCATTTTCCGCCAAGTGCAAAATTTTTTTCCGTTTTCCGGCCACTGAAAAAATTTTTCCGTTTCCGTTTTCCATAAAAAAATTTTTTTGACACCCTAGGAATGGTGCGGTTGCGGTTAGGAGGCGGTGGATTGGCCATTTGAATGCCATTGCGGAATGGCTACTTTACACTTGTGCCATTTTTGATGTTTTTCCGTCATTCGCCACTTTTTTGATTGTTGTTTTATGTCACCTATCATCTGCCATCACATAAAACCATATTATGGTGCATCTGTTAGATATGAAATTTTCTAGTGCTCGAACTTTGTAGGCAAGTTTTTACAGAAAGCTGTCAACTGTGTAGTGAGATTTTTGACCTAGAAAATGTCACTGTTATTGTGTTAAACTTGACTTTGATATCTGAATAAATTTAATAATAAAAACTTTAGTGCACTCAGCATTTGTCAATAACACTCCATCCAAAAAAGCAAGAATCGATAAGCAATGTTAAAGCACAGAATAGGTTAAAATAATAGAGCATCAGATAAATGTATAGGTATCTTTAGATCAGGCACAATAGTCAATCTCTTATCACAAATCCACCAGGAATATTGTAATCGATATCCTTGAATTTTTCAGTCACAGGTATAAACAAGTACACACCCCTGTGATGGAGTTCCTCTGAATCAGTCACAATATGACCTGTTTCTATCTCAGCCAGCCTGTGAGTTGATGAGGAGAAAGTATGGGTTTGGAATGGGTCACCTCTCAGCTTTAATCATTGCCAACATGCACACTAGTTGACAACTGAAACTTTCAATGCTGGTAAATCTGTACAATAAGAACACATTTGGGTTTGCCAGTATCCGGGTTCTGTCAACTATGTTTGTCAGAGATGTCAGAGAATGGATCAAATTTATTTTGTATTAAAAATAGTAGTTTTCTTTTTGTGGAAGTGCATACATAAGTATCCTGCTCACACATTATCAACTAAGACATAAGTAGTTTTAAACGCATACTTTGTGGTCTGCTGAGTATTTACACAACAGTGTTCATGTCACAATCTGCGAGTACCCTTCTCCAAATAGAAACAGACACCATCTGGCAACAACTGCAACTACCAAAACAAATTTTTAGAAACTAATCCAGCCCCATGAACAAACCTTCCATATCTGTCAAAATGTGAACTGACATCTGAGATGACATCTGGTAGGGGTCTCTTTATATTAACCTTGAATGGTGTGAATTTGTCCTCCTCCCCATTTAGAAAACAACTGGAAAATCAATTTAAATTGAGTTGCAAAATATGTCAATGCATGGGTCTCCACTGGGGGGTTGGGGGAGGTTACCCCCCCCCAAAAAAAAAAAAAAAAAAAAAAAAAAAAACCCACCCACCCACCCAGCTGTCTATCTATCCCGGAGGCCACTCAGCTAACTATGTATTCCGGAGGCAAAATATTGGGCTACTACCCCCTGACCCCCCCCCCCCCACCAATCCCTCAGCAACCTAGATTTTCACCTCCAAAATCATTAGTTGTTGTTCCTATTTTACTATTTTTCTGCTATTTTTAATACTATATGCTCTTGTATACCCATTTTGAGCTATTTTACACCTACTTAGCGATTTTTCTCCTTTTCTTCCTTCTACACCCCAAAAAACCCAAAATATCAAACCCTGCAACCCCTCCCCCCAAATCTTTTCCAGCTATATTTATATCTATCTTGGAGGCCACTCAGCTATCTATCCAACCCCCTGGACGGTTGGAGACCCCCGTGTCAATGCACCTAGAACTGCACAAACCCGATGATTATATTTTTCTCAGCTCCCTTTTTCACTGGCAATGAGTGACTTCTCCTTTCTCGCCGACTGCCCATTGGTGATGACTGCCTATCATAATCTGTTGGAGATTTTTTCCCATCATAAAGTGGCGTGGCAGTTCTTTGCCTGTGTTTTTTCCTGGCCCTGTTATACTCTGATTGGTCCTGGGGGTCAGAAAGTTGCTTTGACTTGTGACTGTGCTTTGAATTTGAGCCAGTGCCGCGTGAGGCGTGTTTTCTGAAGTTGTCCTTTTCTCCACTGTTGACCCTGTGATGATTGTTTGTTGACTTGAGACATCTGAATGACTAAGGCTCCCTGCTCAACTAAACCCGGTGTTCATCTACACCCCCGTGCAGCTGGCAAGCACACTTGGGTGACTGCAGCAGCGCACGATAGCAGCTGGCTGGCTGCAGCAGTGGCAAATGGTTGATATCAAAGTCATGTGGGCGGCTGGTCAGCTCATCCCGTCAAAAAAATTATCCATGTTTTTTGATCCTTCACAGGCCCTTCACAGACCCTTCACAAGGGGAGGGTCAAAAAATCATGGCTCAAATTCCTATGATGGGATGAGCCAACCAGCTGCCCACGTGACGTGATGTGACCAACAGTCGTCAGCATAGCACACGCACAGGTTGAAGTGCACCACTGCAAAGTTGCACAATGCACATCGTGTAGATGAGCACTGGGGCTAGGTGAGCACTGGGTTTAGATGAGCACCGGCACAGAGTCCTATGACACAGGGTAATTTATGTATTTTTAGCGATTTTCCCTACTTTACTGCTGTCTACACCTTGAAAAAGCCTATATACCTATTACTATTCTGCACAGTAGTGGATTTGAAAACCATTTCACAAGAGGATACCTACATTCCAATTGTGAAAAAGTTATCTATCAGCGAAATGACACGCATTAGCTGACCTTCTGCTTGAATAATGAGCGCTTGGCACACTGCCAGACTTTATTCTTGGCCTGTGGTATCCTTCAACGTCGGGCAAAGCGCTTGAATTGTTCCTATCATGATTTGAAGCCTGAGAGGGGTACATACGTTTGTTTTGCTCTGGAGAAAGTAGAGGTATTTATTCACTGCCCTCTCAATGAACGAGTGAGTTGAAAATCTACTGACGTATGTAAAAATATCAATTGCAAATGTGTAATATTTTATGTTCTTGTTCTGCCAAAACCACGTCACTACGGTTTTCAATGATTTCCGGGGTCATTAAATTTCATAAGACAAATTCTCGGACAGCACATCCGATTCAAATTGGCTGCCAGAAAAATCTGCTAGGCCGTCAAGCAAACTATAATTATTTAAACTCTGATTTGTGCGTCTATCATTACACATCCCCAAACCTACCCGGAGTCCATCAATTCTGCTTCCACTGGCCGATCTAGTACTGGCTGTCCGAATAGATCTTTTGACCCGGATTCGATCGCCGGTCACATTTGATGTGCTCAATAAAACTGTCGAGTCGTCGTGGATAAGTGTGCGCTCTGATTTGACGCTCGAGCGACGATATTGGTGTCTGTCGTTGTCTTTGTTTTTGTCTTTGTCTTTGCGTTTGTCTTTGTATTTGTCTAGGGAGGAGGTGGAGTCATTGCGACGATACCCGCCGTTTCTGTATGGCCAGGATGTGTTTCAAATGTGAAAAAAATAAATTACAGTATCATTTGTAAGTGCCCTATTTACTAGTGATGTAAAGGCACCGAGCCACCGGTCGGACCGGTGCTGGACACCAAAGGGCAGAAATGTTAAAAGTACTGAAAATTTTTTAAAAGTAAACATAAACGTAAAGTATTTTTATTTTACTCACAGATGAGTACAGAAAACGTAAAGTATTTTATTTTAAATTTTACACTACGTAAGAGGTGAGTAAAATACTTTTTTCCAGAGAAAATGTAAAAATGAGTATTTTTTCCATGGAAAATGTAAAAACGTGTATTTTTCTCACAGAAAACGTAATAGTGGATAAATTTCTCACAAAAATAATGTAAAAATGTGTGTTTTTCTCTTGATAAGTATTTCTTAGGAAAATGTCCTATGTTCGTCACTTTCTGGCTGGCAAAATGATATTTTATGTCCCCTTAAAATACGTTTTCTGTACTCGCGTACTTTCAAGATGGGCCAAAGGGCACCTGCCCAGCACCGGTGCTTGTGCGGTTCCATTGCAATTTTCAGAGGTGCCCTAGGTGCCATTTTTTCCTGGTAGCCAGGGTAGCTGGTGCCTTATCTAGGTGATTGCAGGGTGCCGGTGCGGCGCGGTACCATATTTCCCGGTGTCTTTAACATCACTGCAGTATTCACCTGATAGGGCTGTCGCTGTGCAACGAGTTGCCGAATTTTGCCTGCCCATTGCGGCCATCTGCGACAGTAAAAAATTGCACCATTTTAGCATATGAAAGCGGCCGCAACGTAAATAAAAACTTCAATTTTTTTCGTATTTACAGCACAAAAAATTCAAAACAATTCAAACGAAAACTCACCCTTTCTACTCAAAGGCAGCGGCCTCGGTGAGTAGCTTCTGCTATCGAAGCCCAATACAGCCAATCTCTGCTTGTCGCTCTTGTAATGGCCGTACTTGGCCTTGAGCAGGTGGCCGGTGCCCACGGCGAGCAGACGCGGGTCGTTGGTGCCCTCCAATTCGGGCAGGGAGCACACCCTTGGGGGGGGGGGGGTTGGAAGTTGGGTTTTTTTTGAGGGGGGGGGGGATATTTTCAGAGTTGTTATAAGTTCTGATCTTTTTCAAAAGTACGCGTACTGCCGTACCGGTACCGGTAAATACTTTCATTTTTACCCGGTAGCCAGGCCTCCTACGCACAAATGACCGGCGCGCACAAACGCCTGGCACGCACAAAATGAAAGTCCGGTACGCACAAACGCCCGGTAAGCACAAAACTGTAGCTTTGTGCGTGCCGCACATTGTGCGTGCCAGTCGTTTGTGCGCGCCGGTCATTTGTGCGGGCGGGGCTTGTATTCTGGCTGGCTTGGCGCATTATCCCCCCCCCCCCGCAGCACAACGAGACCACAAGATGGCGCCAACTGGCTGCACGCTTCCAACGTGAGACATAAATGAGTGCGAGGGCAGAGTATCATGTCCGCCGAGTATAAATAACATTGCCACGAATCTCACGAGTTTTTAGTGCATGTTGGGTGCATTCACGTGTAAGTGCGGTGCACATACACGTGTCGCGGCGGGGGGGGGGGGGGGTGGCGTGTAAGACAAAATTTTGAAATTTTGTTTCCCCAACCCCCTAATTAAGCGATTATTACGCCGGCAGTTTGCGGCTGGCAATTAAAATAATTGCGGCCAGCGCCAAATTCCCCCAAATGCCATGACGCCAGAGTTTTAATACTTTAATTACCCTGGTTTAATTACCCTTTAAGTACCCAAACTGCCGGCGTAATAATCGCTTAATTAGGGGGTTGGGGAAACTAATTTCACTCTCGTTGGAAGCGTGCAGCCAGTTGGCGCCAACTTGTGGTCTCGTTGTGCTGCGGGGGGGGGGGATAATGCGCCAAGCCAGCCAGAATACAAGCCCCGCCCGCACAAATGACCGGCGCGCACAAACGACTGGCACGCACAATGTGCGGCACGCACAAAGCTACAGTTTTGTGCTTACCGGGCGTTTGTGCGTACCGGACTTTCATTTTGTGCGTGCCAGGCGTTTGTGCGCGCCGGGCGTTTGTGCTTACAGGTGCGGGGCCGTCTGATTTGCACGCTGCACATTGCAGATGAGCTAGCTATCCAATCTGGAATGAATTGAAATTTTTCCAATGCATTTTCTCAGAGTTTTGAGCTATTTATATTCATTTCAAACCTGGATGCCAAAATCCACAAAACATTAGGCATGGATGGCAAAGCACGGCTACTATTTAAATACTTGAACAGCATCTGGTTACTTGAAGATCTTAACAGCAAACAAAACATGATGATTATTCATTTTATAGATTTTGGATATGTAAACGAAACGAAAAACGCTTTGAAAAATACAATTACCGTATTTCCTTGAATTCACCTTCCTCGGCTTACATCATATTTACCTTCCTCGGCTTACATACCGTATATCCTCGAATGAGACCCCAGGGTAGTTATTTTTTCGTCAGAGTTTTTGAGGGGGGAGTTATTCAAGGGGGAGGAGTTATTCAAGGGAGGGAGGGATTTTTTCCTCAGAAACTTGGACTTAATTCATTGTATTAACGCATTCTGTCAACTCATGTAATCCAGCTATTTAAATGTACAAAACAACAAAGAGGTGCTTACATGTTATATGTCTGCTGTTATTGCCATATATTAATATTTTTTTTGTCTTTGCATCGATCATTTTTGTAAACTTTGTAGCATATTTTTCACCCCGAGGGGGAGTTATTCATGAGGGGGGAGTTATTCGAGGGAGGGAGTTATTCGAGGGGGGGGGGTTTATTCAAGGATATACGGTACTTTCATATGATTATGTTATGTACATTACATGAATATGTTATGTACATTATGTAGTATATTATGTACTTAATGTCAATTTACCTAATCGAAGCTACACACTGCCTGATTTGTGTAGCAATTCCAGTTGAACTATAGATATTGGAATTTTGTTTGGTTGCTTAAATATCATTACCATTAATGTTAAAGCTGATTTTTTATTATGTTTGCAACGAAATAATGAAGCTCCTGGGGGTAATGAGGGCAGCACACCCCCTGGAAAAAGGCGTTTAATTTTTGTGACGTTTTTCTAAAATAACTTTTCGAATTTCGAAATTTCTAATTTAGAGTAAATACTCACGGTATGTGCGATATATTCACCGATGTTTTGACACGGGACTAGGACCACCACCATGTTTTAAATTTATAAAAAAACCCGTCACACGCACATGGTAGAAGGCAGAGAGGAAGTGCTGGCTATTATCGAGGAAGCGTTGATTCAGCCCCGGGTGGTAAATGTCGTGGCCGAACGCGGCGAAGAGACACGCGAGCTTGTCGAGCGGCTGGAGCAGCGGGCCAACGCGTCGCTCGCGCAGCAAACAGTGCATCGCGTGCGCCACGTCCGCCGCGTGCACGGCCGTGTGGTACGCGTTCAGCCGGCCGTAGCCGATCTCCATCAGACCTGCGTCGAGGTTGCCGCTTGAACACGCTTTTCCAATGCAGTTTCAAGCTTCAAGTTCAAGTTGCAGCCAACCCAAGCACAGCCTGAGCCTGGTGGGGTCGAGTCTGAACGCCCTGAGCAGGTCGTGTGCGTGCAGCACGCTCTCGCCGATGGTCACCAGTGGGTGGCCCGACGACAGCCGCTCGATGCTGAAGATGTTCATGCGCCAGCTCGGCAACAACCTCAGCATGCACTGCGTGCGAGCAAGTAGTTTAGCTCAATTGCCATGGTCGTAACGACATTACAGGAAGGTGGATACCGGAGGTTTATATTTTCAAATACCCCCAAGCGGGTTTTTTCAGGGTGCAAATTTTCAGGGTATTTTCGAGGGGGTAATTTTTGCCTCAGCTCAAAAATACCTGGGGGTATTTCGGAGGGGGGGTAATTCAAGGGGAGGGTATTTCGAGAAGATACGGTAAATAATTACCTTGAGTGATGACGCCGGCGGCGCCTCGACCAGCGCGTTATATGCGCGGCCCATGTTCCTGGTTCTGCGCAATCTGAGGCAGCGCTGCGTGCGGTCCGTAGCGAAACGTCTGCACGGCGCGCTGCGGCTGCGTCTCGTGTTTAGGCTCGCTCGGTAGTCGAACGAAGTGGCATGATTAGGCGCAAGACGTTTAGCGCCGCTGTTGACGGGGCCGGCCGAACAGAAGGACTGGGCGCCGCCCGCCCGCTGGTGCCGCGCCCACGACATGCGGTTCTCGATTGCAACCGACGACGACGCGGACGACACGCCTGCGATCGGTGGGATTTGGCCCGTGTCGGTGCCGAAAACAATCAAAATTGCCATGCTTGGATGAAGGAAATTGTGCACAGAGCCACTTCCAGACAGTGTAAAATGCCCTGTAAGATTTTCACCGATTTAACATAATTTAAATGTCATGGAACGTGTCCAAAGTCTGGTGAAATGCCAGGCAAATTGTCAAATTTTCTTTTAGTTTTTAGCATTTTTCATGACATAACATGACTTCCGACACTTAGCAAATATGACAACTTGACATTTTACAGTTCCTGTTAGTGATCCCAGAACAGACCGAATGAGAGTTTATGCAGGAGCGGCGGCCAGCTGGGGTGGGCGATGACGGCGCTGTCGCTGGTGCGGTGCTTGCCGTGGTGGTTGCTCGACGAGGACGGCGACCGCGACGACCATCGACTGCTGTGCAGCAGCCGCGCCGAGC